>JAWNPG010000025.1:4315000-4755000 GCA_035045145.1 Drosophila meridionalis
TCAGCCTAGTGAATTATCGCAAGCTAAATGGCTTCCGGTCAAGCAAACAGCGGCATACTCCCATGTTTGAAACGGACCTCATTAACTTATGCCTCGCGGCAAGACGGGTGCTTATCGATGAGCCGATGCTGTTGAATGTGGAGTCGACGCTGTGCGTCGTTGGGGATAAACATAGTCAGTTCAAGGATCAGCTGAGAATACTGATGTTCCAAGCCGCGCAAGAAACAAAGCTCTCAGCAGAAATACGATAATTCCGAGCACGACACATCACACAAGATCTGATGCCAGGCGGCATCTGTCAGGATTTACTGTCACATCAACACTTCAATCAATTCAACAATTTTACAACGAGTCGTGACCGTATCCGGATCTGAGGCGCATTTCGGAATGGCGCAACCGGCGTCACCGCCACACAATGGACAGCAGACCCGTCTTTCGTCCCTCGTGGACGCCACGAATATTGATCAGCTGATCTTGACAATTATCGAGGTTCGTCGCGTCAAGCAGCTGCATCTAACTGAGTCGGATATACGAGCGCTCTGCCTGCGCTGCAGGGATGTCTTCCTCCAACAGCCCATGCTGCTGGAGTTGACAGCGCCGGTGAAGATCTGTGGGGATCTGCACGGCCAGTTTACGGATCTGCTGCGCATGTTCGACTACGGCGGCTATCCGCCCGCCTCGAACTATCTGTTCCTGGGCGACTACGTCGATCGTGGCAAGCAGTCGATCGAGACAATCTGCCTGCTGCTGGCCTACAAGGTCAAGTTTCCGCAAAACTTCTTTGTGCTGCGTGGCAACCACGAGAGCGCTGGCATCAATCGCATCTACGGCTTCTACGACGAGTGCAAGCGGCGCTACACCATCAAGCTGTGGCGCACATTCGTGGACTGCTACAACTGCATGCCAGTGGCGGCCATTGTGGATACGAAGATCTTCTGCTGTCACGGCGGACTCAGTCCCGAGCTGAACAGCATGACGCAGATCGCCAAGTTGCAACGGCCGTGCGAGGTGCCCGACAAAGGCCTGCTCTGCGACCTGCTCTGGTCCGATCCGGACTCCAAGATAATGGGCTGGAGCGACAATGATCGGGGCGTGAGTGTCACCTTCGGTGCGGACACGGTGGGCAAGTTTGTGCATCGTTTCAAGTTCGATCTGGTCTGTCGCGCCCACCAGGTCGTCGAGGATGGGTACGAGTTCTTTGCCAAGCGCCAGCTTATAACCATCTTCTCGGCCCCCAACTACTGTGGAGAATTCGATAATGCCGGCGCCATGATGTCTGTCGATGAGTCCCTAATGTGCTCCTTCTTTGTGCTCAAGCCATCCAAGAAAGTGGGTCTACGGAAAGTGATAAACAAGTGACGAGATGCGCTCGAAACAACGCGATTGATTGATGTACTCCCACGTGATCTACAATTTTATAAATTATTTTGTACGCTTGTATGTCTCAGGAACAGTTTTTATACTTTTATCATAATGAGAGACATGGAAAATTGATAAGTTAGTAGAGATTTGTGTACCAGAGATATTTCTAGATGCAATAAATTAATTTTTGTTGAATGAAAGAATTCAATATCTGTTCAGGATAAAAACCTTTTTTTGATGAAGGTAAAATATTTAATTAAATTCTTGTTTTTATATTAGAAAAAAATTGTTTTATTTCTTTTATTTTCTCTTCTATAATCAAATTAAATAAATTCATGTTCATTGAATCAAAGACGTAAATATATAAAATATGATCCAGAAGAAGCGTTTTAAAGAAGAAAATATATTTCATAAAATTCAACAATTTCGTTTTTATAATTAAAAGTAAGAGTGCTCTAGGCGAGACTGCTCGACTAGGAGATACCCTGAGCCCTGTGAAGAGCCAATATTCCAATCATTTTACGCTTCTTTACAAACAACATACAAAGAACACATACACATACATACATATGCACGCACGCATAAGTGGAAAAAAACTTTTCATTTGCCAACTGATCGTTATAGTAATTAATAATATTTAAATTTAAAATATATTATATTTACATTAAATACATTAAATAAATATTTACATTAAATAAACATTAAAAGTATAACTTTTACATTTTCGCTTAACATACTTATCTATTTTAATACTTACCAGCAGACAGAAGAGGAGAAGCACCGCGCTGCACTGGACGACTGACCACGAAAAGATGAGGAATGCGACTGAAGCTGCGCTGCAGCAGGCGTGCCCTTATATAGGACAGCGACAGCTCCACTCAAGTCAAGCTCAACTCTGAAGCCTCTTTCTGAGTCCTTCTTCACACTCGATCATTAGGCGACCAATCAGAGCACTTTCTGCTGCTGCAAGAAGCAGATCCTCTGATCTTCAGCTGCCTTTATATAGGGCATCGAGACATCTACTCGAAGTCGAGCCCCTCTCTGAGTTAACGTAAGCTAAACTCTCTATTAGTTAGCGACTAATCGGAGTGTTTTCTGCTGCCTCTGCTGCATACATATGCAAACTAACATCTCCTTTTCAGATCTTTAGCTCTTTGATCAAGAATATATATACTTTATGGGGTGTGGCACGCCTCCTTCTGCCTGTTACATACATTTTCACAAAACCATTATACCCTGATTTCCCATTTTCAATTTGGTAATTTTTATATTATAATAAATTTAAATAAATTTATATTCATTAAATTAAATACTTCAATATTTTTATGAAAATATTTCAATATAAATATAGTTTAACAGTAACTCAGTTTACTCCTCGCATCCAGGCGAAAAACGCGCTTCAAGCCTGTGCTGCATGCAACAGATTGGCCCGCCTTGTGGGCCGTCAGCGTGCAACATCGTTGCAATTTATTTTCCATTGGCTGGCACTTAAACATTTTAATCAAATGACAGAGCTGAAAATAATTTATTTGTTGCACATAATTTACAGCACACGATTCGCAGGCGCTGCCAGTGTCCGCCGGCCCAGCCCTGGCCAGGCTGCATTATTAAATTTGTTTGCGCTGTGGCAGAAACAGGCTACGCAGTAGGAGTTGCCACAGTCATCCACTCGTCCAGTTGCCCATTTGGCCATTTGGCTATTTGGGCAGTTAGCAATTGCCGGCATTTGCAGTTGGCCTGAACTAATAGATTTTATATGCGGCTGTCGCTGTCAGCAACTGGCCGGGCGGCTTGCAGCGGCAGGCCATGTCCAGCCATAAACGGGGCTAAATAAATTGGTCAACAGCAGCCGGGTTAACGGGCGGTTTGTTGTGACAGCCGCATGCAGCTATCAGCTGTGATTGCGATTACGGCAGCCAAGGCAGTGGCAGGTGCAAAGATCGATTATGTCACTCCAGATGGTTTGAATATGTGGCATTTCATATGTATTGCAAGCTAAGAAGTTCTCTTAATAAAAAGGTTAGTTAATTAAGTTAATTTGGGATATCTTTTAATGAGACAAATATACTATTTTCAGTTTAAGTGGATCTTAAATTTGTTTCAGTCCTATGAGAGAGATATACTGTCATATATATTGAATATTTATTATTAATATATTTATAAATATTTATAATTTACGCACATATATTAAATATAATGATAGAGGATTATATAAGCTATAAGTAAATAAATAAATTAATAAAAAAATAAATAAATAAATAAATAATAGTTAAATGAATAAATACTATAATATAACAACAAGAATATTATATATTTATTGCCAAATATTTAGATTGTAAGTACATTTATTTGAGATAAAAAAAGTTTATATGAGTTGCAAGTATCAGAATTTAAGAGACTTATTGCCTTTGTAGAGCAAGCTATAATATTAAATTGTAAAAAAATAAATAAATAATATAATATAACAAGAATAATAATAAACATTTATTTATTAATATAGCTTAATTCATTGTATTAGAAAATTTTAATAAAGTTGCAGTTCGCTCTAAGTTTCTATAATTATGCCTTACATTATATTCTAAAATTTTCACATATATTATACATATACATATATCTACACTCATCTCCATGCATAGCCGAAATGCTTACATTATTTGTTTACAGCCTGGCTAGACGTAAAAACATTTGGGCCCAAAAACTCCTTCGCTGGGCTAAACTCTGTTTAAAGTGCCTTTAGGGAATAGACGGGAAAAACCTTGTGCGTCTGCCACGTCAATTTCGTGCTCGAATAAAGTTGAAAAGTGAAATTTGCCAGCCGGGAAGACCCAACCAGCCAAACCCAGTCCAACTCAACCCCAACCAAAAAAGTTTTGAAGAAATTGGCAAACGCAACCAGTGGAAATAAAATGCAAATGGAAACTCGAAACTGAAAACTGGAAACTGAAGCAGTTTAAGATTTAACTCATCATCGGCCTTTAGACAATGCACAAATTGAAATTCAGGTAGCGTCCGAATGATGGCCCAATAGACTGCACAGCAATGCCCAACTTGGCCGAAACGAAACGAGCGCCCAGTTCGGCTGCAATTTGTCACTTGTTATGGCCATCAAGATTAGCCACAGCTGACAATTTGTGTAGTGGACTGGCGGCACTTTATGAACTTATCGCCATTCGACTGAAATGGCCAACAACAAACAGCAAGCGGCTAACAATTTGATTTGCTCTTAATTGCTGGACAAGGCTGAAAGCTATTACGCTTAGATTTATGAACGCAATTTAGTGGTCAGCAATTTTATCCAAAATTACCAAAAAAAAAAAGAGAAAATAAGAAGAAGCAAACCACAGAGCTACTGTACAAAATCGCGATAGGATAGAGACTTAAGATAAATTTTATTTAGTCGTGAGTAACATAAAGCTTTGCGGTTTATTGAGCTTCAATTGCTGGCGACTGATTTAATTTATATTGAAGATACTCTCATAAGTCTTAATAGAGAATTTGATGAACAATTTATGACAAGCTTGACTTTTTTATGAAATTAAACTATAATGAATTATTTATTTATTGTATTTGGCACTCTAGCAAAAAATTGAGTAAGAAAACTTGAAGTTTGTTGTATGTGTAAAAGAAAATGTCACATTGAGCACAAGCTCATAGTAAGAGTAAGAAGAGAATTTCTTAAATCTTATAACAATATTTAGATTTGTTTAAGAAATTCTTTTTATAACAATAATATAGATCGAATACTTTAAAGATCTGTTAATGGCATAAATGGTATGTATGTAGGTTCTTGGCATGGCAAAACACAGTTATCAAATTTCAGTTTTTATATACATTTAGATATTAAATGGAATATGATATCGTACCCAAATTTATTTTCAATATATTTCGAGCTTTGCATATAATATATAACAATTATTAGATATTAAATAATTGGCATGAAATAATTTTTATATATTATATGTAAAGTTCAAAATACATTGAAAAACAAATCCTTTTCATATATATAGTACTAACTTTTTTCATAAAATTAAATTGCATTAAGAATTTGCATTTTGAAATATGTTTTGATATTTTGAATGAAGAGTTTGTAGGTGGATTTGAGTAAGCAATATACTTCCACACTCCCTAAAGAAAGGTGGCGAGCTAACCCTTCTATGAGGTGTGTGGAAGTTCACAAAAACATATCACAAATATGTTGCTCGAGAGAAAATACAAATATATACAAATTATATGCTTTATAGAGAATCTAAAGGCAACACTTTCAAAATACAACTATTAAATATAAATATAAATAAATAAATAAAAACAAATATAAAACTATGAAATTAAATAAATATTAATAAATATAAGTAAATAAACTAAAAATGAGTCTATAATAATGATGTTACCCTTCCACAGTCCACCGATTTATGGAATCCAAAAATAAAAATTCATAAATATTTTCGTTTAAATTTATTTTATTTTGTTTTTTTTTTCGTATGTACAACTATTTAAATTAAGTGATGCTATGGCAAGGCGTGGCATATCGATGGGCGGCTCAGTGGCTCAGTGGCTGTAGCTGACGATCAGTGCCCAGCCGAGCGTGAGGGCCAGGCCAATGCCGCCGAGGGCAGCGGCGCCATTGAATTTACCGTTGTTGCAGCCGATGCCGTTGCAATGTATGCAGTTCTCCCAGTCCTCGGGATCGCACTTCACTTCGCTGCCGCAGCCGCGCTGGATGTAGCCATCAGGTTGGCGGTGAGCGACGCAGATGTCCTTCTCGTCATAAATGGGGCAGACGGCCAGGTGGTTGGGGTCCGCAATGCAGTTGGTATCGGCCACCGAGTTGCAGATGTGGCACTTGAGCCGGCCGTCGGGGAAAATGTCGGCGTTGCACTTGTTGCCGGCACAGGCGGCGCAGGTGCCGTTGGCCACGCAGGCGGTGCCCGCGGCGCTGCTCAGGCTGTTGAGGCAGCCGCGTATGGTGTGCCCGTCCTGCAGTCGTGTGAGGCAGTCCGCCAACGGGGCGTGGCAGGTCTCCGTCACGGTCACCTCAGTGGGCGCCTGGGCGCAGTTGGGCGTCTTGCTGGAGTCGCAGGAGAGGCAAACGCCGCTGCTGGGCAGCGCGCTGAGCACATTGCAGTCCTTGGTGGGGCACTCGTGAAGCTGGTTTGCGGAGCGCCACTGATCCAGATCGCTGCTGTTCTGGCTGCTGGCGCAACCCAAGAGCTCCGCATTCCCGTCCTTGAACTTAGCGAAGCAGAAGTCGTTCGCCGCATAGTCGTTGCAGTACTCGGAGTGGCTGGCGGTGCAGCCGGCGTTGGAGCAGACGTGACAGCTGAGCCTGTCCGCCGGATAGGGGAAGGTGTTGCAGTTGTCGGAGTCGCAGGCCGCGCAGCTGGTGCCGCTCTGGTCGTCGCTGCAGACCGGACGATCGAAGGCTTCCTTGTCGTCCAGGCAGCTGCGCACCACAGTGCTGTCCACCAGCGCCACCATGCACTTGCCCTGGCACTGGCGCGTGGCCAGCTCCGTGCTCTGCGGATAGCCCACGCACTGGGCGTTCGCCTCCGAGTTGCAGAAAATACAGCTGGTCAGCTCGGCCGTGCTCCAGGCGACATTGCACTCGTTGGACTTGCAGCTGACGCAGCGCTCGGGATGCTGGCGACAGTAGCGATCCTCGTAGTCATCCACATCGTCGGCACAGCCCCGGCGCCTTACCTTCACGCCGTCCAGTTCGAACACCGTCTTGCAGTCCTGCTCCACATTTAGGGTGCACTGCACGGCCGGGCCCAGCGAGCTAAGGCAGTGCTCGCCCTCGCAGCTGTGGCACTTCAGTGGCAACGGCTGGAACAGGCCGTGCTGACCATCATCCACCCGGTTGGCCAAGTCAATGGAATTGCACTTGCTGCCCACGCAGCTGCGGCAGTTGCGGTAGTCGCTGCTGCTGCAGCCAATGGCGCTGCTGCAGCCGCGCGTCGTCACGTTGTTCTCTAGTTGGGTCTGGCAGGTCTCCGTGTCGCTGACCCAGGCGCAGACGGAGGTATGGCTGGGATCGGATGCGCAGCTGCTGTCATCTGCTGAGCTGCAGCTGTAGCACTGTTGTCGATTAGCGGGGAAAATCTGAGGGGAGGGAAAAAGGTGAGTTAATTAGTTGTCATCACTGTTGCCGTTTCAGCTTTTCTGAAAATCGAAAAAGCTTTTTCATGACTTTTTTTATTTTTTTAAATTTTATCCCTGCGATTGCGAAAAAAATTGGAAAGCAGCGGTTTCTGAAAATCGAAAAAGCTTTTTCAAGATTTTTTTTATTTTTCAAATTTTATCCGTCCGATTGCGGGAAAAATTGAAAAATAGCGGGTAGCGGGAATTATAGCTTTTCTAAAAATCGAAAAAGCTTTGTTCAAATTTTTTTTCTTAAATTTTATCACTACAACCACTATTATCACGCAGTATGTCACCTTTAGCCAATACCAAAATACCAAAGGAAATATATAAACAAAAACTTCTATTCTTGAATATTTTTGACTAAGAAATAGTGCAATGAAAGAAAGGCTCAATGTACAATAAAGTTTCGCTCATAAAATGGGAAAACATTGAAAAGACCAACAAATTTTTAATTGATTGATCTAGCTTTTTATGCTCAGGAAAAAACGGCAACACTGCTTTTCATTTGGAGAACTACTCGAACTCACCTCGCGATTGCAGCCATCCTCTGCGCAGACTGCGCAGTTCTCGTCCTTGCCCAGCAGGCAGTCAGCGAACTGGCTCTGATCCAGGTCGTAGAGGCAGCCACGGGTTGTAGATCCATCTGAGAAGGGAGAGAGAGAGTTGAGAGAGAGCTCTGAGGAGGCAGATGTAAATCCAGTCTTACCATTCTCCAGCCTAGTCACACAGTGCGTATGGGGCAGCTGAGAGCACGTCTTGAAGTTCTCCACGGACAGGGGCGTGGTGGCGCAGGTGGGATCCACACGGGAGTCGCAGACAGCGCAGAGCACATTCCGGATAGCTGTAAATCCATTGCAGTTGTCGCCCTCGCAGACGGAGATGCGCTTGGTCTTGATCACGCTCTCCAGGTCCTGGCTGCGGAAGGCGCTGACGCAGCCCGCCTCCTGGATGCTGTTCGTCTCGTCGTACCAGATGAAGCAGCTGTCGTCGGGCTTGTAGATGTCGCACTGCCTGGCCGAAGGCTCCTCGCAGCTGGCGCCTACGCAGTGGTAGCAGCTGAGGCGCTCGGCGGGCAGCGACTGGACGTTGCAGGCGTCGCCTGTGCAGGCCACGCAATGGTCATCCTTGCCGCCGGCGCAGGCCAGTCGATCGCTGGGCTCCTTGTCGTCCAGACAGGTGCGCACCAGATCCAGGCCAGCCTCGGCGCTGCCGAAGAGCGCCGTCATACAGCTGCCCTGGCACTGGCGGCGCTTCAATGTGGAGCTCGTCGGGTCCCAGAGGCAGGACTTGCTCTTGTTGCTGTCGCAGTAGATGCAGCTGTTGTACTGAGTCAGGGCGGTGGCGTTGTTGCAGTCATTGGACTTGCACAACGGGCACTTGGCGCCGTTGGTGCCGCAGTAGCTGGCTAACTGCTCGTCCGCCTCGATGGCGTCCTGGCAGCCGCGTCGCACCACCACGTCGGAGGCGTCAAAGACTGTCATGCAGTCCTGTTCGTTGTTGTCCGCGCAGCGCTCGGATTTGATGTCGCTCTCCTGGCAGGAGGCGCCGTCGCAGCTGAGGCAGCTCAGGGGCAGATCCTGCCACCAGCCGTGATTCTCGTCGACCAGCGCAGCGAGATCCACCTTGTTGCAGCCGTTGCCCTCGCAGATGACGCAGCTCTTCGCATTGGGC
The DNA here is from genome assembly GCA_035045145.1 of Drosophila meridionalis. Lineage (NCBI taxonomy): Eukaryota > Metazoa > Arthropoda > Insecta > Diptera > Drosophilidae > Drosophila > Drosophila meridionalis. Next base: position 4,324,175 of record JAWNPG010000025.1, read on the forward strand.
TCGCAACTCAGCTCCGTGGCGCAGCCTCGGTAGGTGATGCCGCCACGCAGGTTCGTCACGCAGGAGTCGCCCTCCGCGTAGACCGGGCAGACGGAGAGGCTGCTGGGAGCGGACTCACAGTTCTCATTGGTGGCCGAGTTGCAGATGTGGCACTGGGTGCGGTCGGCGGGGTACAGCTCCTTATTGCAGGAGTCGCCCAGGCAGGAGACGCAGCCCGAGGCGGTGCCATTGTAGCAGCCCAGGAACTCATCATCCTCCAAATTGGCCAAACAGCCGCGCTCCGTTGCGCCATCCGCCAGCACACGGGTGTAGCACTCCGGCAGACCCGCCAGCTGGCAGCTGGTGGCGCTGCTCACGCTGCCGGGACTCACGGCGCAGCTGCGATCCGTGCGCGAGCTGCAGAGCACACAGCTCTTCGGCTCGCCCAGGGACTCGATGGTGTTGCAATTGTTGTCCGAGCACTTGATCAGGCGCTTCGCGCGCTGCAGCAGGTAGAGATCCCCCTCGCTGAGTCCGCTCGTGCAGTCCTGGGCCACGATCGAGCGCTGCTCATCGAACTCAATGTAGCACTCGTCCACCTCCCGGTAGTTGGGACAAACGCCTGGCTTGGCATCCTGGCATTCGTCGCCGCGGCAGCGCAGACAGCTGTGCCGGGTCTCCACTAGATCCTCATTGTTGCACTTGTCGTCGTCGCAGCTGGCGCAGAATTTGTTGGCATCCGTGCCGCAAGTCTTCCGATCCGCCTCCTCGATGTCGTCGAAGCAGTTGCGCAGGAGCGCGTAGCTGGGATTCTCGGTCTCGCCGAAGAGCGGCAGGAAGGCGGAGACGCAGCTCTGGTGGCACTGGCGTGTCCTGGTGACCTTGGACACATCCTGGACACAGTCGGGATTCACCCTGGAGTCGCACACCAGGCACTCCACGTAGCTCTTCAGGCTGTCCGCCACGTTGCAGCCATTGGAGTTGCAGCGAGGACAGCTGTCCGGCTGCTCGTCGCAGTAGCTGGCGCTGGTCGTGTCCAAGGATGAGCTGCATCCACGTGCAGTCACCACATCCCCGGTGCTGTCGAAGACCGTGACGCAGTTATCGCTGCCCACGCACTGCTCCAGCTGGCCGCCGCCAGAGGCGCAGTCGCCGGCGCTGGCGCAGCTCAGGCAGCTGATGGGCGGCTCCTGCCAGGTGCCCGGAGAGCCGTCCACATTGAGGCGGTTCAGGTCGATGGTGTTGCAGGCGTCGCCGGAGCTGCAGGTACGGCAGGTGCTCGGATTGTTGGGATCCGAGCAGCGCAGGCTGGAGCTGCAGCCGCGATGGGTGACCTCTCCGATCAGAGTCGTCACGCACGTCTCCTCCGCATCGAAGATGGGGCAGACGGCGCTGCTGCTGGGCGCGCTCTCGCAGCTGGGATCGCTAGCCGAGTCGCATTGATGGCAGCGACGACGATTTGCCGGATAGACGCTGAGTCCGTTGCAGTTGGTGCCCGTGCACACCTCGCAGTGCTCCGAGGTGCCCATGATGCAGCCATAGAACTGCTCGCTGTCCAGGTTCGAGACACAGCCGCGGGTGGTGGTGCCGGCGGCGTCGATGTGCGTGACGCACTGCGTGTACGGGATGTTGGAGCAGATGCTCGTGGTGAGCAGCTGGTTGGGGCTGGTGGCGCAACGCGGATCCGTCCGGGAGTCGCACTGCAGGCAGGTGTTCGGGTTGGGTATGATGTCCGGATGGTTGCAGTTCTGCCCCTCGCAGAGCAGCATCCGCTGCTGGGCAACCAGCTCGTCGAGCACCTGGCGCTCGAACTTGCTGCCGCAGCCCATGTCCACGATGCTCATGCTGTCGAAGGCCAGGTAGCACTGATCCTGCTCCCTGTAGGCCACGCACTTGGCCGTCTCCATATCCTCGCACTCCGGATCCAGGCACTTGTAGCACTCCTGCGGCGTCTCGATGATGTCTCCCGTATTGCAGAGCGCTCCGGTGCAAGCCGTGCATCCGGCGTGCTTGCCCTCGGCGCACTGCTCCCGGTCCGCCTTCTCCAGGTCGTCCAGGCAGCCGCGAATGGGCAGCAGCGCAGTGTCCACTGCGGAGCTGCGCGGATACATGCCCATCATGCACTGGCCTTGGCACTGGCGCGTCCTCTTCGGCGTCTCCCAGGCGCACGTCTCCTCCCGGTCCGCATCGCACTGGTAGCACTCGACGTAGCTGGCCAGGCTCTTGGCATCGTTGCATCCGTTCGACTTGCACTGCGGACACTTGCCGCTATTCGCTTCGCAGTAGGCGGCGTGCTCCGCGAGGATCGTATTGCTGCAGCCGCGGGCTATGACCTTGTCGTCCGCATTGAAGACGGTGGTGCAGACCTGTTTGTTGTCGCCCGCGCAGGTCGTGGGCGTGGTCACGGTCTCGCAGCTCTCGAGGTCGGAGCAGACGAGGCAATCCAGTGGCAAATCCTGCCACCTGCCAGGCTCGCCGACGTCGTTGCTGCCCAGGTCGACCGTGTTGCAGTTGGCGCCCTCGCATATCCGGCAGTTGGCCACCTGGCTGGCGTCGCAGTAGATCTCCGACGTGCAGCCGCGGCGCGTACGTCCGTTCTCGAGGCTCGTCACGCAGCCATCGCCCGCCGCATAGGTCGGACAGTATTTGCTGTAGGCCGCTGGCTTACTCTCGCAGTCGGCGTCATTGTTCGAATCGCAGCGCAGGCAGCTCTGCCAGTCCGCGGGGAACAGCTCCTTGTTACAGAAGTGTTCGTCACAGATCTGGCAGGTGGAGCTCTCGCCACTCAGGCAATCGTCGTACAGATCATCAGCCGTGTCCATGAGGCAGCCGCGCTTTAGAACGCCATCTGTTGGTCGAAATTTCAGTCATATTAATTGTTGAATGAGTTTTCTTATAGATGGACTGTTATCATAAAGATTTTAGAGCATCATAATGACATGTATATGTGAGGAAAGCACATGTATGTAGTATTATAAATATGTTTTTTCATATATGAGGCGAAGGGGGTGTGAAATCTAAAATTAAAAAATTGCATCATCTTCGTATTCATTACACGCAACTACAAAACAAATTTGATCTAGCTCCAAAAATGTGCAATTCACGGATACAAAACAAATTATTATAATCGATTAAAATCGATAAAAACGGATAAGCTATCGAATAAAAATAAAACTCTCATGCATCTATATGTAGAATTTTGATCCTCTAGCTCTAAACATTTAACAGATATTATTTTAAAACTGACTTTTGGAAGGGGTTTTAATCGATAACATGCCAACAAAAACAGTTATCGAATTATTAAAACAAATTTGAATGGCGGGTGCTCTATAGGGATCTATAAAAAAAAATTTCAAACCTCTACATTTCATAGTTTTTGAAATCGACGTGTTCAAACTTACGAACGGACAGGACTAAATTAATTTGTCTTGTTGCCTTAATGTATAATATATATGCTTTATGGTAAAAAGGTCACTTACCATCAGTGATATGAGTGTAACATTCTGGGTTTAGGTAATGCTCACACAAAGCGCCGAGAATGCCGTTGCCTGTTATGCAATTGGGATCCCATGTGGAATTGCAAACATTGCAAGCAACGCCCTCTGTATTCAGAACATCTTTGACATTACAGTCCTTGCCGCTGCAAAGGTACAAGTCGCGACGATTGTCTTGCAGGAACGAACGCTTCAGGTCACTGGCGCAGCCCATGCTCTCGATGCTCCGATCTCCGACATGGATGTAGCACTCGTCATTTGTTCTGTACGCGGTGCAAATGTGGGAGCTGATTGTCTCGCAGCTCTCGTCGTCGCAGTAGTTGCAGCTCAGGCGACTTTCGGGCACATCCACCTTGTTGCAGGCAGCGCCGCTGCAGGCGACGCAGTGCTCCAAGGTGCCGGCGACACAGGCCGCTCGATCGTCGAACTCCAGATCATCCAGACAGCCGCGTGCAAGCTCAAATGGCGAATCGACTTCCGTGCGATTGCGCGGATACATGCCCGTAAAGCAACTGCCCTGGCAGGAGATTTTACGGGAAATGTCGCCAATACTTCGAACGCAGGCCGCCTGATCGGAGCCGTCGCAGATGACACAGTCCACATAGTCGTCCAGCTGCTTGGCATTGTTGCAGCCCGTCGATTTGCAGAACTTGCAATTGGCCGACGTCTCGTCGCAATACTGCGTCAGCTCCGTATCGGCGTACAGCTTGTCCGTGCAGCCTCGCAGCACCACGGAGCCGTTGCTGGCGAAGACCGTGGCACAGTTCTGTTCAGTATTGTTCTGGCACTTCTGCAGCGGACCCACGCTTGAGCCCTGACACTCGACACCCGTACAGGTGTAGCAGTTGATCGGCGGCGTGACCCACTTGCCCGGATACCCAATGTTGTTCAGCGCCAGGTCGACCACGTTGCAGTTGTCGCCTTCGCAGTTGCGGCAGTACTGTTTGTCCGAATCGTCGCACCGGAACTCCGACTGGCAGCCCCGATAGGTGGCGCCCTCTACCAGCTTGACACTGCAGCCCTGAGTCTCGTCGTATCGTGGACACACGCTGGCAGCATTGGGCGCCGAACCGCACGTGGGATCGAGCACCGAGTTGCAGCGCTGGCAGCGACGACGATCGGCCGGATAGATCTTCTGGTTGCACAAGTCGCCCTCGCACACATCGCAATTGCCCTCGCCCTTCAGGCAGGCTCGTAGCTGAGCTGTGGCCAAGTTGCTTAAGCAGCCGCGCTCCGTCGAACCGTCTGAAAAAGAATAATAAGAATGTATTAATACCGTAGTTGAGACTGCTTGACCAGGAAATAACCAGAACCAAGTCTCTTGTATTTGAAATAGTTTTTATGCAAATATGGGGCGAAGAGGGCGTGGTTTCAAAAAACTAAAAATTAAATAATATCCGTATACATTACGCGGAACTATCAAACAAAATGAAAGTGTATAGTTACACTTTAACAATGGATTTCAAATTTATTTTGTAGTTCGGCGTAATAAATATTTTTAATAATAATTATAATAATAATAATATTTTTAAAATATTCAGTGCACGGAACTACACAACAAATTTGAAATCCCCAGTTCCAACACATTTTATGTATCTAGAGATTTTATATATGTTTTGTAGTTCCGTGTATAACCTCAATTTCCCACATTCAATAAGCTCTGGGTATAAAAATTACAAAATATCCGCATTCATTACACGGAACTACACAACAAATTTGAAATCTCTAGTTGAAATATCTTGTCTTTTAGTTCCGTGTATTGAATACGGAGATTATGTAATTTTTAGTTTAGGGTTACCAAGCCTTCTTCGTCCCAAATTTGAGAAAAACTTATTTCAAATACGAATAAATGAGATAATCGCCGTATTCATTATACGGAACTATACAACATATTTTAAATATCTAGTTCCACAACATTTTAACTAGGAATTTCAAATTTATTCTATTGATCCGTGTATAACCCTGACTTTCTAGTCTCTATAAGTTCAGGCTATATTATTTAATACGATCCCAAATCAACTCACCTGAAAGAACACGTGTCATGCAGCGCGTGTTTGGCACGACGTTGCACGTATCGAACTGCCTGATCTGGGTGGGATCAACGGCGCAGTTCACATCGTCGAAGGAGGAGCAGACGGCGCAGTCGTTGGGCTGTGGCACGATGTCAAAGGAATTGCAGCTGTTGCCCTCGCAGAAGATCAAGTTCTCCAAATTCTTATCGATGAAGTCCGCGTCCAGAGTGGATTTACAGCCGAGTGCCGATACCGAAGCCGTTTCGTCGAACAGCATGTAACAGCGATCCGTGGGGCTGTAGTTGACGCACACAGCTAGCTCCGGCAGTTGGCAGTCCAGATCCTCGCCGCAAACGTAGCAGCTGAGCGAACTGAGGCTCAGGTCGTCCGTGTTGCAGGCGCTGCCGGTGCAGGCCGCGCACTCGTTGTCTGAGCCCGCGGCGCAGCGCACCTGATCCTCGGGATCCTTGTCGTCCAGGCAGCCGCGCACCAACTCATAGGAGTCGAGTCCGGTTTGGGGCCTGTACGCGGTCATGCACTGGCCATTGCACTGGCGTCTGGCTGCCACAGCCGTGGGATTCGTCACACAGTCGCTGTTCTGGCTGCCCTCGCAGTAGATGCACTCCGTGTAGCTGTCGAGGGACGTGGCACTGTTGCAGCTATTCGAATTGCAGTTGTGGCAATTGTCACTATTCCCGTCGCAATACGAGCTGAAGGACGCCTCCACCACATCGCTGCAGCCGCGTGCGCTGACCGCTCCGCTCGCATCGAATACTGTCATGCAGTACTCGGATTTGCTGGCGCAGGCAACGCTCTCCAGGCTGCTGGCCGCACAGGACGCTGCGTCGACACAGCTGAGGCAGCTCAGCGGCAGCTCCTGTGCCCACTGGCCGGGACGGCCATCGGCGCGTCTGCCCAGATTGGCCGTGTTGCAGTTGCTGCCCGCGCAGTGCTGGCAGCTGGCACTGTCGGAGCTCACACACTCCAATTCAGTGCCACAGCCTCGCAGCGTGTTGCCCTTCTGATCGAGGGTCGTGACACATGTCTGATCCTTGGTGTGCAGCAGACAAAGTGTGGCGGCATTTGGCGCCGTCGCACAGCTACCATCGACACTGGAGTCGCAGACGTGGCACGTCAGGCGCTCCGCAGGTTGCAGCTGGGGAAGAAGTGTTGTTCATTAGTATATGGTCTATATGGGCATCTAAATAATATTTATTTTATATTTTCATAATTTTTTTTTTTTTTTGTATTATTTTGTGTGGCTGAGGTTAGTAAATAAACAATCAATAAAAAATTTGTTATTGTTATTATTGTTATTATTATTTTTATTATCATTATTATAATTATTTATTTAATTTTTTATTTTTTTTATTTTTTTTTTTTTAATAAATTATTATTCACATTATTACCTATGTACATAGGTAACCTAGGTTCTTGAGACTACTTGCTTATGCGAGATATTAGTGTTTGATTTCTCTTTCGTGTTTAATGTATAATTACTCTTGAAAAAGTTGTATTGTATTGTATTCTGTTGTATTTCCATACTAGAGTGTATCTTCTTATCAGATAGTTCTTAATCAAGCTCTTCAACTAAACTTCATTCAGTCAAATCTGATTCTTGAAGGGTTCTTAGTCATAGTGAATGAATCATGCGCAATTTTCTTGAGCTAAATGGGATTTCCCAGATATGTAGATTATTCTCGTCACATTGAGTACAGTATAAGTACATGATTCATGATAGAGTATAATATACAATACATGTACATATGTATATTTAAATTGTGTGTCAAAGATAACGACACGTCGCGATAATTTAATACATATAATACATATTCTAGGATTTTACTGATTATCTAAATTGGTTATTCTTATATATAAACAAAGGAGTTATAAGCACCATCCTTATCATCCATAACTTACCTTAACATTGCAGTTGTCTCCATTGCAGGTGATGCACTTGGTGGCATTGCTGCCGCCGAGGCAATCCAAATAGTCCTCCTCGTCCAGGTTGGCAAGGCAGCCGCGTTCAGTGTGGCCATCGATGCGGAGCAGAGCATAGCAATCGGTGTTCAGGGGATGCGAGCACTGCGTTTCGGATTCCAAGCTGGTGGGGTCGACGGCGCAGCTCTTGTCGGTGCGGGAGCTGCAGAGTTTGCAGGATTTGGGCGCGGGCAGTGCGGACTTCACATTGCAGTTCTCGCCGGTGCAGGTCCAGAGGCGTTTCTCTCCCTGCAGGGCTGCGCCATCGCTCACATTGAACTGGCTGTAGCAGCCGTACTCGGCGACTTTATTGCTCTCGTCCAACTGTATGAAGCACTGCTCCTCGCCGCTGGCAGCAACGGCGCGGCAAGTCTTCGACTCCAACCTATCGCAGTTGCCGTCAGTGCAGCTGTTGCAGCTACCGCGCACGCCGAGCTCCGCTGTATTGCAACTGGCGCCCTCGCAGGCAGCACAATTCGGGAAAGTTCCGGCCGCACAGTCCTCACGATCATCCAGACTCAGATCGTCCAAGCAGGTGCGCACAATCTCCAGAGGAGAGTCCTTGTCGCCAGTGCGCGGATACAGCGCCGTGATACACTTTTCATTGCAGGTTCGCCGCGCTGTGACCAGCTCAATGTCGCTCACGCAGTTCTTGTCATCCTGGGCATCGCAGAATACACACTCAACCATCTGCTTGTTGTCCTTCAGGTTGTTGCAGCCACTGGAACGGCACTCGTAGCAGTCAGCATCCTCTGCGCTGCACGTGTCCGCCAGGCTGTCACTGCAGCCACGCTGAATCACCGCTCCAGTGCTGTCGAAGACGGCCACACAGCTCTGAGCATCGTTGTTTTCACATAGCTGCAGCAGGCCCCAGCTAGTCGAGCACTGCTCCGGGCTGGAGCAGACGTAACAATTTATTGGGCCCGTATGCCAGCTATGTGTCCAAGCATCTGTATTGAGAGAAAATATGTATATAATAAAATTTTAATTTTAATTTTAAAAATATTTCATTTTATATATTAAATTTTTTATTTTGTATAATTTTTAAATATTTCATTTTATATATTTATTTTATTATTTTTATTCTATTATTTTATTATTTTCTTTATATCAAGGAAAGTATACAGATTTGGAAAATATATAATTTTATTATTTTATTTAATTTTTATTTAGATTTAATATCTCTTGAATACCACAAGATAGGTGAAAGTTAGATTAGGTGAAGTTAAAAGCTCAAGCAGACATAGTTATATAGACTCATTTATTTATTCTAATGTATAATGTACTTGATCTTATCATATCAGAAATAGTATATTCAAACTCTCTCTGCATAGAACAATAAATTATACTTATAATTATTTTTTATATTATCCATATTTAAATTATAATTGACAAATCCTGAATATAATAGAAATTCTTTGCTTGATCAACTAGTCTGTAAAACCTATATAAAGCTTACAGCCAATGAATTCGCACTTATATACATATAAGTATAAATATACACACATATAATAACTACACACTCCTACATAAATTTTCACTAATCTTGCGGCTAGTTTTATCGACGAAACACTATACCACTGTTATTTACGATCGGCAATCAAATTGCTTTATCGATTTACAACGCACGAGCGTACATTGCTAATTGCTAGAGATAGCATTTTGTGCGGTTTATATAAGGGAGCATAAAAACAAAAATACTAAAAAAGAAGTCTTGAAGTAAGCTAAAAGTGAAAGCAAGAGACGAGTTAAAACTCAACAATGTTTGTCACTATGCACAAATATTGAAAAAGTAATCAATTATATTTAAAACGTGAAATTCCCTTGAGATTAATCCTAATCTTAATTCAACTGTCGCAAGATAATCTTTCAATCAGTTTAAAGCACACGCTTTATACAAGGTCAACAGCTATAACCAAAGTCCGCAAAAAAAAAAAAAAAAAAAAATCAAGCCCTCATAAACTATTCACGCACTAAATTTTAGTAAATCAATCTGATTTCATTAATCATCGTGCGTAATATAATAAAAGAAATTGTGTTGATTTCAACATGTTCCTTATGAAGTATGTATTTCATAAGTTTCAAGTTTCGTAAATTCCATTTGATAATGTTCTTAATCTCATTAATTAACAACGTGAGGACTTTTTCTTTGGAAATGAAAGCAGAGTAAAATTTAGGATTGATATTTTTGTATCTGAATATTGATTGAGTACATTAACTGGGCTATCAAGAACATATCATTCCAGGAAAATTATCAATAAATATCAAATATGTGAATAGGCTCTTGGTCAACTGCTAATATTATATACTCAATGAAGTGTTTTAGACTGTTCTGAAATGTCTCATTTATAATTCTCACGAACTATCCAAGATATATCCAATATCTAAGTTCTTGGCAAACAGCTCATTGAAAATACTAAATCAATTTCCTCTGCCTGCTATTCAAAGTATTATCTGTAACCTATTATTGATATAGAATTATATGTGGATTTTACATGGGAAATCGTGTATAGAATTATTAATAACTGTAATAACATTAAATGAATATCTGCAATACTTCTCCGAAAGTTCTTATATGGGTATAATAAACAATAATTCCGATAATAAAGCCATAAAGTTGTTTTTTTTTACGCCGAAAACATTTAGTTCTAAAGAGCAGTCAGTAAGCTTTAATAATAGTTGAGCGAACCATATAATCGGTAAATATACATTGTACATATATTTAATGTATGTATTTATATTTATTATATATTATTTTATATATTTTTTAATTTATACACATTTGCATATATTTCATAGCACAAATTCATCCGATTGCAACTTGGGTTTACTTTAAAAAAGGAAACAAGTTTAAATATATTTTAATATATGATTTTTTTTTTAGTTCTCAAGCGTGTGCACTGTATAATATCCTTCTCGTAGTACTCCACACTTGTATTTCAGTTAGATTCACAATTAAAGCGGTTAGGTTTAAGCAGTTCGTTAAGCTACGTGACATTTTTCCTTGAAATTTGTTTATGGTTCCACATTTATTGATAACAGTGGTTTGCACTTTGGTAGATTATATATAAATAAATATATATACATAATACTCTTTGCAGTTAAACACAATTGGATTATATAATATTCCACGAAGAATTTGATTTTGATAATCTTTTCATATCGATTTTCCGTTTGAGAACACTTGGGTTAATATTATCCTTGTTGATCGAACTTGAGTTAACCTACCACTTGGATTAGCCACATTTAATACTATTAGTAGCAGAGTTATCCCTGCTGTTTTCAGTCTCATGATCGATGGGCTTTTTTTACCCGACGCGTATTACCAACAAACGTGGAATCGGGCGACTAATTTTGTGGCTGGGTTCGGGGCACCTTTTATAGATTTGTCGCATAGTGAGTCGTTCCGCAGTTATTGCCTTATATTAACGACTATGATTATATGATACTGTGCCGAATGTCCGATAAAGTAAGTTTCTACTCGCCGTTATTTATAACACCCATCGCGCAAAGCCTCGCCGCCCCTCCCTTTCAGACCGTCCACTGCAAGTGCGTATTTAGTAAGGGGAATTAACATAAAAAGCAAAAACAATTCGGTAGATAAGCCGCAAAAACTTTTTGGTCTAATCACAGAATCGGGCCCGATACACGTTTACACTCGTGTAGTTCGATTCTCGATTTTCGTCAGTTTCGCAAATTTGATGTGATAAGGCAGCGACAGGGCAACAATTTAATATGTGGATTGCAGGTCCGAACTTCGTCCACGAGCGTATATGTATTTATATTGATTTTATTGGTATTATGTATACGTTTATTATCTACTGATTCACACAGTTAGGAAATGCATTTCGAGGCGCAATAATACTAATAATTTCCAATATCGCTGCACTCGGTTCTTATCTATTGATAAACTTGTTGATCGTTTGACGCGGTTCAGGAAGTTCTTTCTCTTTAGGGCGTTCTAAACGCTGACCTATCATTATCTTGGTCAAATTTTTCACGGAATTCATGTATCATATCCTATGCTGTTACCAAGCGATTTATATCACTCGGTTTTCCCTCTATAATTTCACAATGCTCTTTAATCTCTTCTAATCATTGTTAGATTACTTATATTGGGTTTTGTTTTCCCAAAGTGTTATGTTCCAATTGTTCAATTAGTTAGAATTCTCCAGATAAGCTGAATTTTTATTAAGACTAACTATATATACCTCATGTTGATTGTCATAAAAGAAAAGTTGATAAAAGTCTTTGAGAATTAATCCAAACTAATATCGTACTTTGGTTGGCGCCATGCTGAGCATCGAAAACCTATAGTATATATATAAATATAAATATATTTATATATTTATATATTTATAGGTATTATTAAGTACTTAATCGTTATTTATGAACATTAATAGTCGCTTAATGATTATTAGTTAGTTTTATAACTTAGAGAAGGTCGTGGGAACCCAGAACCCAACGTTATTTTTTTCTGCCAAATTATTTATTGGGGGCATAAAAATACATAACCAATTGCAGAGCTAACAGCAAGATTGGAATGTGTTTGGTATATAGGCTATGAGCACTGCCGGGCGTTGGGGTTGGCGGCTCAGGGGTTGGACTGGTGGGTCGCGCTGTAGTCGTTGTGGTGCTGGTTGATGTGGAGCTGGAACTAGAACTGGAACTGGAACTAGAACTAGAACTGGAACTGGAACTAGTACTTGAAGAAGTAGAACTCGATGAAGTTGTACTCGTAGAGCTCGTACTCTCAACTGGCGGCAGAGTTGTCTGTTCGATCTCCTCTAGAAGCTGAGTGTTACAATGCGATAATTCCGTAGGATCGCAGAGCTGACAATTGACGTCGGCCAGGCAATTGCGCTGATCGGCTAATGTCAGAGAGCAACCTCTCTCGATTTGATTGTTCTTGATGCTCGCATAGCAAAGGTTGCGTCCACTGCGAGCGATGCCACATGTTTGTGGAGACAGCTGAGCCGGAGCAGTGCGACATAGTTCATCCTTAAAGATAAATAATTCTCCTTGGCTTAAGGTTTTAACTTTAAGTATATCAAAAGAACTTACCTCCTTATCGTTACACTGCACGCAGGACAGCTGAGGGGAGCTAATATTGTTGCACTTTTCGCTTACACAAATCTCGCATTGGAGTCGGGAATGACCCCTGCTCTCGCATTGCTCCCGCCAGCTGTCGTCCAGCCGTTCCAGGCAGCCTTGTGCCCTAATCACGCCCCCCTCAAAGACACTGACACAAGCATCGAGCTGATCGACGCATTGTTCCGTGGACTGATAAGTGCTCCTTTGACAGTTGATGCCACGGCAGTAGTGGCATGACTCCGATGTCAGGACACCTTCGGCCCCCAGCAAAGCCAATAGAACGTAGAGAATCGCACACTTCCTAGTCAACATTGGAACTGATGCCTTGAGCATTTGGATTGGCGATTAGGTGGCCTACGCTTTATATAAACTCCACTGCAATCAAGGGTGTTCCGGTTGAAGTGTTGGGCTGGTCGGCTCTTTAAAGTTTCCTAACAACCGCACAAGTATCTGTTACTACCTCTGGCAAAGTCAAGCCGATTGATAACCGAATAAAGCTCACTGGATGACTATTCGTAATTGTTTGCATTGCTCTTGAGCGATGTGAGTAAACAGCAGTTCATCATTTGGCTTCTTTGGCACATTCAGCAGGCCTTTAGGCACTTAAATACCCATTACAATGGCCGCATTATAAGGTCTTCCTTAGTCGAAAGCAAATAAACATGTTTACAAGTATAATGGAATTTTTTCCATACTTCATTATTTAACCAAAAAAAGAAAAAGATACTCTTCAATTTTAGGAATGACTCTGTGGATGACATTACTCTTTCGTCAGGTGAGGAATTAAGGGCTTAAAGTGCAGTAAGAATTACAAGGTTTGAATAATAAATAGATAAAAGAATACATTTAATTTCAGTTCAAATTTGTAAAACCTTGTTCATTTAAATCTTGAACATATAATAAAATATAATTTAATATAATATAATATAATATATAATGTAATATAATAAAATACAATATAATATAACATAATATAATAATAGTTCCCATCATATACAGATAAACAATCAATAAAAATCTATATAGCAACAAAAATATATCCATTTCCTCAAAGACTTTATCAACAATTGCATATATAAAGTCTGATATGAAATATTTAGAGCTAATTCGCCTCGATTTTGATACTGCTTGGCACAGTCAGTATATATATGTATATGCTATAGCAATTCTAGTATAGATTGCATATTTATCTTATCTCAATAAATATCAGTTCTATATATATACATTTTGTTAATCTTGTTCTACGTATCCGAAAGCATTGCAAAACTTAATATTTTTATGACTTCTCATCCAAATCTACCTTCATGCATGCACTATTCTTCTATTTGAGCCATAAACCCCATTCTTTATCTGTCTAAAAGTCATTTGTATATCTTATCTAGCAAAGTCTGTAATTTGTTTTTGCTCTTTGAAATTCCCTGATATTTATTTATGAGTCATAATTTAATATGCATATTCTTAATAAATTTTTATTTATTTTAAGTTCTTAAAACTAACGCAGAAAACGAATGAAGCGATTGCCAGCACTTGAATCGAATGTAATATTCTGGCTGTTGCAGGCACGAATATCACCGGAGGAGCAGAGCAGGCAGTTGTCGTCCTTGAGGCAGCTCTGCTGATCCGTAACAGTGGTCGAGCAGCCGCGCTGAATGTTGCTGCCCGAGGCTAAGGCCTTGACATAACAATAGGAATTGGGAGCCGTTGGAGCTGTGCAAACTGTTGGCTTCAAGCTGGTTGCATTCTCGGCGCAATTGGCGTCCTGTGAATGCATATCAAAATCAATACAAACCCAATAAACATACCAAACAATGCTTCTTACCTTGCTGGAGTCGCACTGCACACAGGCGAACCTCATGGAGCCCACATTATTGCAATTATCCGAGTTGCACTTGAAGCAGGAATCACTGTGCGGTGCGTCACAGCGATGGCGCAGTTTAGTGGGTATCTCTAGAGAACAGCCTTTGTAGAGGACTCGAGCTGTATATAAAAAAGAAATTTTAGAAGAGATAAAAGAGTGGAACAGCACTTATAGCCTACCATTGTCATAGATTGTCACGCAATAATCCAGCGAGTCCACGCACTTCTGCACTTGAGACAGATCCGTTCGCTGGCAGTTGATGCCATTGCAGCTGTGACAGCTCGTGATTTTGTTGGCATCGCTATATCCTGTCGCAAGGACGACCGCCAGCAGCGCACCGAGAATTGCTTTGACTTGCATGATGCGCTTTTAACTGTGGGCCGGCGGCGAAGGCTCTTGACTTTTATATTCTCGCTGCAATGTGAAGGGCACTCGATGTCGTCAAAACACTCGACAGGTGGCAGAGCTGTTGCAACTAGTTACAGGTAAATATATAGTTTCGTAATTGATGAGTAGTTGGGCTGAAATAAAAGATATTTATATTATCTATTTAGAAGTATTTTTTATTATTATTATAATTATTATGAAGGTTTAAGTTTACTAATGTCGTTATTAGTTTTCTATAGCACATGTATGATTTTATTTTATTTAATATGTATATATAAATATTTTGAGATTATTTCTCTTATAATATAAAATATTCTGTACAGAAATAATTAATAAATAAAATCATATACATATATAACATGTTATTTTTCAATCACCCTATTATATATTTTATATACATTTATATTAAATTATATATTATTTTATTTTATATTCCCAGGTTTCGTTTAAATGATGAATATTTTGTGCTTCCTAATCTATATTATATATAAATTATATATAAATCAAAAGCGTTAGTATTTAGTGCTTAAGCATTTATTAGCTTTATTTTTGTTTACTTTAGACCCATTGAAAAAGAATAATCAGTCAGAATGATAAGCTGCCTAGATTTATCAATGTCAGTTTGGAAATACAATATGTGTATATATTATATATTAATATGTTATTTATGTATTCAATATATTTCTATTAAGAAAAAAAAAAAATATTTCTATGACAAATTTATTTATTCTGTTAAATAGTCTAAGTGTATTTCGTCTGACCAAAAATAAATAAAAGTAAACACGATTACATTTTCTTTAAAAATATTGTATTATATTTTAATTTTCTTTTACAATATTTTTATACAATTATAAAATGTATTTCTGCTTTAAACAATAATAAAACTTGTTTTAATTATTTTTATAAATGAAAAATATTAAACAAAATTTAAAATTTAAATTTAATCAATTTAAATTGATTAAAACTGGGATTTAAAAATGATTTAAATTGATTTGAAGAGGATTACTAATTTCTTATAAATATAGCTCAATTGATATCTGTCGCTGATAACCTCCAATACTCAAATTCGCAATTCATTATATACTTGTTTATGTATCTTTATTATATACATATAATATTTAAGCAAAAACTCAAAATAGACTAATTGAATATTATGGTTAACACACTGATCAGTCCCAGCAAGAGACCAAACACCTGCTGTCCTCTGGCTCCGCTGGTCTTGAAGTCCAGAACGTAATTGTTACAGGCAGAGGAGCCATGTCCATTCTCGGGAAGACACAGGCTGCAGTCGTTGTCCTTAAGGCAGCTCATTTGCTCCTTCACGCTCAGCGCGCAGCCTCTTTGCAGATGTGAATCAACTGCCTTCACATAGCAATAGGCATTGCTGCCCGTGGGCGCAGAGCACTGGGCAGCGCTGATGCTATCGCCAGCCAAGTTGCACTTGGAGTCCTGAATAAAAATAGAAGGAATGAATATAATATATTTAATACTGAATATACCCAATACTCACATCTGATCCATTGCATTGTATACACCGAAAGTCGCCACGTCCTTGATTGTTGCACAGATCTCCGCCGCACTTTTGGCATTGCGGATCGCGTGCCTGGCACTTGGATTGGGCAGCTAGCGAGATTTCCAGCAGGCAGCCACGCTCACTGACCCTAACTGTGCAGCATAATGTGTGAAAGAATTTATTCTGTATAAATCACATATTTTACTTACAGCCCTCGTAGACCGTCACACAAATGTCCAGCAGATCAGTGCACTTGACAGTCGCATTCTGGCGCGTTGTTCGCTGACAATTGATGCCTTCGCAGCTGTAGCAGTTCCGCGGAGCTGAAGCACTCACAGCTCCCTTTTGCAGCTCACCTGCAGCAGCTAACGAGCAGCAGAGCAAAAGGATAACAGTTTTCGTTGACAACATGTTCGCAACACCCTCTGACTTTGGCACCTAAAACACAACTGACACTTGTCATTTCGCTGACCGCAGCAATTTTCAAGTCAATTCAGGGTACTTCAAGAATTTCCTCAGAATATTTCTATACTCCATTACAAGTTAGAAATGCCGCTAAACGTATAAAATCGAGAGCCTGTTCTCAAGGGCTTTTTATACCCTGTATGCTTGAGGCATTATAGTTTTATTATAAATATTATAAGTGAACGGACTGATTTATACGAATTTAATAAACTTTTTAAAATTGAAGCTTCAATTAAAATTTTTGGACTTAAACTTCAGCATGTTTCAATTACAAATTCAAATAAACTAATTCAAAACATGCTCAATAAATAAATATTTAACTAGACTGAATATATACATAGTCTTTTATAGAGAAATCCCTAGTCTAGTATAGTCTTCAACATACTTGGCCTGAGTATATAGATAGTCGTTTGTCGTTTACTTAAGATCATTTAACTTGTTCCTGAAACATTTTCGTAACTTATCGGCCAATGATTAGCTTTGTTTGCATGTCTCTTGTGTTGGCTATCTTATGACAAGGTTGTTGAGGCTTATCTGCTAAGTACAGAAATATGTTCTAATATATATATATATATAATCTATATTTATATACATATATACATATATTCACACATGACTCATGCTTAAGTTAATTTACCTTCGCTTTATATAAATAAACTTTGATTTATATATATCAAAAACCTCTTTTAATTCCATTTTTTTGGGAACTTTCAATAATCAAGTATCTTCTATCGTAAACTAACATTTATTGCGGTATGATCTATATCTAAAGCTTTTACGTTTTTCCCTGTGAATCATTTGGAATTGGCCATAGTTGACCAATTGGCTTTATTAGACCAGTTATCTGCAGGTTATCAGAGCGTTTATCAATAATTGCTACGAATTCATATACAATGCGTAAATATATGACGCTCTAACCAATTACTGGCAGCCCAAAAAAATAACATTTGTTTAGATTTATAGACAACATGCGAGGCGTCGACTAATAACAGTTGTCAACTAGTTTCGACCAAATCAATTGACAGACACATGTTGTCCATCTTCGCTCTGGGTTAACATTGACGAGATACGTAATCATGTCACGGCCCAAAGACAGTCAAAAATATAGTATGAAATATACAAATTTATTCCAGCTGTTTATCTTTTGGAATTTTCATTATTTATTGGTTAGTTTTAAAATCTATAAATAGAGAGATCTGTGAGAGAGATATATGTTTTGTCTAGTTTTCAGTTAGGTTAGTTGAGAACAGTTGAAATTTGATTATGTGTTCGTTTGGGTGCTATAGATTAAAGAATGTCGTCTCTCTGACTAATCGAGCTGAAGGTGAAATACAATTCAAATTATATTTATATTCAATGAGTAAGCTATATGGTAAAGTGTTAAGTGTTAGATTCAGATTATGTATTCAACTTCCTTCTTCATTAGTTTCCAATTTCTTTTCCTTTATGAACTTTCTTTACGCATCTCGCCTTTTCCGAAAACCCATCCCTACAGGGTATCTGTTCGGTCTCCTCTCAACTTCTTCATTTGCTTAAAATTTGCTTTCGTTTCCTCAAACACATTTCGCTTAAAGCTAAATGATATTTGCCATTTGTTTCCATTATTTGGCTTTCTGCCGTTAGTTCTTTTCTGAACTTTTCAAACATATTTTTTTGTTTCAAATTTGCGCTAAACTTTAATGCGAAGGTCATACTCGAAAGTTGAGTTCGTTCAAATTAAAGCACAAACTCTACTTATTTGCATATATTTACAGCGGACTTTTATTTTTGGTACATCCTCCTAGGAGGACGGACAAAGCATGCGGAGATTACGTTACACAATCGCAAAGGAGCAGACAGGGAGAGAGAGAGAGCGAGAAATGGAAATAATACAAGCATAACAAAGAAATATGCAAAACAGATGAATTGGGGATAAAGGCGAGGCGCAGAAACAAAGAAGGAAAAAAAAAAATCCAAAAACGTTATAAAAATTGTATCTTTTTTTACCGCCGGAAAAAGTTTTAGATACGCCTGGCAAATGGAAATGGAAATGGAAATAGAGGGCGGTAAATGTTAAAGACAATGACATAATGAAAATGAGTGCTGCAAGGGGGTTGCGTGGGGGTTGCAGCAGCATCAACTACTGAGCAAATCCACTTAAAAACGTATCAAAACAAAACCGGAAACGGACTTTATGAATTCGAAAAGGCAGCATTTCGAAATGGCTTAAAGTTTTTACTGTCAACTGAAACAAACAGCTGAGACTTGTACTTATTTTCTTCTTTTTTTTTTCTACATGAAACGTAATGAAAATGTTAGTTGAGTCGATGGAGAAGGATTTATGGCAATTGTGTGGATGTATTGTTGTAGGGTCTTAGCTGACATGCAGTAAAGGCGGTAGTTTGTTGGATTTAAGTAAGCAACTCAGCACGTTATATACAATTTTTGTACTTTATAAATAAGAGAAAGAAAATTATGTAAAAAAGCATTAAAGTAAAACTATGGAAAGTCAAATTCCTGGTATAAAAGCTTAATGAAGTTTTTAGAATTTGACATTTTCCAATATCCAAGTAGTTAAACTAAACTGTGGAACAATTTTTATCTGATTTTTTAGGTTTTAATTGTTATAAAATATTTTTTAATATTTAAAAAATAAATTAACTGATTTTGTATAAGTTCAAGCATTAGACTCTAAACTAGCATTTAAATTTGATTGATATATTTTTTAGTTTCAATCCTATTGATTAATGATTGTTATGGCAATCTACATATATGATTTGTTTTTGTTCCTATCAGACTGTATATGACATATTGGTAAGATCTTTGTTTTTTTTTTTTTTTTTTTGCTGAGAAGCAAATAAGCTAAACCAAACAAAGATCAAGAACATATTCAACAAACGCACTTTCTGTTGAATTGTTTAATGTTGCAGCTAGAGAAGAAAGTAAGATATAGAGAAGAGAATGATGAATTTGTCATACAAAACTCTGCTAATTTGTCTTAGTCATAAGGTAACTTATGTACATAACTTAGTTTTACGTCTTTAAAAAATTATTCAAATAATTCTTTCACTAAAGCCTGAACCCTGTAGCCAGCCTATCCCAGAGTTTAGCTCTGACTCGAAGTCACCCATCGGACCAGTTCAATGCCCGCTTATACAATTTGTGCTAAGCATTCACTCAAGTTTTGATAAAAATACAAATATTTTGCTGTCTATCAAATTCGCACAAATCCAGCGCAATTTGCTATGCATTGTCAGAGATTGTCTGGCCCCTGTATGTATGAAAATTGTGTGAAAATTGATATGAAGTTTCGATTAGTTTTTCGACGCAAATAATTTAGTGGTGATTGCGCATGCTGGGCTCGTTGCCGGCCCGCTGGGGACACTTATGGAAAACGTTGCTTAGTCCATAATTGACTCGAATCATGTTCGCAATATGCATGCGTGTGGACTAACTGACTGATTGAATGATTGATTGATTGATTGATCGCTAGCTGGCAGCTGCGGGATGCAATGCAGTAAGGCCTGCGTGTTTTACTGGAGAAAGACATGTGGGAGAGAGAGTGTGTGTATATGTGAGAGTGTATTGGTGTATGTGTGTGTGGGTCTGTGTGTGTGGTGCGCTTGGCTTTCATTTCCTTTGCCGCGTTTTGTGGCCTGCGGTCAAACGCATAACGGGCAAACTATTTCTCTTTAACGCCCACTAACTCTTCACCTGTCGCCGTGCCTCCTGCTCGCCGCCTCCTGCTCGCGTGTAATTGCGTTTATTGTGCGTTTGAGATTTGTAATTCGGCTATGTGTGAGTGTGTGTGTGCCATGACGTTGCCGTGTTGATTGAAAATGGCTTAAGTAATCGACAGTTGATTGGTTGATTCGATTGTTGTTGCTTTACGCGCGCAATTGTTCCATGTGTATGTGTTGCTGCTGTGTCTGTTGAATAGCGCGGATTAGCTTTATAGTTATGTGCATGGTTGTGGGCATATTGTTGGTTTTTGCCTTAGCTCATAGTCGCCGTAAATCTTGTTACCATATCTCAGTCTAAGAGGGCGGAACTAAGAGCATTGTGTAAATAGTAGTAAAGCGCTTGTTGTTTAGACCATGAGAGCATATTGAAATGAAGGTTGCTTTAAAGCCAGCCAGATAACGAAATATATTTTATGTTTGATTTTATATGGAGCACTTTAGTTATATGAATAAATAATTATTTCTTTTAATGCATGTAAAATAAGAAATAAAATTAAAAACTAATCAAGATTAAATGCAAACAAAATGTTGAGGGGGAAAATTGTAGACAAAAGACCCATAAATATAACAGAATATGTTTTATTTAATAAATATATATTTTATTTTAAGACATATAATAAATTTAAAAAAAATTAAAAACTAATCAAAAATAAATGCAAAAAAAAAAATTTAAAGGAGAAAATTGTAGACAAAAGTCTAATAAATATATCATAATATGTTTTCTTATAAAGTTTAGAAAAAATCTAATCTCATACCAAATAAATATAAAAACTTCATCAATGTTTTCTTTCTTATGCCAATTAAGTTACTTAAGCAACTTGTTTGTGGTGCTCTTATTAAATATTTACCATCGCTGCGCTTTAAATGGAAATCGAGTGAGATTAGCTCACGCTGAGATGTGTGTGCCTCGGCGACTCTCAATCGTTTCGCACTTTTCTTGAGCATTTATTTTGCATTTCTATGTCAGCTGCAACTTTCTATGCGGCGTCTGCAGCAGGAACCCTGACCCAAATGCATTGGCTGGTTGCACGCCTGGCCTTTGGAATGGCTGCTGTTGGGTGGACTCTGTTTTTGCCAGAAATAAGCTGCAGGCGCTGCCTGACGGCGCTCTCCTTGGTATGTGTGTGTGTGTGTGTGTGTGCGGCTACAAACATTTTTGCGGATGGACGCAGCCACGAGGACCACTTTGTTTCGAGCAGCTTAAAGAGACGAAGCCGGCGAAGGCAGCAGGTGAATGCAGGTAACGAGTTGAGGGTTTGAGAGGGGTAAGGTGTAAGTGGGGAAACCGTAAAAAGGAAAAGCCAAGCAGGCAAACGGCAGCGAAAGAAACGTAAAATGCCGCAAAAATGGCGCAAAAGAAAATCCACTTTTACCGTAAAAGTTCTCTGTGGTAACGATGTTGTTGCTGTTGTTGTTGTTGTTGTTGTTGTTGTTGTTGTTGTTGTTGTTGTTGTTGTTACCTTTGGAAAAAAGGCAGCCATTAGCTGACCTGAAATGCTTGGCCCGGCTTTGAAGTGGCGCTCTCTCTCTCTTAGTGGCTTCATATGCACTTCAATATTTAACATAAACAAATATAAACAAACTACATCAAGTGTATAACAATGAGCATGTGTATGTGTGTGTGTGTGCTTAAGCCTCGAGTATGTAAACATACAAATGTGTATGTGTGTGTGTATGACTGTTTGCTGTTTGCATTTCTTTAGTGCCAAAGCTGACAGTTCAAATAGCAAATCTGTCTGTCTGTCTGTCTGTCTGCTTCTGTTTCGGCTCGAACAATGACTGAAAAATAAATTATAAAAACTTGTAAGTTTGTTTATGTTAAATATTTAATGCCTCACAGCAAACAGAGGGCTATTTACCCAAGTAGATTAACATCTGTGGAGATCTATTGTCTGTTGAACAAAATTAAAATTAATAGAGTTTGTCTGTCGCATGTGGATTTTCAGGTAATTTATAATAAATATTTAAGTAAATTAATATATGAAAATTCTGGTTAGAGAAGAGAATTTATATTATAAAAAATAAAATTCTGTTTTAAATTATAGGGTTGAGTATTAAATATATATATTTACTTGGTGATTTGAGCAGCCATTCGAATTAGCCATAGCTAAGCTTCTAACTTAATAGTTTAAAATTTAAGAATAAAGTAATTTTAAAATGTATTCAGACTTTAAAAATGTATTGAGAAATTATTAGCTTAACAAGAGATATTCAGATTGAATTTCAATTGGAAATTGGGTTGAATGTTATGGAATAAAATTTGTAGCTATATTTTAGAATATCTCAATAACAACATAACATAACATAACATGAAGCAGCTATTCTTATTTACATTTTGCAAAAATATAGTCTGCTGTTGGAGCACTACATTTAAATTATTTCTTTGGCCTGTAATACAAAGCAGAAGTTATATTATATTATATTATTATGTATATTCAACAGAGTCATTCATAGTTTTGGCTAGTTAAGAATTTTCTGTGCATTTTTACAAAACTTCGTTTTACAAGGAAAGTGTGGGTAAAGACCTTGACTTCATTTAAGTTTCCTTTTAAACAACGCCACCACATCACCAACTCCAACTATATTTCATATCAGTCAATTAGTCACAATTGGATAAATTCTTGTTAAGGATCAGCACTGATTGCATTTCTTGTCAAAATATCTTGTTTTGCCTGAACCAGCTCAGCGAGTTGCTGGCGACCGGTAGCAGTTGCAGCACCTCAGCAGCGCAGCTCGGTAGCGGACAGGCTGTCACCTGCCAGATAGCCAGATCAAGCGCTGGCTGGCTAGAACGTTGGGTGGCCAGTTTTGAGTGGAGTTGGCAGCGATGCGAAATCAAAACAGGCATGATTAATGTCAACGCAATTGACATAAAGTGCGGCTGCAGCCAAATGTGGAGCCCATGAAAAGCAGGCGGAAAAACTCGACTCGCAGCGAGGATGCAATTATTGATGGATTATTTACTGTCAGCGTCGTCCGTTATGACACTGAGATATGGACTCAGGGCGGTCATTCGCTCAGGCTATGGGCTGCGAGCTGTGTCTGGAAAATGTCTGCGTTGTGCAATGACAATCATCTAGACAAGCGCATCGAGCGTGGGGAGTCACTGCATTTTCTTAGACATTCAGCTGACTCTGCAATTTAGGAGCGCAATTATATTGTGTGTGCCGTGTGGCAGGCGTCATTAGTATTCAATATTCAATAACTTGCATTGATGCATTAATTGCACGTAATCGCCCGCCATATAAATAACGAACAAATGATGGAACACACAACGCCCCAAGACCAAGATAGAGTCCAGGAAGTGTGGAGTCGTCGCCACGTCTCATTTGCATAGACAGCGCATATTTGTGTAATTATGCGTGGAATTACTGCTGAAGACGCGCTATCGTAGGACTAGAAGGGAATCGCTTTCGGTAGCTGTCCTCATCATGCAGCGCATAGCTTCTTGTCGTGCCGTGAGACTTTTGCCGCCGCTCGTCTCCATTTGCCGTTAATTATTTTGACAGCGTTTACGTGGAGCCGGAGCCGGGAACGACATCGTATGGGTACGGGGACCACCAACAATGTCAATCGATAAACGTTGAATCGCACTCTATATGATAATGCCAAGTCTAAAATTGTGATTATGCCCCTCTAATTGATAATTTGTGTTTGAGGTGAGTTTTTGATTTGGCCGACAGCCAAAACATTTAATATGCACAACATCAAATGAGAATTTGTCCCTCCAAAAAAAAAACGGAACTTTATTTTTTCTATTTTCTATTTGCCGCATAAATTTAGACAAATTTCTTTTTGGCTACTGCCTAACGGTTATGTTATTATGTGGGTGGGTCTGTAATAAATTATTAAAAATTTAATAAATTAGTCAAATTAATAAGGAATAGAAAAAAAAATATATTTGTATATATAAATATTATGAATAAATTTGGTTGAGTAGTAACTATATATATGTATTATAAATTAATAATTATACATAAAAAATTATATATAGAAGCAGTATAGTAAAGTAATTCTTCAATTTAAGTATCATACTATCCATAAAAAATCAACTTAAAATAAACACAATTATTTCTTAGAAAATACAGTTAATAACAATATAAGAACTAATAATTTGTTATCTTTATACATACAATACAATTGGGTTTTATATAAACTTGATATTCAATTGTTGATAACAAAAATATGAAATTAATTGACTGCTAATGGAGAGGCATTAAAATATATACTAGCTGCTGCAAAACCATTTAGCTTAGTTTTAGACCATTGATAAGATATTGGACAACATTAGATAATAAAGCTCATGATAAATAAATAAAAGCTGAGCAAAAGTGAAGTGTAAATTGCAGTATGGAACTTCAATATAGACTCAAAAGTATATAAAAAATATTATATAAATAAAATTTAAAAAAATATATAAAAATAAAATATTAAAAATATATATAAATAAAATATTAAACATATTTTTAAAAAATATATATATATTTAGTATGATACATCCTTCTCTAGTAATTTTATAAAAATAAAAAAAAAAAATATAGAATCAAAAGTATCTAAAATATATTATATAAATACAATTTAAAAATATATATATAAATAAAATATTAAAAAAAAATATATATGTATATAAAAAAATTTTAATAAATATTTAAAAAAAAGTTATATATTTAGTATGATACATCCTTCTCTAGTAATTTTATAAAAATAAAAAAAATATAAACTCAAAAGTATCTAAAAAAATATTATATAAATAAAATTTTAAAAAATGTATAAATAAAATATTAAAACTATATATATAAAAAAATTAAAAATATTTAAAAAAAGATATATATTTAGTATGATACATCCTTGTCTAGTAATTTTATAAAAATAAAAAACAAAAAATTTACTTGTGCGTCGGCCGGGAATCGAACCCGGATCAACTGCTTGGAAGGCAACTATGCTGACCATTACACCACCGACGCCGCTTGACTAAGGGGATCAAACTAGAGAATACAAAATATATTCAGGCAAAACTGTGCAAACACAAATTCGTCTTTGATTTGAATTTAATAACTTCTGCTAAGGTAGATATTTCATTCAACTAAATTGTGTTTTCAGCCAGTGCAAAAAGGTTAATTAATTTCGAGTTGTTTATCTGAGTAAATAATTATATTTGTCAACATTTTGCGCATTTTGCACTTTGGCTCCTTTGAGCGCTGCCAAACAGTGTGTGTGTGTTTGGATAAACAAATAGAAACGATGCTTAGCCAGGGCACAAAATAAAATGCAATTTATGATGATTGCTTATTTGCATTGCGAGTAATTTGTTAAATTTGTTTGCCCACTCGCTGGATGCGTCTGCGTCTACAGCTCTTGTAGGTGTTGTGTAGGTGTCAAAAGGTCAATTGATGTTGCTGTTGCCTTTGACGTTGCTGTCGCTGTTGCTGTTCCAGCTGTCTATGCTTAAGATTGTGTAATGTAAAATGCCAGCATCCAAATGCTTGAATCTTTTTTATTTTATTTTTTCTGTTGCCTGACAGCCCAACATGTTGTGTGTGTTTGTGTGTGTGTATGTGTGTGTGTGGCATTTTGCCAGGCATTTTGACAAACTTATTAAAAAAGTTTTGCCGGCTGCAAAATATCATCATTAAAAGCAACGCAGCTTCTCTGATGGAGCTCGTCATTGCCAGACATTTGCTCGAAAGTTTTGTAGTTTTTTAATTAGGAAGTAATATGTGCGGCTATGCCAAGGGGCGTGGCAGCTTAATATGCAAATAGTTGGAGCTGTTTTTGTCGTATATCATGTAGAAAATAAAGCATAGTTTTTTTTTACAACATTAATAAATATTATTGTCATGCTCTAGTAAAATTTAAAAAATATAGTTAAAATATTTTTAATAAATATGTTATTATATTTAAAATATAATATAATATTTTATTCTATTGAATTATAAATATTTTATTATATTTAAAACATAATATAATATTTTATTCTATTTTATTCTATTTTTCTTTTAATTTAAATTATAAATATCATAATTAAAATTAGTAATTAATGTTTGCTTGGAATTACAATATATATATTTTTTTAAATAATAAAATTCATTAATATAAATATATGTGTTTTTTTTTTTAATTTAAAATCCTAATAAATCTGACAGATTTCAATTTATATATAAATGCATATACACACAAATATTTTCATTTAATTTTTATTTAATGTATTTGGAAACATTGTTAAGTAAGATTATTTTTTAGTAATTTTAAAATTCTTAATTTATAATTGAATTATAATTTATAATTTTAAAAATTCATGTATAATTTGATTTAAATATCTGAGAGTTCACTTAAAATTAGAATTTGAAGCTGTTATACATTTTATTTATTTATTTATTTATTTATTTTTTTATTTTAATTAATTTAATTTAATATATTAAAAAATTAAAATTTCTTTAATATATTTATAAGTGTAAGTAAAAATTGTATTTTTTTTATATATATTATTTATTTTATTTTTATTAATATATATTATATATTAATAAAAATAATATATTATACACATATATTAATATATTATGATATATATTAATATTTTTATAAATATTCAATTAAAATTCCTTTAATATATTTCTTAGTATTAATTAAAATTGTAATTGTTTATATTTTTCATTATTTTTATTAATTTAATTTTACATATATATTAGCTGGAATATGTTATAGTGTATTTGTAAATCTAACTTATTTCAGATACTTTTTCACATTTTATTTAATTAAATTTGCACAATTTTCAAAACATTATATTTGTTTTATATTATTTTTTATTGTTTTAATTTATTTCTCTGGTCAGTGAATTATGCAGAAATTTGCAAACTGTTCTTGGGCCGCCCTCGTTCGCTCATAATTGGCTTGCGGCGCTTTGGCTTTGGCTTTCTGCTAATAGAATTAGAATGCGCTTCATGGCCAATTTTCAGCGAAATTTGTTGTTCAGTTTGTGCTGCTGCTGCTGCAACAGTTGCCACAGTTGCACAAGCCTCGCGGCTTCACGGCCCGAAGTCTGTTTGCCTGCTTCTCGTGTCGCTTAATTAATTGGCGAGGCAAAGCGAAAAGGAAAGGGAAAAAGAAAAAGAAATAACATGAAATAAAATAAAGTAAAATAAAATCGGCCAAGCAATGCAACAGCCATGTTAAAGGAGCGCGCGGCTAAGGATGCCATCGGCAGTGTCACCAAAGGTTGATTGGGATCAAGGTGGGAAAGAAGTTGTCTCTTGTTTGTTGTTGGTGTGTGCCGACAATGCCGACATGCCATGAATTGTCCACTTTATGGACTGGCCAAGTGGGTGACTGGTTTTCCTTACCTCAGTTACTCGGTTTTTTTTTAGCTGCTGTTACTTATGGTTAGTTGGAAGTGTTGTAGCATTGCGATAAGTGGGTAAATTCCGCAGCGATTGGCGCGGTAATAGGCAATAGCTAGGCGGAGAGAACAAAATAACCATTGACAGAAGTTTATTATGTGTAAATATTTATGAAATAAAAGTCTTATATTTGTTTTCCAAGAACCATATATGAACTATAAAAATAACTTTATGATATATTTCTATTTAATAATATATTATGTAGAAAAGGCTTTTGGCAAAAGGTTGACTAAATACAGCTCATGCAGCTCTTTTCCCTTTCCCACCAAACATTACTCAATATATATTTAAATATGTATATCAAATATCCACTCTTATTCAAACACTCAACACAACTTATCCATAAACCACACATACATACGTCAAACCTTCTACATAAAATGCCAGTTACATGAGACTTTCCACCAGTCAAGCATCAATAGCTAACGGTTAAGCTCAATACCATAACGTATTACAACAAAATGCAATTAAGGTAACAGCAGTAGCAGCAGTAGCTGCCTGTCTGGCTCTGCTTTACGCCGCCTCCCGCTAAAAATCACGACAATTAAACGTTAAGATTTTAAGCCTAAATACGAAAAATAACAACAACAACAACAACAAAAATAAAATAAATGCCGCGCATGACAACGAAAATTAAATTGCATGAAATTGGAAAATTATTACCACGCACGCCAGCACACACACACACACACACGCACACTTATGCAGATTTACGTAGTGCTGAGGTAACTGTGCAATTTGGTCAGCCATTTAAGCCAAATTAAGGCCCCGTTGGAAGCGTTTGGCCTGTGCCTTCTCCTCTTTCAGCTGGTGTTGCCTCTGCTGCTGCCTCTGCCTCTGCTGCTGCCTCTGCTGCTGCTCGTGCGGTCACATGCAATCAAGGCTGCAATTTTCTTAACCAGTTTCCTTTCTGCCTATTAGCCAGTTGACAGTTCGTGTGCGTAACGCGGCTTCCAAAGCAACTCTCGCTACGTCTGCAGCAATTTTTCTAATGATGACACGACCAGACGACGACAACGACGACGACGACGTTGTCGAAGACTAAAAGAATATACATATATATACATATACATATACACACACACACACACACACACACATTCACTGCATACTCGAGTGCATCGAGGTTTATCTGAGCCTTGGCTTGGCATCCATTGGCAATCAGTTGGCAGTTTGTTTGGCTTAATCGCCTGTGTAATTGATATGCGTGTCTGTGTGTGTGCTTTGCTTTTTAATTAAAACCCAACAGCTTCTTTGCTTCTATCCAACAGAGACATTATTACACCTGATTGGTGCAGCTGTAGAATACACAGTTCGAAATGCTAAATGGAAGTGGAAATGGCATCGATTAGATTGGAAATTGATGTTAAGATTGATATGCGTGTGGTCGGCGGCTACACACTCAGTCTCCCAGTCTCCCAGTCTTTAGAAACAGGTCTCCAGACATGAAATTGATAGCGATAAACATTTGACTAGAGCAACACGATCAACATTGCTGATTGTTGCTGTTGAAATTGATTTCTGTAAGCTGACTTTTAGTGTTGGAATATATTTTAAAATTTATGTAAATTATTATTTATCTAACTTGAATGAGATTTTGAAAATGGGATTAGACGGAATTGATTTCTGAGATGAATCGTTTGTATGTTGAGAATGAATTTGTGGAATGAATATATTATTATATGCTACAACTAGCTAGGTAGTGATATGCTATGTTTAATCAATCCGTGTTTAATTTGGGCAATTTTTTGCTTGAAGCCTCAGTGATGCGACCATATTAAGCTTTAGACTTCTATGCTTTCCACAAATTCATTCACCACATACAAGTTAAACTCAATTCTTTTTAATCCCATTTCCAAAACATATTAATCTCTATCAATTTCATTCTAATGACTATATATCCAAATGTATAATTCAAATAGCGTTTATATATCCACAGTAATTTTAATTTTATATAAGCTAGGATACCAATGTCTTTGCCTTTTATAAAGCATGGAATATATATAAAGCAAATTCAAATTGCTGCAAGCTGTCGTAAACATTGCTTGATGGAAAAAAAAAAATTATATTCGCTGCCTTTAATTAGATATAGGAATTCAGAAAAATCATAAAAAAGTCAGAGTAAATATTTCTATACATAGTTCACACCTTAAAGACAGCCTGCATATCTCTTATAAATATATGTATTTACAATACATCCCAGCTGAAACTATTGCTTTATATATTACCAAATAAACGAGAACCTTTCCCACTAACACATATTGCGAATGTGTCGAAAATTACAATTACAAATATATATTTGCTTTATTTTTGGTTTCTAGGTCCAGGGCCTAGGGGCTGCAAATATTTTTGGGCAGCAATTGTTAGTGTTAAGGACCCAGAGGAGCACGAGCATAGACAAATATTGAGTCGCAATCGCTCAGCTGTAAAGATGCCGCAGAGCAAATACAAACAGGAACAACAACAAAACTGGGCACAAATAAACCGCACAGCGGCATAATAAGTATGGCTTGTAATAAAGAACTGAGAGAGAGAGATTGAGAGAGAGAGTGAGAGTGAGAGAGAGAGAGAGAGGGTCATGTTGTATACCTTATGTGCCATAAATATGCAGGCCAAACACAAACCGCAAAAAAGGAACTACCGGCCACGGCCAGCAGCAGCAGCAGCATCAGCAGCAAACAAATAAACAAACGTGCCGCACGGCCAACAGCTGGGGCAACGGGGCGTTAGGTGGGCGTGGCATTGGCATTGCAAATGCCAAAAACGTAAAAGGCAGTGTTTCATTTTTGCTCTTTTGAGGCGTGGCAGCCAAAGCAAATATTAGTTTAAAGCCCGGATCCCCGACAGGCACTTAATATCATCAGCATTTTGTTCTTTTACGGTCTGAGAATTGAATGAAATTAAATAGTCAAACGGGCCAAAAGGCGAACAGTCTAAGTCTAACTTAACTTAACTCGAAAGCCCAAATGTTGGTCAACCGCACCGAATGCCCTTGCTGCTGTTCGAGATACAAATGTATCTACAACTAATGCTGCTGTTGCTGTTGGCAGCTTGTAATTTACTTAATGATGCTCAAAGTGATTACAAATGCAGTCGAGCGTGCTTTACATATTGCACTTGGTCATGTTCATGTCATACTCACACTTGTGTGCCCAACAACAATAACAACAACTTGAACTTATCTGTGTGTGTGTGTGCGTGACCTGACCCTTAAGGATCTCTTGGAGCAGACGCATAAATCGCCAGCAAATCAATTACGTTGCCTGTCTGGAAGTTCTTATCTTCACTGCTTCTTCTTCTTCTTCTACTTCTCTGGGATATTCAATATCCCAAGGTCAGTTGACGATTCTCGTCTGTGCGTGAAAAAATCTGAAATATTTTACGCACGTTTCATGCATTAATTGATATTTGCAGTAATACGCATAAGTCAAGGCATGCCACAAACGAAATGAATAGCAAATGAGCGCAGCAGGAGCTGCAGCCAGTCAAGAAGCCAACAGCCACAGCAAAATGTTAGTATTCAGAGGCGACAAAGGAAAGATATAATCGGGCTTATAGTTACTTAATAAATAATATATATTATATATATCACTATTCCGTTTCAGTTTATTTTGTAGACATCAGGACAGTCAGTCAAGAGGATACAGCCACAGCAAAATGTTAGTATAGGGAGGCGAAAGAGGAAAGATAGAATTTTAAGTACTTGATAAAACCTTGAATATATAGATCCCAAATTCAGCTTCAGTTAAATTTTATAAACATCAGGTCAGCCAGTTAAAAAGCATACAGCCACAGAAAAATGTTAGTAGAGATAGGTGACAAAATATCGGCTTTTACATACTTGATATAATCTTGAATATATATCCCAAATTCAGCTTCAGTTGAGTTTGTGGAGAGCTGCAGTCAAGGAATAAAACCATATAGAGCCAATGCAAAATGCTAGTCTAAATATTATTAATTAAAAGGGAACTAATGATACATATTCCATAAAGTATTGAATATATCAAAAATTCTCATTTTGATAATAATAATTAATTCATTTCGATTTTACTATTATTATTTTTACTATTATCTAAAACTTTTCAATATGTTTACATCACAGGTTCTGGAAACTCTCAAGAAAACTCCGTTTTTATCTTTATGTAGTATATCATATAGATATAAAGCAAAGCGCTCATTCAGCAAAAGAAAGATCTAAATAGTCTTAAATCTTCTTGATGCAGTTTTGAAAAAGCTTAAATGTAGATTTTTATAATATTCGAAAACTTTTCCATATGTTTATGCAAAAGATTCAAAAGAAAGATTCTAGAGACTCTCAAGGCAACTGTCTTTCCCGCTCTAAATATATTTCATAATTTAAGGTATTCCAATTCTTTCTCTATTATGTCTCCCTAAACATTTGAATATGCCCAAGGTAGAGCCATTTGTAGGCTATGTTATATTTCTTATCACGCTGTAGGGATATTCATTAAAAATCCCCCTCTGTGCTCTCCAACAAACAACATCTATTTATATTTATATACATTTCAAGCCCCATTCACAAATCTTTCAACAGCTTCTATATCGCATTTCTCCTCCACAATATACAAACATTTTGCGTAGGCTCTTTAGCCGGGCTTGTTGACCAAATCTTTAGCCAGACATTCCATCCATATGGCCGGACGAAGGAAATTAGTGCAAACAAAGCGTTTGGCATATGCAAACGGCATACTAATTAGTCAGTCAGTCGACGCCGTGTCTCCAGTGCTGTGGAGTCAGCGACCTTCATCTGGAATGGTCAACAATATTATTGGCTTAAATATTTACTTGACAAGCGCATGGGCAGCATAATTTAATTTCGAATGCAAATATTTGATGACAAGCAAAAATGTCGTTCTAAATTTCAGAGTCCAATAATTAGATATGCATGAACTAAGCACTGCGCTGGCACAGACAACATACTAACTGTGGTCAAATGTTTGGTAATTGAAATTTAATTGAATGCATTTAATATATGTCCATTTCGAATCAGTTAATAGCAGCTGTTGCAGTCTGCCTCTCTCTCGCCCAACGCAAATTAAGCAATTTGTGCGGCACTAAATTAATTACGAAGCAATTGGAGCTCACAGTTGCCAAAAATAAATTCATCTGCTGCTGATTATGGCCACTAATGCTCATATGTAAATATGAAATTGTATTTAATATATTTAAATAATTTAAAAAGTCTATAAAAGCAAAATATTTACTTGTGCGTCGGCCGGGAATCGAACCCGGATCAACTGCTTGGAAGGCAACTATGCTGACCATTACACCACCGACGCCGCTTGGGATGCTGTTCAAAATATCTCAATTTGAAGGGGTGGGGAGTAAGTTTAAGCAGCCTCTGTTTTACTAAACACAAATTTCCCGCCTTTGATGCTTATCTATTTGGGTCGAAGCTTGCGGAACAAAGGCTACCGAAATGTTTCGTTTCGTTATCAAATATATATTTTTTGTAGGCTCAGCTGGTGCTACAGTTGATTAAATTTTAATTATTTGTTTAATATTCTATTGTGCGCGAGAGAAACAAATTGTCAAGAATAGTTTTTAGTGCGAGGTCAAGTCTTGATGAAAGCGAAACACTGTGTCATATTTCTTAGCCGTGACATAAATATGTATTTGTATTTGTAATCGATTGAAAACGTACTTATATATGTATGTCTGTGTTGATGTTGTTTCATACAGAAGTTTCATACAGACAGCAAAATTATGCATTGTGGGATTCATCATTGGACAAAGTATACATACATATATTACTTTTATACAGGTATTGGGTGTTCCAAAGCTTGTAAAATATATTTTAGATTTAGCTTAAGCTGGAGTATTAATCTCATAATTATATATAGATAAATTTTATTCAACTCTTAGATGTGTTAGAAATGATCTAACATATATTAATCATATATATGAGGAGATTTATGCATATATGTATATATAAATTTGTGTATCATATTAATAATTAAAAATTAATATGAAAATAAAAAAAATTTTTTTTTAAAAATGAAATTATTCAACAAAAACTGCAATAATTAAAATTAATTTAAGATTTTTGTTGATGTGAATACATTCATCCAAACATCATTTACATCTCATATACATAAAACTATAACTCCTGCTATATACTCAATTAATTCAAACCTAATTATACATTTCCGACTATTTCATACATCATAAAATACATGAAACTTTCTCCTGCTACCATTCTCAAACAATACAAAAGCTAAAACAAATTCTAATTTTTAAATCACATAATTTCCATATATATATACTCATATCCATGCCTAGTTCAAACCCTTTCCATAACTTGACAAAATTTCGATGCTTTATTTGTTTTTTTCTTGTTCTCGGTCTCTAAAGAAAAAAACTATTTCAATGACCACATTAAGCCTTTTATGCGCTTATATGAGTGTATCTTATTTCAGTCAGCCTACCCCAACCACAGCCCACCCCACCCCAGACATAAAGCCGCATGCGGTCCACGAACTATTTATTATACTACCGCAGCAGCAGCCGCCCTTCGCAAATGAGCCGTTAAAACGAACCGAAGAAGTTTCTGAATCCGAATCACATTCAAATTGTGCTTGGGCATTGCTTAGCTGTCGATCTTCTTTAGTATTTGTAGTAGGCCTATTTGGGCGCTATGAATCGCTTGCACCATGTAGGCTTTTAATTAATTTGTACGATCTCCGCACAGCGTGTAGGTAATTTCCCGTATCGAAAGCATTCGCTGGCCTAACAAATTGCAGCAATATATCAAAATAGAAGCACAGACAAAAAGAAACACAGAGACAGAAACAGAAACAAAGCTTGAATTGGTTGATATACCCTGTGAATGTGCGATACAGGTGAGATGTGCATGATGATTGGAAGTGTGTATGAGAGTATTTATAAATTGAATGATATAGTTAATTCTATAACTTGGTGTCAATGGAATAGATAAATAAATATATAAAAAATCTAAAGAATCAAATTCTAGTTCAGCTATGCTTGAAACAGTAATTTCCTAGAAAAATGTCAAAGATCTGATTGTTCTCTAACTCAAAACTCAAATATTGCAACTCCAGTGAGTACACGGTATACTTATTTTATTTAATTCTGTAAATATGTCTTCAAATACAAGAGCTCTCCTCAATACAGGATATGCCCAGATCTGAAGAAGAGCTATCTGACTTGTATTTAGTATTAAACTATCTATCATCTCAAGCCAGCCCAGAGTCAGTCAGATACTAACATAGAGCATAGAGCACACTCCTCATTTATTTATCGAAATAAAATACTACATCTCCTCTCAGTGAAGGGTATTCCATAGTCGGTCAAAGAACACCACATAGCAGTCCATCTTTCTATTTAATTCAAATACTGAATATCTGCTCAATGTAGAGTATGTCTTAGTCAGACTAACAACAACAACAAATTACTCTAAGTTCTTATTTATTCAATTCAAATACTATTTACATATGCAGGGTATTTCCAAGTCAGTCAAACAACAACATAGACCACTGTAGATTTTTCTGTTATTTCTGTGTTATTTATTTGAACTTGTTCGGATTTTACAAGGGACGCGTTGCTACCTTTTGACCATTTCGCTGCGTCTCATAATTGATTGGCTCTGTAAAGCTTTTAGCCCGTTGTTGTTTATTTGAATCCCTCGTCTCGGCGAGCGGCGACCTGCGACCTTTTTGGGTCAGTCGAAAAAGTTGACACTGATGCCAAATGATGTCATTGCGCAGTTTGCGGTTGGATTTGTATTATTCCTTTTCAATTCTTGATTTTTTTTCCCCGTTTTATATTGTTTTCTTGTTGCTATTCATGGCTGTGGAAACTTGTTGCTTGAAAACGTTTTGTGTAATTTATCTACGCGTATTTTTTTGTTTGTCCATTTCGTTTGTGAGCACGACTTTGAAGCCTATTGAGTTGTCTACTTTGCTTAATTGAGTCTATTATTTGAACTTAATCGCTGAACAAAGCCGTCTCTGAATTATGCCTCAGGCTCGGTTCTATGAGGCTTAAAATCGGGTGGCTGGGTGAAGCTGAGCGTGTTATATCAAGGCCATGAGTTGAGCATTTTGATGAATGGATAACGATTTCCGAATTATTGTTTTTTAACGCTAACAAATGACAATGTTTTAGCGAAAATTTAATGGTGAGATTATGTTATAAATTGTTTACTTTAGCAGGAGAGTAAAGAGTTGTATTGTAAAGAGTCTTTACTCTGTAGATAAATATATTTGCTGGGTTTATATAGATGAAGTCAAGATACGAAAAAGAGAGTTATATGCAGCCTGTCTATCTTATGAATAATTCATATTTATGTACATCGATAGAACCAATTCAATAGCCCAAAAATTTATATTGAACTTGTGAAAGGTTCATGAATTGGAAAAAGGAATGGTATATAGTCATACTTATGAGAGTTTGGAAATTTTGTACTCAAACTAAATAACCTTTAGAGTTGTTAAGTGCTAAAAAAAAGCCCTGCGAAATATTTATAGGTCTTCCATAATTTTTTCAGGTCTCACTGAAAGCGAAAAGCCTTTTGAAAAATTAATTTCGCAGCCAAAAAAAAAAAGATACTCAATATAAAAAAAAAAAATTGCGAAGTAAAAATATGAAAACGCGTAGCCAGCTGAGAGCTTATCAACGGTTCGCTTAGCATATTAAATCGAACTCGAGGCTCGCCAACGTGCAACAAAGTCCTTGAGCTGCGTGCCAGGCGATCCAGAAAGAAAAAAATATTAAAAAAAAGAAAAGAAAACAAAAATTACATATGCAAAAAGGGAAAACGAAGCGAACGGAAACTGCATAATCAAAAATCACAGCAAGCGGTAATCAACGGACCATATATTTTTAAGACCCAGAGCAACGCGTTTTGTGTAGCCCACACAGTCAGCCAGCCAGGCAGCCAGGCAAGCGGAGAGTAGTGAACAGGCAACGATCAAAACAAGTCCCAGAGGCTGGAGTCAAAGATGTTTGGCCAAGTCGGCTGGCGAGTTTGGCAAACATTTGGCCAGAATGCCACATGCGGCGCCTGGAGCTGCCGCTGCTGGGATAGTAGTCATCGTCGTCGTCCTCCTCATCGTCGTCGTCTGCTGAAAGCAAGTTGTCTAAGTTAGAGGCAAACAGAACATTGAACTTGCGGCAGGGCAGCATATGAATTTTTAATTGCATGCGGCATGCGAAACTTGCCTGGGCAATTAATTACGCATCGATTTGTGACTGGGCGAGTGGAGAGTGTGTGCATCATTTGCATTTGACGCGGCGGGGAGGCGACTCGAATTAATGAAAACCAGCTCAAACACACACACACACACACACACACAGCTCAAACTCGACTTAATTGTTGGCCCTGACTTGGCAACTTTGGAGCAGAGAAATTGCCTAAACGTCAGGCAAACCATTTGTTCTGTTTGCCAAGCTCTGCTCATGAAGTCATCAATGTATGTGCCGCTTCTCCTGGTCATTGTTCCAGCGAGCAGCTAAAGCTCATTCATCAATAATTTCCAGGAAATGAGTGCTCGATGCCAAAACTGCATTTGACTGATTGACATGCGTGCTCTGACCTGGTTTTGGCATGCCTTTCGTTTCTTCCACTGTCTGCTCTGAGTGGGTCTGCTATTGCTGTGTCGACTCCTCGGCGTTTTGCATGCTCATGAATCACGTCTGTTAACTGGTTAGAGAAGGAATCTGCTCACCTGCCTGTCTGCCTGTCAGTCGTAGGCCAACATCATGAGGCATCAGCTAGCAACTATCTACAAGTTGCTCGTCCTCTCTCTGTCTATATATACATACATATATCTAGTATATTTCTCGATGTTAGCCCCAGGCTGCATTGCTGGTAAATAATTTTCAATTAAATACGAGCGCATGAGGGCATGTAGTGACAACACTCTACACAGGTGGGCTGAGAGATCAAGAGACGAAGAGTTACTTCGATTTTTATCTTTATTGAGAGTTTGATTTGGCTTGAAGAATAAACTGAATTATTATTAGATTCAAATAGGTTTTTTTTTAGATTTTTTTAGAGAGTAAACTAATTTATTAACATAAATAATTAATAGTTGTCTGTTCATCTTAGAAAAAAAATTCACTTGAGGAACTCAAATATTATTTGTAATATATTTCTTATTCAAACTCGTAGAAATTGTCCCAAAAAAATTATAAAATTGTATAGTTTATATTTTAAAAATTTATATATGTAAATATTACATATAACATTAAAAAAATGTTATAGAAATTGACTCATAATAATTATAATAAAATTATTTTAAATATTTTAAAACAATCAAAAAAAATATTATATATATAATTAAATAAATTTCCTAAAAATTGTTTCATAATAATTTTTAACATTTTATATTAAATATTTAACAAATGTAGTATAAAATGTGTATGAATATTATATATAAAAATAAATTCCCATAATTATTATCAAAATTTAATATTACTATGTAATTTAAATAAATAAAATAAAAAATATTACATTTAAAATTAATTTAATATCATAGAAATTCTCATAATAATTATAATATTAAATATTTTAAAATTGTAGTTATACTACAATATATATAAATATCAAATATAAAATTTATTTAATATCCTAAAAATTCTCATAATATAATTTCAAAATTTTATATTAAATATTTAAAAACAATAATACAAATAAATATTACATATAACATTTAAAAAATTCCTAGAAATTGTCACCTAATAATTATCAACATCTTAAATTATATTTTTTTAAATAATGAAATAAAAAATATTAAATATAAAATTAAACACAATTTTTTAGAAATTCTCCTATCATAATTTCGTTATAAATATTTAAAAAAATGTAATACAAAATGTTTATATATATTTTTAAAAAATTTCCTAAAAATAATCGCCTAATAATTATAAAAATTTTATATTAAATATCTGAAAACAATAATATCAAACAATATTATATATAAAATTAAAAAAATGTCCTAGAAATTGTCTCATAATAATTATAAAAATTCTATATTAAATATTTTGAAACAATAAAATAAAGAATTTTATATATCAATTAAATTTAATTTCTTAGAAATTCTCTCATAATAATTATAAAAATTTTATATTAAGTATCTGAAAACAATAATATAAGTAAATATTATATATAAAATTAAATAAATATCCTAGAAATTCCCTTAATTATTATCAAAATTTTACATTAAATATTTAAAAAATGTAGTATAAAATGTATATAAATATTAAATATAATATTAAATAATTTTCCTAAAAATAATAATCTCAAAACTGTATATTAAATATTTAAAAACAATAATATAAAGAATACAATAATAAAGTATTTTATTCTTTGTATTAGTCTTAGCCCGTTCAAAATGTATGCTAAGACTATAATTGTTAGTAAGAGTAATACCATCCCCTACCCCACCAAATGCCAATAACCGAAATGAAACTCAAATCTGTTGTCAATGCCCTGCGAGCAGGTCAGGCACACTGAACCACTCACTCGACCACATCCATACGATGTGGCATATATCAAAAGCGCTAATGCGACCGATACAAATTGTGCTGGCTGCTCCTTTAAAAGGCCATAAAAATGAGGCAACCACGCGAACTAATCACGCAATAAATGAACGCTCATCAATTCATAGACAGTTTCGGTTTGTTCGATTGCTGGCGGTGGATTGGCGGCAGGAGTACGGAGTTGGCCAGATGATGATGGCCAATGTTTCGCGCTGACTAAACCGAAGCAGCCCCAAATGAGCAACAGCAATAGCAATAAAATTTATGTTAAGTAGCGCGGCCATAAATAGCCAACGGCCAAATAGGATGGGATGCTATATAATGGGATGGGCTGCTGTGATATGGAGAACGATGACAACAGCGCGCCGATAGAACGAACGTCCAGCCAGGTCCGGTCCAGACCCGGCCCGGCCCGGTCTGGCCTGGCCTTGACAAAGGCAAAAACGTGAATCTTGGAATGATAAATGTCAAAGCAAATGACATAAATAATCGAATCGAGCGCAAAGCAGTCGAGCATGAAAGCGAGGCCAGGGACGGCACGACTGCTGCCTACTACTCTCCACATACATACATATATGGCTATCATCATCATCATCAGCAGCAGCAGCAGCGTCATCATCATCACGGCTGGCTAGACCAGTGTCGGAGCCATAAAAAAATCCTTTTGCCAACGCCAAGTGTGGTCCATGAGCACGAGCACCAGCACGAGCCCTCAAAGCGAACATCTTCAATTATTGATAGATTATTTACTGTCAGCCAACCAATGACATTGCCCATTGCCCATTGCCCATTGCCCGTTGCCCGTTGTCCATTGTGCCTGGCAGTTCCAGGAAACGCAGTCATCGCCGTCATCCTTCCCATCATCTTTGCAGTCTTTGACTTTGCCTTGTACGCGACTTACATTAATCATCAACTGAAGCACTACTCCCCACTCTGCCCACCTCTCGAATCCCAGCCAGCCTCTCGGCATAGTGTGTAATTTGTAATTCCTTTTGCGCATATTCCATTACGAACATTCATTTCATACATCACAGACTCTATTATACAAACTAATGAATTGTTGTTCATTAAGATATATTAAACTATTTAGTGATCTGATAATTTATTTATACAATATATACATACATACATATTTCTAATTTTGTTATTATCTGATGATTTTTAGGAAATTTGTTTAATTGCACATTTAATATTTAATTTTTATTCACATTTTATATTAAATTTTTTTAATATTTTATATAAAACTTTGATAATTATTATCAGAATTATTTCTATGAAATTTATTATACAATACTGTGCCGTTAAACCAGCTTCAAACAGCTCAGAAGTCTGCACCACTTAAACAACTCATCCACAAATAACTCTAATTGTGCCTAATCGAACATTCACATATTTATAGAAATTTAATTCTACATTAAAGAACTTAAAAGAAACTCAATATTCCAAGCAGTGAGCACATGGACATCGACACGCCAGGCCATGTTTCAAGGTGTTTTGTGCACACCTTTATGGCTCATTAACGGACATGTTGCGGGCAGCAGAACGACGAACGAGTTGAGTGTCGAGCGAATGGAAATGGGAATGGGAATTGGAAAAGGAGCGAACATCTCGGCCACTAAAAACGGAATGCCGACAAAACGAGCTCAATAAAAACTGTCGACTGAACAATAAAACAAAATGACAATTTACGATTTTATTTACGAGCTGCACAGAGCCACTCCACGCCACGCCACAAAGATGAGGCAAGGCGACTCGACTCGATGCTTAAGTTTGCCAAAAACCAGAGACAGAAAAGTTGTCGTGACTTCAAAGCAGCGCCTAGAAATTCGTCATGCCCATTGCGTGTGCAACAAACAAATAAAGGACAAACTCAGAACTGCCTCGACTCGGGCTAGAACTGCATAAATTATGTGCACCCACCATGCCAAGCTGTCAGCGCCGGGGGAACGCACCCCCTACGACTCCGACCTTTGACTTCTTATCCCATTGTGAACTGGAGCAAATTGTTTTTATTTGTGCGCATCTCCCAATGTGATTTCCTCAGCTCAACCCTTGCTGTATTTTTGGATTGCATTAATTGAAAGTTTATTAGTCGCATTGGCGTGGCCATAATTTAATTTACTTGTAATGTGCCGAACCGTGCAACGGATCGCCTGCCACAAATGGGTGGCCTTTTGTTACTCCTGCTAATGGCAACCATAAATACATCGAGTATTTGGTGTCGCAAGTGTTGCACCATATTTGGAAATCCAAGTTCCGCACACGGTTTCAATTAAGCCCTGGGCGTGACAAGTCAAATGTGGGCGTCAACCGACGACGACGAAGGGACGGACGGCGAGGGACGACGCCACGCCGATGGGGCGTGCCACAGCCGTTGAGTGCTTCGAGTGTTTTGTGACTGTTTTTGTGGGTGGTCAGAGGCGTTGTAATTAGTGTGAACGCCTGTTTGGCTTGGCTGTGTGCTTGGCCCGAAATTGAAATGTCATCGTTTGTCAAGCTAAATATATAATGCTCAAAAGGCGTTCGATTAGAGATATATATATACTATTGATTCAATTAGCTTCAAGTAAGAATTGATTTGGAATTGTGCGATTGGGATTATGAATTATTTATAAGAAATTTATTTGAAGTTTATTATATATTATAAATCTAGGTCATATAATAATATTTATAAATATATTATAAATGAATAATTAATACTCCATGATTCCATATACTTTTAGGTTCACCTTAATTTATTTTATTTATATACATATATACGTTGACGAAACGAGTGTCAATAGAAAGCTAAAACTAAATAGATA
Source organism: Drosophila meridionalis (assembly GCA_035045145.1). Taxonomy (NCBI): domain Eukaryota; kingdom Metazoa; phylum Arthropoda; class Insecta; order Diptera; family Drosophilidae; genus Drosophila; species Drosophila meridionalis. The sequence goes on from JAWNPG010000025.1 coordinate 4,366,403, forward strand.
TAGATAAATAAATGTATAGATAAATAAATGTATAGATAAATAAATATATAAATAAATAAATATAATATATAAATAAATATATACATAATGAAAAAGTGAGTGAAAAATCTCATCTGTTCGATGGAAGTATTTCATATTTAAGTATTTTATATTTAAGAATATTACATTTTAGTATTTAATGTTGTGGTATTGTATATTTTAGCGTTTTTCGTATTTAGTATTTTCGTGTTTTATGTTTTAGTGTTTATATTTAGCATCATAAATTAGTATTTTACACTTTAGTATTATATTTAGTATTTTACATTTTAGCATTTTATATTTTAGTATTTATATTTAATCTTATACATTTTATTTGGTATATATGTTTTAGTATTTTATATTGTACTCCTTAATGTTTTAGAATTTTATGTATTATATTTATTAGTATTTTTCGTATTTAGTATTTTCGTGTTTTATGTTTTAGTGTTTATATTTTGCATCATAAATTTTATTTGGTATTTATATTTAGTATTTGTTGTAGTATTTTACATTTTAGTATTATATTTAGTATTTTAGATTTTAGCATTTTATATTTTAGTATTTAAATTTTAACCATATACATTTTATTTGGTATATATGTGTTAGTATTTTAGTATTTAATGTTTTAGAATTTTATGTATTATATTTATAAGTATGCCCCAATTCATAAGAAAATATAGTCTATAATGATATATATAATAGTTTATAAATTAAAATTAATATAAATATGATCTATTGATAGCTTAATTATTTATTAATTACATATATGATTCAGCACACAAGCTTTCTCTTAAAAGCACTATATTCCCTTTCAACTTCAAGCATCTCACATTCTACTCCTTTCATATTAACTCTTATAAGCAAATCCTTTGATCTTCATTTGCACTCAGTTCATAATGCTAATATTACCATTACCTCTGTGCGCCAGACGAATCTAAAGCTATTTCTCTCTTATTTTGCAGAGATTCCCCAACAGAGTTCCTTATAGATACATTTCACTTTATATTGTATCGTAAAAACTTTCCAAATCTGTTTTTCATTACGCAGCTAGAAAAGAAATCTTAAAGTCGCGACGACAGCGAATGGCTGCTACTTGAAGGCAGGCCTGCAGTAGCAGCAGCAGCACCCGCGGCAGCAGCAGCAGCAGCTCTGCCCAGCTCTGCCTGGCAGCGTCTCCATAGCCAATGCCAACGCCGCGTAATGCATCATAAATTCACATTAACACTTTGCAGACATGTGCGTTATGCGGGGCCCTTTGGGGCATACATGCTCGGTCCTCCATCCCCAGCTCCGTCTCCTCCACTCTCTGCACTCCTCTATTTCCTTCCACTCGCCTCTCGTCGGCTCGGTCTGCGGCTCTCGCCCGCTGTCTGAGTGTCTCTGCTCACATTTATGGCACTCATTTCGCCTTCTAAAAGATACATTTTGTGCGCTATTTGTGTCATGTGTAGAGATGCATCTGGTATGTTAGAACTTCGGCTGCCTACCCAAAGATACTCTGCAATAAATATTTCGGTTTATTTTGAAATTTGGGCAATCAACTAATTGCTGGGTAAATGAAGCCTTGTATAGCTAGAGTAATTATATTTTTTTTCACATATCAAAAATACATTATTGTATACAATTCTCAAAAAAGAAATACATTTAATTAAATTAAATTTAAATACATTTTTTTCTGAAGAAAGATTAAAATAATAGAAACAGAAATAATAATAATAATAACAATAAAATAACAAAATGATAATAAATTTGTATAAAGAACATTATATGTAATGAAACTAAAAAAATGGTTAAAAATAAATTTAAAAAATATTATATAAATTTGTAATGAAAACTTGGTTTATGTTTTATAAAAATTGTTCATATTTTACTTGCTTGAGAAAATTCAAAACAGAAATAATTGTTTACAATATATTTTAAAATAACATAGTTATTATATAAAACATATTTATATAATTTAAAAAAAATGAAAATTGTTGATTGCATTAAAATTTTTTATTTAAAAATTTATTTTAATTTTTAACAAACATTTTTATAACAAAAAAAAATCAATTTAAATAAAATATTATATATATTTAATTTTTATATATTATTTATACACGGTTTACAATTTAATTTTTTTATTTATTTAAGATATATGTACATGTATATGTTGAATTTAATTTTTTTTTAATATGTTTTACTTTTTTTATAAATTTAATTGATTTATGAATTACTTTATTTTTTGAATATGCATTAATTATTTAAAATACAATATAATAATTCGAACAAAAAAAAGATGTTTTTGAACATTTATTTAATACTAATACATTTTTATTTTATTTTTGTATATCACATATATAATACTTTTAAATTAATTTAAATTTTAATTTTAGATTTAAAATGTACGTCACAATAAACTATATTCATATTATAGAGCATTCCCACTTCGATTTACACACATGAAATATTTGCTTCTTGGCGTTTTGAATATGCAATAAAGAATTTTGTGGCCTGTTGTGATGCATATGTGTGTGTGTTCGTGTGTCTATGTCTGTATTTGTGTATACTTAAAGTACATTTTTTATTATTGTTTTTTTTTCAGATTTTTTTTTTTTTAATATTTTATTGCCCATTTTGAGGAAGCTTTTGTACATTTGTCAAAATTTGAGGATTTACGATCGACATCATCATCAACAGATGCAGCAGCAACCGCAGCAGCAGCCGCAACGCGAGCTGGCTTTGCCCCGCAGCAGTTGCGTCGACAGACAGCCAAGATTTATGTTAATTTGTTTTGATTTATTGAATGGTTTTTATTGGGCATTTTGGGCGGATTTTATGGCGGCGCCTTAAGTGGACTGTCAGCTGGCCGATATTCAAAAATATACAATAAGACAAGAGCCAACAAAAATGTCATTCAGTGACTGTGACTGCGACTGTGACTGTGACTGTGAGTGCGCCATGTTTTGGTTAATTGAAAATGCGTTGCAATGCGGCACAGTTGGATATCCTGGGAGTTGCAGCAGCAGCAGCAGCAGCAACATGATCAATGTGCGACTGTCATGCAAATTTAAATTTGTCCAAAAGCCAAAACCGGCCTTAAGCTGAAGATCTAGCCGGCTGGCTTGGGGCGGCGGCACGAATGCGTCGTCGGGCCACGCAGGCCTGGCTAGACAAGCGGCAAGTTAATTTATGCGCAACAGCAACAACAACAACAACAGCAACAACACAAAGCCCCAATAAAGGCTCAGCAACAACAGCAACAACAATTGGAAAATTGTTTATGCGTCTGCGCAGCCGTTGCGAACGCTGCGCTGTTTTGAGGCTGTGGCGCGTTTAGTGTTAAACGCTTGATTAAAATTCTTGTAACTGCAACACTTTTGTGGCATGTGTGTTGTTGCGCCATTGTTGCTGTTGCCGTTGCTGTTGTCAGGCACAGCGCGGGATCTTTATGGTGCGCTTGCTTTTGTTGCACAGCAACATGCAGCACATTGTTATTGTTGTTGTTGTTATTATTGTTGTTCCAGCTTGTTGTACCTTGCGGCTATGGCATTGAGGCATGCGTCTTGGCATTGCATTGACTAGTTGCTGTTGCTGTTGTTGCTGTTATTGCTTTGGCTGTTGCTGTTGCCGTGTTTTGTGTATTGTGGCTAGATGTTGCTCTTGTTGTTTTAATTGAATTGATTTGCATTTTTCACGCAGGCGTTGCTCATTCTGTTTGCTGTTTGCATTGTCTTCCAGATTGGCCAGCCCGGCGTAGCTGAAAATGCTGAGACTCTGGCGAAAGCAGGAAATGCTTTGATTGAGGCTGAGAATTTATGCCTCGCGCTAAGCGTCGCCTGATTGATGATTACTAAATAAAATGTAGCGGATAGTTAATGTGTGTGGAGTGTGAGAGCTAAAGACTGAGATGACTGAGATGGATTTCTGGTACAAGAATTGAGGTTTAGTTATCTTGGGATGAATTTATAGAACATGAATTGAGGCTTAGTTATCATGGGATCAATTTCTAGTAAATGAATTGAGTCTTATTTTTCTTGAGATGGATTTCTAGTATATGAATTAAAGCTTTGTTTTTCTAAGAAGGTTTTCTAGTAAATGATTTGAATCTTAGTTTTCTTGGGATGGATTTCTAGTTTATGAATGGAGTCTACATTTTCGTGAGGGGGATTTAGAGTACATTCTTCCTTTTCTTGAGCTAAATTTCTAGTATATGAATTGAGTCTTCGTTTTATTTAGATCGATTTGTTGTACATTAATTGAGTTTTGTTTTTCAGGAGACAAATTAAGTCAGAGTTTTCTTTAGATTAATTTCTAATACATTGAATTGAATCATACTTTTCTTGATATGACTTTCTGCTACATGAATTGAGTCTTTATTATATTTAGATGGATTTGTAAAATATTATTTCTAGGTTTCTAGTACATGAATTGAGCCTTAGTTTTCTGAAGATGGATTTCTAGTATATGAGTTTAGTATTAAATTCTAGAATAAAATTCTTAGTCTTGACTTTGAATATCAGTTCGGTTTAGAGTCTAAGATTGCTTAAATCTCGCCTTAAGACTAAATAAATCAGTTTTAATCACACTTCTGTTTAGACTTCTTTTTGACTGATTCATGCCTAATTCGCGACATAATTAAATTCTTTGCCACAAAATTCACTTAAAAGACCTAAAGCAATTGACTTTAAAATTCTTTAAATATATTAAAATTTTCTTATTCACATCATTCTCTGTATTTCCATAAACACTCAAAGCGCATTTTAAATTTGCCTTTTATTAAATCAGTTGCATTGAAAGGGCATTAATAAATGCTCAACTTACATCCATAAACAGCCAACATATCATTTATATTGGCAATCAAAATTGTAATTAAAACTTTTATTAAACACGCATTAACACCCCGAAAAATTGTTATTAATTAATATATAATTGTAATGGATCCACGACATGACATGCCCACATTTCTTGGGCGGGGCAATCAGGAAAAAGAGAGAAAAAAAATAGAGAGAACGCCGCAAGCTTAACAAATTAATAAACTGACCGTCAGTGCACGAGAATGCCACATAAATCAATTTCAGAAAAACGCTAAACAATCATAAATAATAATTAAATGTCCACTGTAAAATAGCCAAATAAACCCAACCCCAACCCCAACCACACACACACACACACTCACACACTATCCGAACAATGTAATTAAAAACTGTTCGTAATTATTGAAATTTGTGGTGGACTTTGGCAGATAAATTACGGAAATTACAGCAAACTTAATTCAATTAAAGCGCTGAAATTTTAGAAATGTAAAGCTCGAAGTGCAGCTATGTAGATATGTTATATATGTATATATTATTATATCATATAGTTGGCCTCCCTCAAATCGTTTGTATGGATCGTTAGCTCTGTGTATTGCTTCCTGTTTTGCCTCTCTCACCCTTGCTGTCATTTGTAACGGTTTATTGAGCAAAGAGTAGCTAACGAAATGTCAGCTCATATCTCCCAAGGACTGTCATCCATTCTCATTCACCTTAGGTTCTACCTCCATCAGCCACCCCCACTCCACACTCCACATTCCACATTCCACTTCCTCCTCCACTGCTAATTGCACATTTGTATGCCTAATCGATCTGTCCAATTCTATTTGTTTCAGCGTCCATCGTGGCATTTCTGTGCCATGTTGCATAGAGTTTTCTCTCTTTATTTCCTCTTCCTGTGTTTCTCTCTCTCTCTCTCTCTCTCTCTCTCTCTCTCTCTCTCTCTCTCTCTGTCTCTTTATCTCTCCCCGTTGACAGCGCTTTTCACTTGACCGTGGCCAGGTGTCCAATTGAACGGGTTAGCCAAATGAAGCGTGACATTTCTTACATTTTCCTTTTGTTTTTGATTTCTTTTTTTTATGTGAGTTTCTATGGCAAACGGGCTAAATGTGCGACATTTTTAAACATGCGCTCTTTTGGCAGTTGTACAAAAACTGCATTCAGTTCACTTAGGTGTTGCTTAACAGGAATTTGCAGATATTTGGCATGATTAAGCAGAGGCAACCTACTAGACAGAAAGACTTGAACTTTGAATTATATGCAAAATATATTTACAAATTTTAATGCATTTCATATATTTAGTATATTATAGAAGTAGTAGTAGCCATACTATATCTCTCAAAAAATATAAGAAATTTTAAGTACATATTAACAACATATTACGACTTATCAAAATATTTCCACATTTAAATTCATATAGCTATATTTTCTAATAATATATAATCTTTTTGATAATATTTATTATTTTTATAAAATTGAGTTTTTTTCATAATTTGCATTTAAATATGAGGATATAAAACTAGACTTGTTTGTAGTGAATGCTTTAAGTCGAGTTAAAGGATTATTTCCATGCTGAGTTCAAAAATTAAATATTAGGAGTATTTTCTCTTGGGTTTCATGTGTCTTTCTCTGTAGCAGAGTTTCCTGCCAAGTAATTTGGGGTGGTTCATAATGATATATTGACGATTGTGTGTTGCTTACGTCTACGGATATGTTGAAATGTTTTAAAAGTTCAATGTCGCGTTTCTTACACTGACACGACTGAATAAGATGGTCTGTATTTTGTTCTGAATAAATTTTTGTTGAGATTCCGCAGATTTGAATTCCATATATCCAAATTGGAACCTTTGAGCATACTGTATATAAGTATTACAATTTAAATTAAAAGTTTATTTACGAACTTGAGTAACAAAAAGATTTGCATCATATTTATCTCAATTGTATTTAACACTCGGGTAGAATTTATAAATATAATATAATCTTAAATGAGATAGGATGAATAACAGTTTCAATAGGATCATAGCTGTTTGATTTCGAGAGTCGTTTATCAATTTTCAACTTCAACTTCTACTGCTACTATATGCATTTAAAAAAAAAGACATATATACTCCCAAACCAAAACCTCTTGCCACATAAGCATTATCTTTTTTTGGAGGGGGGCTCTGAGCCCGTAAATTAGTGTTCAAAGTGCACTTTCGAATTTTCGAAAAAATGAGACCCGTTCAAAAAATATTTCGCTAACTAATCCGCTAAAATAAATCCCACAGCACAGTTACATTAAGTTCGGCCTTTGGAGCTGTCATAAACGGCATGCAAAACGCAGGCAATGAGGCGGGCAGGTGGGCAATACCAGAAAACCTAAGCAGCTTACCTGAGCAGCCAACGACTAACTAGCGCTAGGGTAAAAGTTGCTTTGCGTGTGTGACAAAGTGAGAGAGGGAGATATACAGAGAGAGAGAGAGAGAGCGCGGGGCACAAACTAAATTTGATTCGCAGCAGCCCACATGCAGCTTGTGGCACGCAATTAAAATCTTCATTAGCCGCGTTTAATTTCCACTTGTGATTAAAAAAAAAAAGAAAGAAAATAATAATAATAATAAAAACCAAAGGCAAATCGAAGGCAAAAGCAGACAGAGAATAAGAAATAAATACAACTTGTGACATGTGTCGCCGACTTATCTACATCGCCAGCCGCCAGCGAGTGCCCGGACAGGATACGAGTTCGAGTCCGAGTCCGAGTCGGAGTCGGAGTCGGAGACGGAGTCCGGGCTGGACACCTTGCGGCCTGGGGCAGACTGACTGCCTGATTAGCGTTGGCCGTTCGATTCGCTGCATTCGGCTCGATAAGGAGCTATCAATGCGAGCCTAAGTGACAGTTGACTTGTTTATCAATTGACAGCTTTGCTGCGGCTAAATGCCAGACAGACAAACACAAACACACACACACACACACATATATACACTGACTGTAGTCGGACTACGTAAAGTAACTGTTAATAAGCTTGTTGCTGCGGCCTGTGAAAATGTTGCTTTTAATTAAAAGTTGTTGCCGCTTTTGCAATTGTGCGTTGCAAACCCCCAACCTCCCCCTTCCCCTCCCCCTGCTGTCTCTTAATGTTTGTACATTTGTAGCCCATAGTATTTATACTTGTATTTTAAAGTCCGATGCTGTCAAGATAAAGAAGCCAACAGGCAGCCTCAGCGCATGTTTAACAAGTCAAGTATGCAATTGGGAGAGGCCAAAAGGCACCGCGCAACACCCAATACACAGATACATACAAACACACTCACATACACACAGACCGACACTTGCTTGTCTTTATTTTTGAGAGCATGTTTAAAACGCCAAATCCTACGCATTGCTTTTGCCTGACTAACTTTTTGTATCAAAACATTTTTATTTAAAGTTTTGCGAATCGAAATGTAAATTTATTTGCTGCGTGCATTGAAACTGTTTGTGCTGTAAAATCTTTGAGACACTGATTGCTTATCAATATTGAAATGGTTTTTTGGAATCTGTATAGCAGTTAGCTTATATGGAAAAGATAACAAGTATAGAACTTAGATATATTCTATTAACAGCTGACAAAAACTAAAGAACATTTTCGAAAGGCAAAATCAATTTTAAGAAATTTGACAAATCTTGGCAGCAAGACACTAATTCTGTAGATTTTTAGCATAATCACATATTTTAGTCCCATAACAGACAAATTTATTGTTATATAAATTAAAAAATTAAAATTTAATTATAATATAAATTTAATTTTAACATTATGTTCAATTCATTTCAAATTTATTATTTATCGTTTAAAAAAATAAATAAATATATTATAATATAATAAATAAATATATTATATATATTATATTAATAATAAAATAATATCTATCAAATTTTATTTTTAAAATAATATTTTTTTGTAATTATTCGTTGTTAAAAAATATAAATAAATTGTTTATACATTTATATATTAAAAAAATAATAAAAAATATATATTTATTTATTTTTAATTTATATAAATGAATTATTTATATATTTATATATTTTTTAAAATTACAAACATATATTTTTTATTTTTATTTTTAAATTAACTATCCGTTGTCAAATAAAACTTTCATTTATTCTTAATAAATTTTAATTTCCTTGTTCATTTCTAATTTTTTTTCTCAAAAAACTAATCGACTATATTAGTATTATATGAACTATTAAAACTACTCTTATACTATTCATCTTTTCTACAGCTTACTCTGCTATTTATTCAAAGTTTACATCTATTTTTAGAGCCAATACACAAAGCCTCTATGTCTAACTTCACTTTTTCGCATTTCTACTTCTACTTACGGACTTAAATGTTTTAATGCTGCTTTATGAACTGGCGCTGCAGAGCTGCTGCTTCAACTGAAACCAGAAAACTTAATTTCCAAAGTTTTATCCGCTTCAACATTTCTGCAATTAAACAATATTTGCGAGTCAAGTGGAAACATTGCGTTGGTCACTGTGGCAACCGGGATTAGGATTACTTTTGCAGTTGCTGCATTGTTCTTTTGTTGTGAAGTTGTTCAGAAAATAAATTTGCTGGATGGAGTCGACTCTAGGTGGCTGGCAGAACATCTCATTTGGACCCTAATGAGTCAGAGCAGCGGCATGTAAATCTTACAGATGGCTGCTCCACTTACAAAACAACATCCATTTCCATAAATATCAATTAAGGCGAAAAAAAATATATATATGAAAAGGCGACAGAAACACGCGGCTCGAAGTCTGCGCCAGCTACCGGCAATCAGGGCCTACAGCCTACGCATTGAAGTTTTCGTCTTCCTCTACATTTTCATCTCACCTTCGTTGGCATTTCTTTATATATATATATATATATATATATATATAATTGGACAATTTAGCTGCTACTGCGTCGTACCCTCTCGCTAATTAAATGAAAATAAAAATGTCGAAGCTCATGGGCGGGCGGCGGGAATTCAAGCGGAAACTTAGACGAGCTCCAGTTTTGGTGTTCAAGCGTAACAGCCTCTGTCTATGCAATGTGGGCGTGTCGCAGCACACACACACACACGTCAAGGTTGAATGGGTTGTGCTGCAACATGAGAGTTTAACACACAATTTATGGATCATTCGGTATTGCTCTTCAAATTCAATTAGTCCAAACTATGGGACAAAACTTTTCCAACATTCCGAAGCAGCCGAAGCGCATAAGAGGCTTAGAAAGAAAATTATTAATAAACTGCTTTCACTAATTTACAGACTAGCGTCGCTCATTACGAGAAAGACGGAGAGAGGGAGAGAGAGGAGGGGGGATGGAGAGAGGAACGACTCTTGGCCGCTGGCTAAGGCAAGCAAAACATAACAACATTTTCAGAGCTCTATTTGGCAACACTAAGCGTCCACTAAGCGTCAATATTTCATGCTAAGCCTATTAGAGATTATTGTGCCAGCTTACAAAGGCCTAAATGACAAGTGGCAACTGCTGGGCGAGTTGGGGGCGAGACAGCGACAGAGGCAGAGGCAGAGGCAGAGGCTGAGGCTGAGACTGCTGGCCTCTGGTCTCTGGGGGACTTATTAAACGTTTCATTTGCATAATATGTGACACCGCAAAGAAGTTGAACGAAATATTTAAAAAATAATTTCTGCATTTCTTAGGCCTTTGAATGTGGGAGAATTGAACGAAAGGCTAGGCTTGGGTAAAAAATTGATTAAGCCAGGAAATTATTGAGCGCAATGTGGGTGACGATTCATTGAGTGACTGTTGGAAGTTGATTGCATATTTCGTTGATTGACTTAGTGGCTGATGAGACTAAATCCTGAAAAATGTATTATATAATATATAAATTATTTAGTCTAGGCACTTAATTCAAAAATAAAAATTAAAATTAAAATTAAACTTAAAATTAAAATTAAAATTAAAATTAAAATGAAAATTAAAATTAAAATTAAAATTCAAATTTAAATTTAAATTAAAATTAAAATTAAAATTAAAATTAAAATTAAAATTAAAATTAAAATTAAAATTAAAATTAAAATTAAAATTAAAATTAAAATCAAAATTAAAATTAAAATTAAAATTAAAATTAAAATTAAAATTAAAATTAAAATTAAAATTAAAATTAAAATTAAAATTAAAATTAAAATTAAAATTAAAATTAAAATTAAAATTAAAATTAAAATTAAAATTAAAATTAAAATTAAAATTAAAATTAAAATTAAAATTAAAATTAAAATTAAAATTAAAATTAAAATTAAAATTAAAATTAAAATTAAAATTAAAATTAAAATTAAAATTAAAATTAAAATTAAAATTAAAATTAAAATTAAAATTAAAATTAAAATTAAAATTAAAATTAAAATTAAAATTAAAATTAAAATTAAAATTAAAATTAAAATTAAAATTAAAATTAAAATTAAAATTAAAATTAAAATTAAAATTAAAATTAAAATTAAAATTAAAATTAAAATTAAAATTAAAATTAAAATTAAAATTAAAATTAAAATTAAAATTGTTTATTATTTATATACTATAAATAATTTAGTACAACAGAACCAAGCCGACTATTATTGATCGATATAATAACTAAACAAAACAGAGAAAGTGTCTATATATCTTTATGGACACATTAAATATCTGCATGTACAAAAAAAAAAATAAATAAAAATAAAAAATAATACCACATATATTTCTTTTAATTTCCTTGATTTACCATTTAAAAACTAGCTAATCAAGCTTTCGACTAACACAATTCCAAAATCGATATCGTTCACTGAGTGCAAGAAACAATATTTGCAATTCAGCTGCGAAAACTTCAATGCCTGAGCGAGGCCACCTCAGATGAATGCAGTGCAGCTGGTGATGATGATGTTGGCCTGAAGAGGGGCGAGAGGTGGCTAAGGAAACGAAAATATTTACACACATTTTGTAGCGTGCAAACATTTCATGAATCCATTTGCGCAGCAGCTTGGAAAATCGTTGCGCCAAACGAAATGAAAAAGAAAACTGGTCAGGTGAGGAGCAGGAAATAAGTGATAGAATTCGATACATGATTAGCCGCAAGTAACAAAACAGGATTCCAGCAGCGGATGTGGGTCAGGTCTTCACTTCCAGCCTGACACCGCCAGCTGTGGCCAGTTCAGTTCGGTTCAGTTCAGCTGCAGCATCTGCTTGGAGCTGGTCAACGAGATGAGATTGCGGCTCATCATCTGTGTGGCGTTGGTGGAGTATCTTTGCTTGTGCTGTGGCAGCGAGGCGGCTGTTCATGTTGTGGTGGATCGCGGCAGTTTCTTCCAGTGGCTGGCCACAATCCTGCTGCCCAGCACCACAGCTCAGCCGGAGTCTGTGGAACCTCCTGCCTCCACAACCAACTACCCGCTGGAGAGGGAGTGCAGCTCCTGCCGCTGCGGTTTGATCTATACGGTGCATAGCAGGCTGCATAAGGATACGACTCGCCATCATTATCCCTGGCTAGCTATGGTGCTGCAGCATGGACAGTTCTACTGCGCCGGCTCACTGATCAGTGACTTGTACGTGCTCACCGCTGGTCACTGTGTGGAGGACATCTCCGCTGAGCTCATCCAGGTGCGGCTGCTCGAGCACAATCGCAGCGCAAGCGATACTCAGGTGCTCGAGCGCCGAGCGACGCATGTGAAGGTGCATGAGTTATATAATCCACGTAGTTACGATAATGACATTGCGCTCATCCGACTCGATCGGCCCGTGAGCTTCGAGCAGCGCCTGCGACCCGTTTGCCTGCCGCCGTCCAGCACCAGCTTCGAGGGCGAAGTGGGAAAGGTTACGGGATGGAGGCAAGAAGAGCGTAAAGGAATTGGAATGGAGGTGGGACTTGCATTAAATTATATACTAAGCGGCTACTAACTAGCCTCAACTCTCTCTCTCTCTCTCTCTCTTTCTCTTTCTTCTAATATTTCTCCATATTCTCTTTCTCTCTTCTCTTCATTCTTCTCCCTCAGAGACTTAACACAATTCGCTTGAAATTCTCTCTATCTATAAATTTCACATCTCCCATTTGCTGCTCCTTCAGATTCTCTCTACTGTTCATATTCAAACTGTCGCGTGGACGGCCCTATCTAAAGTTAATTTTCTTCTAGGTGATCTTTGCTTAGTCTTTAGCTGACTTTGTCTATAACTGTTCCCTGGCATCGTTTCAATTTACTATATTTTTATTTTGCATACCCAAACACACCACACCCTTGTCACTCCACTCAGCAAGAAGTCGATGTGCTCATCCTTAGCCAATCCGAGTGCCGCAGCTCCAGCTACAGCCCCGCCATGATCACCGAGAATATGCTCTGTGCCAGCAACTTGGATTCGACCTGCAGCGGCAACAGCGGCGCTCCGCTCCACGTGCTCTTCGACGAGCAGCTGGGCCAGTATCAGCTGGTCGGCCTCGCCTCGTGGGGCCGGGTTCCGGGCGTCTACACACGTGTGAATCAATACCTGCGCTGGATAGAGGCCAACACTGCCAATGCCTGCTACTGCACGCATTTCCCAGAGGAGGACTACTAGCCCGGCCAACGACTAATTGTTGGAGTGTTGCTCCTGCCACATCTGTCAAACTTGGACTGCAACAATGGATGAGCGCCCCGGGTCCGGCCGGAGTCAAACTTTTGAAAATATGTATTAGTAAATTTTGCATAAACTACTTTGGCTCACTTTGTGTGGCATCATCCATTTCCCAGTCCAGTCAGCCCCGTAAGACATCCATACCTATAGCCGTAAAACGTAACCGTAACCGTAACCGTATGCATTGGCATATAAAAAAGCAATTTGAAAGTGAGTTAGCTGCGGGTTGGGGCAATGTCCAATGCCCCAATCTTCAAGTTTGCAAGTTTGGCACACAAAAAACGGGGCCAGGGACGGACGCACCTGTTCCAGGACAAGGCCCTATAGTTGTCTCGCTCCCTCTCATTCAAATAAATCCCAATTCGGTGCATATCAACTGGCAGTTGCGAAATATTTTCTGCAATTGAGTTTGTTATGCATTTTGCATTTTGGGCAATCATAAAACACCAAAAAAAAAAAAAAATAGGAGAAAATCCCACAACAGAGGGAACTGGAGGCTATGGGCAAGGCCGCATGCAGGAGCAAGTTTTGCACTCTAGATAAATTGCTCGAAATATTTGTGGCAAGTGAGTTCTTAAAGTTGCATTGCATTGCGATAAGCACAACTTTCCGTTATTGCCAACAAATTATTTACTTTGTGCGAGAAATGGCTTATGCGCTGCGAGTTTTGATTGGTTCTAATGGAGAGCTACGATAGTGCACCTGGAATAGGAGATACTTTTAATAAAAATGCATTTACAAAGTTACAAATTGAGTTATCATTGCACGAGCAGCAGCAGAAGTTCAGTTTATATGTGGGAATTTGATTGGGAAAATGCTCTAAATGATTATTATATATTTTATTTATTTAGATGAAATATATTTATTAATAAAATTAATTTGTATAAATTATACATTCTAGAGAAGAGATGATTTCAACACAATTTACAGTTTTCCATTCATAAAATTAAATATTTAAATTTAAGCATAAGCAAAGCTAATACAAAATTTGACTACCTCTCCTCATATGATGCCACCAATTAGACTTTCCACACACTGCCCCGATTTCTTTCACAATATTCCAGTAAAAGCCAACGACAAATTGCCAAATCGTGGCAACAAGGTTCAGTCTCGTAAATCGAAATATGCAAATAGTTTTTTACAATCTCTATGGATCATTAAAAATGTTTACGACTTCATATTAAAACTACACAAACTGTAAGCCGTAAAGAAATGCATTTACTTTGCCAATAAATTTGTCTCACTTTTTTCATTTTTCTTTTCTTTTCTTCTCTTTTTTTCTGTTTTGGGGCCAGGGCACATGCTCATAAAGATTTCCTACTCAAAGTCATAAAGCAGTCTCGGAGTCTTGTCTTAAAGCTGAAGTACTGACGGCACGGCCAGCATGGATTTCCAGCTAAACGACAAATAACTTGGCATTTAATAACTCTACGGGTTCGTTAGCTCTGCCTCTTTCACACACACACACTGTCTATCTCTCTTTTACTCTTTCTCTCTTTCCTTAACTGTGTTTCGTTTTTAATTCCAAGTTCTACAGCAGCTTCATTATTATGCGTCGAGCCGACTTCATTGCGAGGTTTCATAATTTAAAACTGCGTTTTGTCGCAAAACGAATTTATGTGTTGAAATTAATGCTAAGGTTGGAAATCGAAATATATGTGGAGATGTATATGAATATAGAATATATAAATATAGAAAGAGAAAGGCAAAGAGAGAGAAAGAGAGAGAGAGAGAGAGAGAGAAAGAGAGAGAGAGAGAGAGAGAGTGAGAGAGAGAGAAGTGAAGAAAAAGTAAGTTGCTCAAATTTTATTTTAGTTTTTTTGTGCACTTAAAAATATTAATAAAATTACGTAAATAATTAAAATAATTAAAAAAATATATTTATTAATATATTAATTAAATATTAATAAAATTACATAAATAATTAAAAAGAACAAAAAATATATATTTAAAACTTAAACTTTTTATGCACTTAAAAATATTAATTAAGTAATGAATTCATAAAATATATATTTAAAATTTAGATATTTTTTTGTATTTAAAAAAATATTAGTAACAATATAAATATAATTAAAAAATACATTTAAAAGTTAGCTTTTAATTAACAAAGAAATATTCATAAATATTTATTATTTTATTAATTTAGTTTGATTCATTAATGAAATAATTCATATTCATTAAAAATAATTTAATTTGATTAATTAATTAAAAAATTAATATTTTTTAAAAATAATTTAATTTAATTAATTAATTAAAGAATTCATTTTTATTAATATTTCTTTAATTAATTTTATTATTAATTTGAAGTTCATTAAAAGCACAAAATTTTAATATATTTTATTAATTATTTATAAAGTTTTTTTAAATATTTTAATTGCATAAAAAGCTCAAATCTTAAATATATTTTAATATTTATTTATATAATTTAATTAATATTTAAATTTTGAGCTATTAAAAATAGTAATAAAATTATATAAATAATTATTAAAATATATTTAAAATTTAAACTTTTTTTGCACTTAAACATATTAATACAAGTATTTTAAAAACTAAATACATTTAAATAAAATTGTGCAATAAATTGTGCACTTATAAAAATTCTATAAAAAAATCATGAAAAATAAAACATAAATAATTGTATATAATTGATAAAATTTTTGCGTTTTATACACTTTAAAACAATAATAAAATTATATGAATATATACATCTATATACATATATTTAAAAGTTCAACTTTAGAGAGTCAATCAAGCAGCTAATACAGTCAGCATCAAGGCCATAAATTTATTTCTATTTAATAATCACATGTCATGTTCATTGTTAAGGGTCGCCCTGGAGCGCTGATGCCCAATGATATTCCACTAAAACGCAGCCGTCACAGATTCTGGGGAAGGCAAACATGACACATCTCATTATGATGTGGCTGCCAAATGATGAAGCCTCCTTCTTGGCCACAAGCATTTGCATACACACACACAATCCTCTGTCTGTATGTGTGTGTGTGTGAGTGTGTGTCTTGCTGTCAGAGTATTTTGTTTATGATTTTGTAGCTGTCATAAAGTTATTAAAAGTATGTGACATTTTTATGACATTATGACGTCTCGACTCAGAGCCCGATTTCCCGAGTCACGACATCCCAGAAGAAAAAAAAAATGCCACTTGCTTTTGTTTTCATTTGGGTCTTGCAGCTTCGAGGGCCTCTGAAACATGCCATGAAATATGATATCAAATAAAAAGCAAATTAAAGACGATAAAAATCGTGTTGCGTCTCATGCTGTGAATTGTATAAGAAACATTTTCGTCTCCGTTTTGCATGCGCTCACAGAGAGTACTCCAAATATCTAACCTAATATGTAACGCCAGGCAACAGATGTCTTTCGATATTATATTCTGCCATGGCAGGCATCTAGTATATTCAGTTAAAACTGATTAAATGAATGCAATTGCTTTAAATTGTATATTCGTATTGTTATATAGATATCATAGATATATTATAAAGATATTTATAGGAATATTTTAATTTTGTATTTATTATTCATATTGATATGACTATCATTAATAATTAAAAAAAATTTAAATAATATAAAATATTTTATTTTATATACAATATTTATAATGAAATTAATTTTTAATAATTATTTTAAAAATATAGATTTTATTTTGCATCCGTCAATTTAGATAAATATTATTTTAATAATTATTTTATTTATTCATATTGATATGATCATTATTAATAATTTTTAAAATAAATTTTAAAATAAAAAAAAATTAATTTTATTTTATATACAATATTTATAAGGAAATTAATTTTTAATAATTATTCTAAAAATTTAGATTTTATTTTGTAAAGTAAAATAAATAATTAAAAAAAAATAATGAAATAATAACAAGAATTAATTATTTTTTTAAATGGTTTCATTATTTATTTTAATAATTATTTTAAATAATTATTAAAATAATGCAACCTTCAAAAAATCAATTATTAAAATATAATTTATCCTTTAAAAAATTTTGAAAAATTTTATATCTCACAAAATAAAATTTATTTAATTTAAATCACAATTAAAGATTATTATAGTATTTAGATAAACATTTAATATAATCAAGAGACCAAAACATAAAAAATGTACGGTAAATTTAAATTAAATATTTACTTGACAATCTTTAACAATTGGCTAATATTTTTAAATACTTTCCAGCTTACTGAGAATCCATCTTGTTGTTTGTATGGTGGATTTAATAAAACTGAAGAGAATTTCACAATGCATGTACTTATGTTGCTAACATAACATAACATAATAGGGATGCCAGATCATATTGAACTTACTGTTAATAATAATGTTAACGTACTATTTCAACACATCTCATTGAGAAGATTGCACATCCAACTGTTTAGCTGCCATAGGAATTACTATAACTAAACCTTCAGCAAGAGTATTCATTATTCGCCCTGTCAAGCTTATTTAATTTCCTTATTTTTCTCTCTTTTTTTTAGTTTTTGCGAAATCGAAACCAAAAGCCACTCGGGCGACCTGTCTTTGGGGTCTTTTCAAATTGGCCTCGGCTTGAATCTGATCGCTTCGGCAGTTGTTGTTGTTGTTGTGGTTCTTCGCCTTGTTATTTGGTGGCTCATAAAACTTGTAAACATCGCACTGATTGTGCCTCCGGTCTGAAAGCCCCAGCAGCCGTTCCCCCCGCCGCCAGCTGCCCCGCCTACTGCGCCCCCTTATGCACTCAGCGCTGTGGGCGTTAAATGCAAAGATATTTTTTTCGTTCGGATTGTATTTCAGCTACAGTTTTGATAGACCCCGTCCGCTCCTCCTACCCAACACTATGTATGCATAACATAACGAGGCGAAGGCGTGGAGATTTTGATAAGCTGATAAGCGTTTTAGTGTTTCTAGCCCATATTAATTTCAGTTAAGGGGTTAGGACAGAGGAGAGTGAAGTTAAGGAGAGGTATTTATATTAAGTAAATATTTGTATACATTTAAGTACGCTATATGTAAGTGCAAAAATCATATATTAGTATTAATACACTATAAATATTTTTAACAATTTTTTAAATTTATATTCGGATGCACACCGACACATATATTATATTATTATAAATATATTTTAGATATATTTATAGGAATATTTTTTTTATTTTGTATATATCAGAATATTCAATTCAATTTTCAGCATTAATAATTTTTAAAATAAATAAAATAACTTCAATTCTTTTTAAATCAGAATATATTTATATATTTATAATCTAATTAATTTTTAATAATTATTTAAATAATAAAAATTTCATTTTGTATTCCTCAATTTAGAAACAAAGTATATTTTTTGAAATAAAAATTATTTTAAGTGAAATAAATAAATAAAATAAATAATGAATTAATAACAAAAATTAATTATTTTAGGAATTTTTTCCATTATTTATTTTAAGTAATTATTAATATAATATATCCTTTAAAAATCAATTATTAAAATATAATTTAACCTTTAAAATTTTATTTTCTTTTTAATTTTATATCTCACCAAATAAATCTTATTTTACTGAAATAATTTTTCAAGATTATATATATTATAAATATATTTAACAATATTTTTTTTGTATATTTATTACTATTTTTTATTTAATTAAAGTTTTAAGCTTTGAGCTGAGAGCTAAGCTAAGCGAGGAATTTTTATTTTATATTGGAAGGTTAAAAATAAATTATATTTTAATAATTGATTTTTTTAAGGATATATAATTTTAAATAATAAATGTTTTAAATAATTATTGTAATAATTTATGCTTGCAAAAATCAGTTAATAAAATATAACTTATCCTTTAAAAATGCATTTTTTTAAATTTTATATCTCATAAAATAATATTTATTTTATTTGAATAATTATTCAGGGTTATATATACTATAAATTTGTTTAACTTTTTTTATATTTATTATTATTTTTAGAGTTCAAAGTTTAATTTTCAGTCTGTCTGGCTAAGCAAGGAATTTGAATGTATTTTATCAGGTTAAAATTATGCACTTGAATAAGAACTGTTCCGTATCACAGTATATGCTTTAAAAATACTAAAAATATCTATATCAAATCAAATACTAAAAGTATCTATATATTTATATAAATATATATATGAATCTTACTGATAACTGGAATTGAAATTTTAAAAACTTGTTTTATTCTTTAGCCTAAGCGCCTTAGGTTTAACATTGTAATCGTTGTTAATCTGTTTGTTGTTCCTTACGAAATATTTGTATTCTACAATAATAAGAAAAACCCCAAATCTCTCACCCTCAGCGAGGTCGCTTCGACTTGGAGTTGCGGAGATCGTAGCGACGCCGCTTCGAACCAAACTTTGAGGCTGGCTGGGATTTGATATCCTTGTCGGGTTCGCTTTTGCTGTTGTAGCTGACATCGTCCTCGTTGTCCTTGGCGCTGGCCTTGGACTCCTCCGTGATGAAGGCCGCAGCTGCAGCCGCTGCCTGCAGCAGTTCCTCGCCATGATCATCCGTGGGCGATTCCTGCTCCAGATCCGTATCCGTAATTGCACATTTTCTGGCCAGTTTCTTTCGCTTGAGCTTGGGCTTGAGCGGCGTCACTTCTTTCTTTTCGGGATCCTCGTCGACCTGGTCGCCACTGACGCCACACAGCTCCTGCATGACCTGCTCCAGCTCAATGTCCTCTGGTGGCAGATGGAAGTTGTCGCTCGACTGCGAAGGATCGTGTACGCTGGCAGGCCCCGGCGTATCCGGCTCGTGTCTGTCCGGATCAACGAGATCATCCTCGTCCTCCGAAAACACGACGCCAATGGGCAAGTTCTGCTGGAACGCATTCGCCTTGCTGGCGTCCACCACGATGTCCTTGTAGCCGCTGGTGCTGGCGCCATAGCGCGGCAAATACTCCGCGAAGAACTCACTGATCAGCGAGGGATCCACGCGGCCATAATACCCGGCGTAGTCCGGCACCTTACCAGCCTGGAACTGCAGCACAGAGTCGTGGGGATTCATGTGCTTGGAGGCCAGCGCCGGCGCCAGCACGGACTGCGCGGACTGCCGACTACTGCTGATGCGTCCGCGTCGCGGCAGGAGCTGCTCGGCGTTCGGCTCCCGCTCCTGGAGCAGCCGCACATCGTTGTGGTAGTGCAGCAGCGTCTGGAAGCGAAAGCGGGCGAGCTGCAGCGGCGAGTAGCCGCTCCGAGCAGACGACTCCTTGGCCGTGCTCCGGGCCAGATATGCATTGCGGGTCTTCTGCGTTGTCCGCGGCGCTGCCGGCCGCTCGCACTGTGGCCTGGGCATGAGCAGCAGCTGCTCCACCTGGCACGGCTTGAAGTTCGCGTGCTCATAGTATAGCTGCGGCCTATGCTCGTACTCCGACTCCTGCAGCGCACGCTCGAAGCCGACGTCGCTCAGCTTGCGGTCGAACTGTAAAACGCTGCGACTGCGAAACATGCACTGGCTGCCACTGAGATGCTCCTGCAGTCCAATGTAGTCCAGCTGCAGTCGCATGCCGTCCATCGTCCAGTTGATGAACGTCACCTGCTCGCTGCTGGCCGCCAGGTAAAGTTTGTGGGTGAAATGATGGCTCAAAAGCGAAGGCAGCGGCTGCTTCGCTGGCGACTGGATGGGGAATGGCTTGGAATCGGTCTCGAGGGGTATGGATAACATGGGTGGCAGTTGCAAGTATTCCAGCTGCTCAAACTCTTCCAGCTGTTCCGTCTTCTCTGGCTGTTCCATCTGCAGCTCGCCGCTGTCATCCTGACTCACGCTGCCTATTTGATGCGGCACCTCATCCAGGGTCTTCAGAAACTCTAAAAACTCCAGCTGCACCGCATTGTCATTGTCCGTGGAACTCAGCTCCTCGCTGGGCGACTCCGGCTGCTCATCCGTTGGCTGCTCGAGCACCCTGACTGGGCTGTTGCATTCTCGATGCTTGCCTTTACTCGTCGACATTGTATATTTGGCTATTCAGTTGTTTGTTAATTCTAAATGACTATTACTAAGGCCTTTTTTTTCGGACAACACGCACACTTGTCCAGGACAAATGTGTATGTTTTGGCCCCCCAAAAAATCAAAATGTCAGCCTGTCAGTGTTAGCAAATGCCGAGCACTGAGAAACGATTGTCAAGGGTTGCAACAGAGCTGCGATTAACGGGACAATCGATCAATCAATCAACAAATCGATCAATCAATCGACAATCAAAAATAACAGTAAAATATATTAAATAATAAAATAAAAAATTATATATTACATTCAATTTTTTTTATTTTTATTTTATAATTATTATTTTCTTAATTTTCTTTAGTTAGTTTATTATTCAATTAAATATTAAAAAATATTTCTGTCTAATCTAAATGCTTTGATATATGTATAACATTTCATATTTCTATTTACAGAATTATTCATAAAATTTAAATAATGCAAAATATTTCATTTAAATCAAAGTTATTTTTATTGTTCAATTATTTAATCAATAATTTATTATTCAAATAGAAAAGGGCAGCTTGGCATATATATATATATATATTCTATTATATTTCTATATATATATATATACAACTATATCTATTCTACTCATATTAAATATTTATATTTATACTCACGACTTTTTTGTTAGGCTTATAAAACTTTAATGACCTGGCAACATAGTCAATTTGAGCGACATGTCCCAAATAAGTCAATAAAAATAAATTTGTAGCTAGCTAAGCAGCTAAAAAATTAAACAGGGAGAGCTCAAAGAAACAGCAAAGGCGAATATTAAATGCCCTGCGTATAAGAATAGATATAAATAAAAATATATATATATTTTTATATAGTTTTAAAATATAATTTTAATTTTTTTAACTATGTAAACTAACGTTTGGAATAAAATATTTTATAAATTAAATATTAAATATTTATTAAAAATAAATAAAAAAAAATTTTTTAATATTTAACAATAACTTATATAAATTTAAAAAAAATTAAATAAATAATTTTTGAATAATTATTTTTTAATTTTATTTTGCTTTAAAATAAATAAATAAATACTTATTAAATATTTAACAATATTTTATATAAATTTAAAAAAAATTGAAATAAATAATTTTTAAATATTAAATAAATATTCATTTAATTATATTTCACAAAATTGTAAAATAAATTTTGTAAAATATAATTAAATGAATATTTATTTAATATTTAAAAATTATTAATAACAATTTTCTTTTTAATTTACAAATTATTGTTAAATGTTTAATAAGTGTTTATTTAATTTTTAAGCAAAATAACATTTTAAAAAATTATTTAAAAATTAATATTTAATTTTTAACTAATTTTAATTAAATCATGTATATAAATTTTTAATATATAACAAGTACATATTTAATTTTAGGTAGAATAAAATTAAATAAATATTTTGTTGAATATTTAATAATTATTTATTTAATTTTAAATACAAATTAAATTAAGTAAATAATTTGTTACTATTTAATAGAAAACATGTATTTATTTAATTTTAAATAAAATTATTTTGAAAAATGTATTATTTAATATTTAATAAGTATTATTTAATAAGTATTTGTTTTATTTTAAATAAAATAAAATTATATAAATAATTTTCAAAAATTTAATATTTAATAAAAATATTTTTTTTTAAATAAAATAAAATTGAATATATAATTATATACTTTTTATTATTTAACAAGTATATATTTCATTTTAATATATATAAATTAACTACTTCACTTCAATACGTTTTAGATTAAATTAAACCTTTTTTTAACATTTTGAATATGTTTAAAAAGTACATAAAAGCAATCAAAAATTTAATAAAACTCCAATAATTAAAATAAAATTGTATCAGAATATATATTTTTATAAAACTAAACCATTCATTAGCATTTCCTTTACAATATATATATTCAACATATAACTATTTCTGTTCAAATATTTCCTATTTGGCAACAAATCGAAAATACCCACGACAAAGCGTATAGACACCAAAAATACCATATTATAAAGAACCAAACACATTTCATTCCATTTGAATGCACTTTATGTATTGTTTGCAATAAATCTATTGTTATTCAGGCGCACCCTTTGCGAACCCCATTTGGCGGCAAATTTCAAAAGGGCGACAGAGAATGGGGGGGGGGCATGGGGTTTCCTCTCCACCAAAAAAAAAAACAAAACAAAAAGGATACTCCCGCAATATCAATAATAACAGCGACGGCCGACAACAACAACAACAAAAAAGCCGCCAACATTTGACACTCGCTCCACTGTGCGCCGTTTGTTGTTGTTGTTGTTGTTGTTGTTGTTTGTTGGGCATTCGAGAGCCCAAAGCACGTAGCCAATCAGCGGGCGGGTCGGTCGCATGGGCAGCAGTAGCTTTAAATTGACATTTACATGAATATTTAATATACATCCTTTAATCATGAGGCGTTCCGCTCTGTGTTTGCCGGGCAAATACCGAAGTTCGATGTTGGTTCATTGGCTGCATAAATGGATGCCCCCCTGGACAACGACATCATCACCGACTTCGACACATACACGACCATGGACATGGACATGGACATGGACATGGACATTGGTTGCTCATTTGACAGTGTCACTCTGACTCCGCATACACTTGCGGCAATTAATGGTTACAAATTAAAGGCGATGAGAGCTCGAGCTGTTGTGGAAAAAGAAAAGTGTGCTAAGATGAATAATAATTTATTATGAAATATCAGAGAGTTTGCAAATTCCTTGTTTATATAACAAATAAGAAATTGGCATGCAAATGAAATGTGAAATAGAAATATAAACTTCAGAATTATTAAGAATGAATGGAAATTAAATTTTTAAAAATATTAAATAGATATTAAACTTCGAAATTGTAATTGATTAAGAAACATATATTTTACCCATTTAAAATTGATTTAATTATTAAGAATGAATGGAAATTGAATTTAAAAAAAAAAAATATATTAAATAAATGTTAATTTTGGAAATTTTAATTGATTAAGAAACACATATTTTTACCACATAAAATTGATTTAATTTTGTCTTCGAATATTCTCTATATTATTGTTGCTTTAACAATTTTTATTGCTTAAAAAATTTAAATAAATAAATTTAAAATGCAAAACCAAAATATTTAAAAATTGTTTTTTACTACATATGAATTATTTTTAAAATTTATAATTTATTTATATATTTTCTTTTTTTGTAATTTTAATATATAAATATAAATTAAAAACAATACATAATATTTTGTACTTCCTATAACAATTTATTTATTATTTCTATATATTTATTTTTATAATATTTTTTTAATTATTATAAAGAAAATTAAAATTGAGACATGCAAAAAAAATTAAAAACAATACAAAATATTTTTGATTTCTTATTACAATTTATTTATTATTTCTATATATTTATTTTTATATTATTTTTTAATTATTAAAAAGAAAATTAAAATTGAGAAATTGCAAAAAAATGTATATTTAAATAAATAATTTAATTTGATATTATATAAATAGTTATAAATAAATTTTGTCATTCTTTTAATGAGAGAACAAACAATGAAATGAAACCAGTATATGCTAAATCTCGTTACAAATAATTTTATAAAAAAAAGTTGGTAAAATTACATTTAAACAAAAATATAATTAAAAGCAAATTGTTTTTAAATAACAAATAATATAAAAAATTTCATAGTAAAAAGATTGAAATATTCCAGAAATTGATTAATTAAATAAATTGGTGAGAAACAAATTTTATATTCATAAAATATTTTGAAAGAAATTCAATTAAACCAATTGCTTTATTATTTCAAAAATTTATGTCAAATAAAATAAATAAAAAATTAAATAAAAGCAAAGATATATGAAATTAATCATAATTTTGCAAGTTAAAACTATTGAATAATATGTATAATTATTCAATAATAGATATATTTCAGATAAATATAATTATATAGTAAACAAATTAACATAAATATATATATATATATATATACATATATCCAAAAATAATTGTTAATTACATTACATGGATATTTGTAACATATAAAATTTTAAATAAATTAAATATAGTATATATTATAATATAAACATTTTAATATAAATATTTTTTTTTAATTAACATTATTTTGAATTTAATTTCCACTTTCTTTTTAAATTTTCCTTGAAAATCCTTTTAATCAATATTATCCTTTTAATTTATATTTGTAACAGATAAAATTTTAAATTAATTTTAAAGTAAATATAATAATATAAATATTTTAATATAAATATTTTTATTAACATTATTTTTAAAATTTCCTTAAAAATCCTTTTAATCAAAACTAAAAACGATTCTGGGCTAATTTATGCTCATGTTTTAATGCCATATATACAATGTAGACGGCCGTGCTCTATAGTTTTATAACTTGTTTCGTTTTATGGCCCGTGCTGACGACGACTCGCTCTTGATGTCTGTCCCAACTTTATGGCCAAGTTATGATGTTGATGTTGCGCTCCTATTTGAACTGCGGAGCACAATAAAAGCCGCGAACAGGGCGAATGTGACGAATAAATTTCCACAAGAGAACGAAAAAGACGACGAAAAGTGCGACACGCACGTGATTTTCACAATGTTTCCTTTTGCCTGTTTTCCCGGACTTTATTTTTTTTCAT
This sequence comes from Drosophila meridionalis, assembly GCA_035045145.1. Classification (NCBI taxonomy): domain Eukaryota; kingdom Metazoa; phylum Arthropoda; class Insecta; order Diptera; family Drosophilidae; genus Drosophila; species Drosophila meridionalis. The sequence continues at coordinate 4,392,435 of JAWNPG010000025.1, forward strand.
TCTCATTTTCATTTTCGTTTTAGTTTCTTTTATTATTTTGTGTTTTCTCTCTCTCTCTCTCTCTCTCTCTCTCTCTCTCTCTCTCTCTCTCTCTCTCTCTGTCTCTCTCTCTCCATCATCATCTCTGTCTCTTTTCGTTTGTCGCACAGCGGAAACGAGGAAAGTTTTTATGATGTGACGAACATGTGACGCGCCCGTTGAATCCGAGCTGAAATTTAGTTTCATTTTCAGTTTCACTTCTAGCTTAGTTTATTTGTTCTCCTTTGGCCAGAATGACAGTTGTTACAAGTTCTAGAATGACCTCAAAATAGAAGGAGTAGAAAGCTGATGCTAGTTTTTCATTTTTACAATCTTTAGCCTGAAGACCAGAAAATGCCTTAGAGAATATATTCGATATTACTCTCTCACATCTTCATCTCTCAATCTTCATCAGCTCATTATAATTAAAAAAAAAAATACTTGGACAATTGCATAAGGTGATTCAAAGTCTGCTAAATATTAAAGTATTTTCAATATAAATAAATATAAAAATAAACATTTATGTTATATACATATATAAATAAATATAAACAAAATGTTGCTTAATATACAGAATAATTTAAAATTATATAAAATTCAGTTTATTGTATACATTTTAAATATGAAAAGAATTACAAATTTCCATTAAATATATATTTTAAAAATAATTCTATATATACAAAATTATGCTTAATATATATTATAAATATAAATAAACATAAAATGTTGCTTAATATATATTTTAAATATAAATCTTAAATATAAACATTTTTAAAAAATTATATAAATAATATTTGAAATAAAAATATATACATATATATTAAAAATAAAAAAAAATTAAAAACATATATAAATGAACATAAGAAATATTTAAAATATATTTTTCATTATCATCATCAAATTATATCAAATAAATATACAAAATATTTAAAGTAAAAAAATATTTTAAATATAAATCTTGAATATGAAAATTTTCAAAAAAAAAAAAATGATATAAATAAATATAAATAATATTTTAAATAAAAATAAATATATAAATTATGGTTAATATATATTTTAAATGCGAATTAATTCACTAATTTCTGCTAAATATATATTTTAAAAAATAAAATAAAAAATATGTATAAATGAGTATAAGTAATATTTAAAATATATTTTACATATAAAAATTAATATTAAAAAAAATTTTAAATATATAAAATAAATATACAAAATGTTTAAAGTAAAAAAAAATATATTTTAAATATAAACCTTAAATATGCAAATTTTTAAAAATGTATATAAATAAATATACCTAATATTTGAATTAAAAATAGATATATAAATATTTATATATATTTTAAATGCGAATTAATTGACTAATTTCAGTTAAATATATATTTTAAAAATTAAAAAAAATATATGTATAAATGAATATAAGAAATATTTAAAATATACTTTACATATAAGAATTAATTTAAAAAAAAAAGAATATATAAATATTAATAAAATAAATATTCAAAATATTTAAAGTAAAAAAATACATGTACAAAAATTGTGCTTAATATATATTTTACGTATAAATAAATATTAATATAAAATTTAAATATCATTCAAAAAAAAAAAAAAAAAAAAAATATATATATATATATATATATATATATATATATATATATATATATATATATATATATATATATATATATATATATATATATATATATATATATATATATATATATATATATATATATATATATATATATATATATATATATGTATACAAATATATTTAAATTAAAAATATGTACACATTCTGCTTAATATATATTTAAAATATAAATTAATACAATATTTCGCTTAATATATATTTACAATATAATTATTAACTATTTAAATATTTACCAATAGCAGAAGAGGAGGCCTTCACTTGAACGTCTGATCAGCAGCAGGTGGGAAAAACGACTGAAGAGGCGATGCCACAAGGCTTTCCTTTATATAGGGCGCAAGGCTCCCTCCCACTCACAACATCATGGAACTCAGCCTAGTTGGGCCTCTCACTGAGTTAGTTCATCACACTCAGCGAAGATTAGGCGACAGTTAAGAGTACAGATTACTGCGGCTGGAAGCATGACAAATTACTCTAGGTCAAATATTGTATATATATTAATTAATATCAGACAATTATATTAATCAATTTTATACTTATTTATCTTTTAACTAATATTTGAATGTTTATTGATCAGGTTTCACTTTCCCTTTTGCCCACTCAATATAATTACTTTTCGTTAGAGCTGAATGAACTCCGCTCTCATAAAGACTCAGCTCTTCCAACACCTGTTTATTTTACATTTAATGATGAACAAATAAGAGAAATGACAGGAGCGTGGGGGCATGGCCTATCAATCGCTCTTCTGTTTATTATCTCTGATCAATTTTGATATGCTTAAAAACTGCATATATAGATCTATACATAGATATGCCATATACTCATATTCATATATCTATATACCCTACTTTCGTAACTTATTCATATGACATGTGTTTCTTATCAGCGGCAACTCAACCCAACAAAAAAAATGGATGATCAATTTAATTTCGCTTGACATTTTGGGCTGTGACAGCTGCTGCTCACAGTTGGAGTTTATGAGTAGAACTGCTCTAATGTAGTCCTCGATCTCTATCTCTGGTCGTTTCGGTTCGCGCGACTTGATAAATTACTAGCAACAAATGCCAAACGTTTTGTGCGTATTTTGTTTAACAGTCTTTAAAAAAAAATATTATAAATATTTTTGTAAAAGGCGATATACTGGAAAATGTGTTAAATATTGCAAGTTACTCGAGCAGCGACTCTTGAATACTCTTTCAATTAATTAAAAATTATGAAAAAAGTAAAAAATATATATAACAATTAATTAATCAAAGAATACATTAATAATTAAACTAGTTAATCTAATTAAATTTATTTGATTTTATTTAATTGTTTACTAATATTTTTAAAAAGTTAAACTAAATAAAATAAAATATTATACACAGAATTAAATTTATTTTCATTTAAATATATTAAATATATATTTAGATAACTTGAAAAGCGAAATTTTTAAATTCTATTCATTTTTAATTTCCAAGCCCTGAATCGTGCAGATTTTATTAAATAATAAATAATAATAAAAATAATAATAATAATAAATAAAATTAATAATAAAAAATAATTCAAAATAATAAATATTTAAATTTGTTAAAATTCATACAAATATTTAATAAAAATCATTAAATTTAATAAATATATAAAAATAAGAAAATAATTAATGAATCCTAAGTTACAATATAAATAATATTAAAAATTAATTCAGATAAATTTATAGTAAATTAAATTAAATATTATACATGAAAATAAATTTACTTGTATGCATTATTTATTTATTATTTTTGTATTCTATTGATTTTGAAAATATTTAGTTAATCAACTGATATTTAAAGTTCTAGTAAATTAAGTTCTTACATTAAATCATTAATGAATGTATTCAAATAATTACTTTTTATAATAATTAAATGTATCAAATATTTCATTAAATTATAATATTTTATGATTATAATTATAATTTATAAATATTTTATAATAATTAAATGTATCACATATTTTTGTTATAATATTTTATAAGAATAAAAATATATAAAATATTTTTGTTATAATATTTTATAAGAATTAAATATATAAAATATTTTTGTTGCTTTATAGAGTGTATGAAATAATCTAAAATATATTTTATCTATTTATTTATATATTTTTTTATTTTATTCAGTTTACTTTTATATTTTTATTATAATTACAAGTTGTCTATCCTAATATCAAACTGTCTTGCTGTTTTTAAAAAACTTGCACTTGAAATTATTTTAATATTTTTTATCCCAAGATAAACTTTATGCTTCAGTTATTACGCTCCCAATCACCCTGTCCATATTCAGCTGAAAGCAAATGCGTAAAACGGCAACGTTTTGCCTTTTTTAATGCGTGTCAAGTGGGCATATATTATGGGTTTTTATGGTTTATGGGCGCTACTTATAAGGCACATCCACACACGGGAGTGTCTGTCGCAATGTGTGAGTGTTTATGTGCATGTGTGCGTGTGAGTGTGTGTGTGTGTGTGCACATTTGGGTTTAACTTGCATATTTTTCAAATAATTTTGGTTTTGAGTGCAATAAAAAACAAATAAGTGAGAATGGATGTAACCGACTGCTGAATACTTGTTTATAATGCTTAAAATATTTCATAAATATATTTAAAAAATTTATTTTAATTGGAAAATCCAATAATGAAATTGCCAATTAAAATAATTTTTTTTTAAATATTTAACAATATTATTTATATGTGTTTATATAACTTTCATATATTGGGGGAAAAAGAGAACTCTAACGATTATACTATTTGCATTGGCCTCAGTAGACAAATGCAGGAAGTCTTAATACTTTATTGAACAATAGTATATACAAGCATATATCTATATATCTTATTATTTTTTAAATGATTCACAACCAAATATTTGACTTGAAAATATATAAAAAACAAATTTTATGAACTGAAACTAATGCTAAATATTTATTTATTATTTTTATTTTTTTTTAATTATACTCAACTTTCATTCCCCTGCACTGAATTGTGCAGATTGAAAAAAAAAAAAAAATAATAATACAATATATAATTAAGTATATAAAAATTAAAAAATAAAAAATAAAAATAAAATTAATAATAAAATATATAATTAAGTATATAAAAATTAAAAAATAAAAAAATATATATAAATAATAATAAATTATATAATTAAATATATAAAAATTGAAAAATAAAAATATTAAATTTTTTTAACTTTATTTTTACACTACTATTTTATAAACACATCTAAATATTCTACAATAAAAATCTTCAGCCTCAAAATATTCGCCTCGAACATTGCACAATACTAATATACTTCTTCACTTCACTTAGTGAAAGAGTATATTTTTTTAAGACGCGTTCTTTGTTACGCCCCGCATGAGCAGCATTTGGTTCTCTTTCACCGTTTGACAGCTGTCAAATTGCTTTCCTATAAACTTCCGCTCGAGCACAAAGTCCAGCTAAGCAGTCAAGTCAATTGCATTTTTATGAGCCTGTTCTGAACTCTGATTTCTCTTTCTCTTTCAAGTACAATAAAATATATATAATTGTGCGAGTGTATGTGTGTGTGTGTGTGTAATATTTGTATATAGCTCATGACTCAGTGGGCAGACTGTATCTTAAAGCAACTCGTTCCAAGCGACTCTTTGAGTCATCATCAAAGCGAGCCGTGAACAATGTCAGGCAACGATCCATCAATCACTTGACATTCCCAAGACCAGACCACATCAACTCGGCTCGGCTCACGAAATCTTCCCACTAATTATTATAAATGATTAACTTTCGTTTAGTTGCTATGATTAAAGCGCATTTTTCGGGTTAATTTTTTTGAATTGGAGTTAATTTCTTTGTTAATTGTCTGCCTAATAAACGATGTTCCACAACGAACATGATTCGTGTTGTGGGCTAGGCAAAGCGAATTTAATTATATTTATAATAAGCAACATTTAATGGGAAATTCGTTAACGGTAGCCAAATATCATAAGTATTAACTGTTATTTAATATTATTAAAATAAAAGATATACATGTATATCTGAACTCAAAAATAACTTGAATATATCTTGGCTTATGCTATATTATCATAAGTAATATTACATATTTATTGGCAAATATATATTTCATTTCATATATGTATATCTTCATTGTGCATTATTCCGCTCTTAGTTCAACTAACATCTGTTCCACAACCCAAATTGAAATCTTTGCCCAACTTAAATCTGACTAATTGCATTCGCCTTTAAAACGTGCCCATTTAGTAATATGATATTTTATTTTTCAGTGCTGCAACACATTTTCTATGTTACCCCGAAAGGAACTCGAAATTTCGGTCGTACTTTCGCCACATGCAACCCCGTGCAGAGTGGAAAGTATTTGAAAAGTATTTTCCAAACCGTGCGAGCCAGGCCAGACCAGACTTTTTGCCTAATGAAGCGTTAAAACTCCCGTTCGTTCTTGCAGATAATTAACACAACTCCATTTCAATAGCCGTGGATCTCATTAACCCTTGACATTTGTCACATCCACACACACAGAGCTAGACTTCAAAAGCAAGTGGCAAAACTGAAGACGGGCGTGAACGACTACGAGATACTTGTTAGTGTTTGTTGGTTAGAGAATGATATCAAATACGGAGAGGTTTTAGGATGTGAAGGGACCTTATAGATTTGTATTTGTTATTTTTTTTATAAAGCAGATCATATTGATTGGTAATCCAAACTCTCAGACTACAGAGACTATGGAGACTATAGATACTCTATATAAATAGAGTACAGACACTATAGAAACTAAGGGACTATACAGACTATAGAGACTATATAGAGTATAGACACAATTGAGGTTAAATAGACTATAGAGACAAAGAGACTATATATACTCCATATTACAATATATGGAATATGGAAGATATAGTTTTATTCAGGTTTCTCTCTAAATGCCGTGTATGTATATCATTTTCAGTCAATCTATAGAGGAGTGTCTATAAAGAGTCTCTCTGGTAACTCAGTTTTGGAATTGTGAAAGATTCAAGCTCTATATATGTATATTCCAAAGTATTATGCATTTATATAATCTCTATATATAGAGACTTTATAAGAGAATATTACAGAATCTCTATATTTCTATCTGCCAATTATAGTTCCAAATATATCTTAAGAATTCAAATTTTCTAGATGCCTAAAGAATAACGAAGCTGTTTTAAAAATGATAAAAAAAAATCCTTATTTTCCATATGGTCTATTCCATGGCTTTTCCGAAAATCTTTATAATAAATTTAAATTCTTCAACTCTCAGTACTCCACATTCATATGAATAGCCAGAGGAAACCAATATACTCTTTTCACTTCATGAACCAGCATGGAAAGGAAAAAGTAAGGAAACGAAGGAGTTTCGAGTTGCCTTTACGGAGGCCCCTTTCGAGTCCTCTTTTGTTTCTGTTCTTGTTGTTGTTGTTGTTGCTATTGCTGTTGGGGACAAGTCAATCTACGTGACGTGGCGTCCTTTTTGCTGCTTGTTGCCTCATCGACTTGACTGGAGCAACGGAATTGTTGAAACAGATGTCAAATTGTTGAAAATTTTTGTTTTTCTTTTCTCTGTTCTCTTTTCCCTCTCCCCCTCTCCCATCTATTTTTTTCTTTTTTTTGGTATTTTTACTTTTATTTATTTTTCTATGCGTGTTTGTTCTGCAGTTCGCTCGCCTTTTGTTTTGGTTCATTGACTATGCGGTCTCAAATTTCTGTGAAATATTCCCAACTCCCTCGGCTCGGAAACGGACTCGATTTCACGTATGGAATGTAGTTGCATTCATTTCAAGTCCATCGATTTGTTCGAATGACTCGAGCAAGTGCAGGCGAGGGCGAAATCCGATATCCACCAAATAGAGACAATCGGCATAGAGCTAAAACCCCTTTTTAGGGTTAAATAAATGCATTTAGACAAATGCTTAAATAGAGTATTATCTTAGGCTTACCTACGACTTACTCCAAGTGCAATTGATTTGGTATAAATAAATGTATTCGAGTGAATTGTAAGATAATACTTTTATGATACTTTAAATCTAACAGAGGTAAGGTAAGGGAATAGAACTCTTCTCTCCAGTTGATATGGTTTCATTTTTGGAATTAGAGGAACTCTTTAGTTCACTAATCAGTGAATAAGTTCACTAGTTCTTTTAATGAACCGTTCAACTGAAAGTGTGAACGAAGCAAATAAGATTCAAGCGTAAAATGACCTTACTTTTAACTGAATTCTAGTTCATTCTAGTGAACTAGTTCATTCTAGTAAACTAGTTCATTCTAGTGAACTATTTCGTTCTAGTGAACTAGTTCATTCTAGTGAACCGTTTATATGAACTTGATCTCTTTAATAAGTATGATTACAATCTACTATATAGTTAATTTTTAAAATTAATTAGTTAATTCTAATGAGCCGCATATCTTGAATAATTTGCAATTCATTAATAAGTTCTCTGGTTCCGTTTTGAAAATCACTAGTTATTATATGCAAAGAGTGAACCTTAGACCAAACTAATTTAAAAATAAGTTCACTATTCTTAAAGCTGACCAAAAAGTCTACTGTCTAGTTCAATAATCACTAAATAAGTTTACTGGTTCATTTAAAATGGATTGTTTGATTAAATATATTCTGAATGAATGAGTAATGAATTAGTAAATAACGTAGTGTATTAATAATTTATTACTGAACTAGTTCATTTCATTCATTTTTATGAATAGTGAAACTTGGATTAAAAACAAAGAATAATAAGATTAAATTACGATCCATCTAGTTCACGGTTCACTAAATAAGTTTTTTCCAAAATTATTCAAATGAACTAGCTCTCAGAGCATGACTAAAGAATTAATTTCATAGTTCACTGATAAATGAACAAGAATCATGCCAAAGAACTAGTTCTGAAACCATGACTAAAGAATGAATTGTATAGTTCACTGATGAATGCACAAGATTTATTAAAATGAACTAGTTCTGAAAGCATGACTAAAGATTCTTTAGTAAAGGATGAATTGCATAGTTCACAGATAAATGAACAAGTTCATTATTTGATTTCTAATGAATTTTATTTTAATAAAGCAAATTATTTCTTGTTTACAATCGTTAGATTATAATTTTTTTATAAGTCGGATAACTTAAAAGTGATATAGAAATACAAAAATTGCAGAGAAATTCATTAGTTTCTTATTATATCTGACAGAACTTTAATAAGTATAATGAGGTGAACGGAACTATTAATTGGTACCGAAATATTCATATTCACAATTTTAACATTCACAATATTCAAATATTGATCTGTTTTTAATAGTTCTAAGATCTTCTACTCCTTCCACTCTACATTCTCCTAGTCTAACTGACTCGAACTAAGTTCTCCATTTCAAGTTCTAATCCCAAAGCATCGATTGCCATAGATTTGCCTGCAATTATGTTTGAACTGTTCGAACTTCAACTTTGGCCCCAACTGCGGAGTGCGAATATTGTTTGCGATGAATAATAATAATACAGCTTCATCAGCGCTGACTGAAGCAGTTGCTCGGTTTCCTTCAAGCGTGCATAAGTGAAATGTGCGCCAGCTACAGATACAGATACAGCCAAAGATACAGATACAGATACAGATACAGATACAAATACAGCTATAGCTAGAGCGGAGTCAGCCGAGCAGCAGCACCCAAAAAGGTAATTAATCATCGTCATGGGGCGTGTGCACGATTCGCTTAACGTGCGCCGCTGGCGACGGAGCCGACGGAGCTGACGGAGCTGGAGTCAAGGTGCACAGTGGGGCAAGGGTTGGGGAAGAGGGGGACAGGCAACTGCTGTTGCCGTTGCAGACATTTGTGGCATATTACTCCAGGCATAGACAAACATATATAAACATATATGTATATATTTCCATATGCTGGCTCGACGACACCCAAGCGACATGTCTGGGTCGCAGGAGGCGGGGAACGAGGGGCGTGGCAATAATCATAACGAGCCAGATTAATGCGTTTCTTTCTACATGAAGCAGAATTCCCGTGCAGTTTGTGACACATTTGCTGATTTTGCCAGAGTTGTTGGGGCAGACAGACGGAAAGACAAGCCAAAATACCCTGTAATTTTGTTATCATTGAATATTTACAAAAAATACTTTAGTAAAGTTCAATAATTTCAATAGAAAGTGAAGTAAACTAAAAGTAAAGTTAAAGCAAGCAATTGCCCGCTTATTACAGGGTATGTCTTAGTCGATCATTTTTGAGTTATTTCAAATTTCTAATATTTGTATATGTTAATCTCCCTCTCTCTCTCACTCACTCAATTTTAATTGATTGTGCGCCCGATTTCAACGATTGCGCGTGCCATTTGTTGGGCTCAACGGGGCGTGGCATTAGCCATAGGTGTGCTATGCATGAGTATAGCCAGCTAATTGGATGCGCAGCTAATTAGTTGAGTCAGTGACAACAAGAATTTGCCTGATTTTTGATATTTTACTCAAGCAACTATTAAAACAAGCAGAGTGAACCGTTTAACAGTCTCTGTTAACAGCGCTGTAACTGTAACAGCGATGTCGACGTCGACTGCGACGACGGCGTCAATTCTCACCCGCGCACTAACTGACAATCGCCGACAATAAAAACACGTGCTTATCACACAAACACACACACACAGTGATGCACAGCCACACAACAGACAACAACAGAGAGAGCGTGTTTGAAATAAACAAAAAACAGCTGTTGGCAGTTGCTCTGCCAATTCCAGTGAGCGTAGCAGCTGAGAAACAAGTTCCGTTGCCTGCCGGCATAAGCAAAGAGAGAGATAGAGAGAGAGCGAGAGTTGCTATAAAATGAGCGTAAAGTTTATAGCAAATATAAATGCTTGCACTCGAGGCAGTTTTAATGCGTGCATATAATTTAATATAAAAATATTTAAAAATTATAATTAATTTAAAAAAATATATGTTAATTATATATTTTATGTAAAACAACAAAATTGTTGTAATATATTATAAATTTTTGTTAAACTCCCCCTTGTATATATTTCTCGCATGCGATTTCTATGCTCACTCTCTTTCTAGCCAGCAACAAAACCGAAGCACTAAACGAACCGATGCCAGAGACACGAGCAGCGAACGCAGCTCGTGCAGCCGAAGCATCCATACAGCCACCCACAAACGCACGCACTCCATGCTGCGGCTCGTGCAAACGCATGCCGCTACTTATGCTTGGTCTGGCTTCTTCAGCTCTAGCTCTGGCTGCGTTGCTTCCAATTGGAAGGCGCCAGTTGTAAAGCGAACTTCGTCGCGAGTGGTTGTGGTCGGAGCGCAATTCTTTGTTCGTCGCCGTCAGCATTGTTGCAGAGCCGCCATTTTGCGTAAATATTTCTAACTGTATTATCGTGTGACGCGACGCGTCTTTATGCAAATGCGAAAAGTGCGTGTTTGAGGCTTAAACAAAAATTGTTAACATTCAATCTGCAAAGCTGCCGGAAAAGTGCCAGAAGAAAAGCCGAATAAAATCATAATCATAGCGAAAATTTCGTTACTCGTCGCGCCTTCTAATTGGAATTGCACTGAAGAGCGAATAACGGTTTGCCAAGTGCGGAGATGCAAACAGAGCAAATGTGTGACGAATGTGCGTAGCAATGCAATTGGAGAAGTGATTGGATGCCGTTACAATTTGCATTGTTGCTTTTGCGCGATTTTTAATTAGTTTCTAACACACACTCAGGCTAAAACCTCACAAGATTTATGCGTATGTGTGTGTGTTTATGTGCGCGCTTGTATGTGTGTGTGTGTGTGTGTGTGTGTGTCAATGTGTCAGTGCATAATGTAAGCAATCAAATGTACTTATTCTAATCCAGGATATATTCACATCTAAACGAAATAATAAATAAATAAACAATTTATTTGTTCGCCGAATCGGAAAAAATAATTCATTCAGCAGCAAATTGAAAAGGTGAGTGTGCGTAAATATTGTTTAGAATTATGTTTGAACGATTTATTTATATTAATTTTCCATAAATTGTTGAACTATGCAAATTCTGAATAAAAAGAATAGGGAACAAAATTTAATTTGTGTATTTGATTTTTTGGATTCATTATGTTTATATTGTGAATATATAATAGAAAATGTTCTGATCTATTAAATATTTATATTTTTAAATAAATATGTGAAATATATATTTCTTAAAGATTATAAACTAAACATAAATTGGTATTTTAAAATAAAAGAAAGTTTTAAAACTTTATTGAAATATATAAACATTTGAATTTTGTACATTTTTTAATTTAAAATATAATATAATATATAATATAAATATTAAAATAATGTATTTTAAAATAAAATAATATATATATTTTTTTTTATTAAAAAATATAAAGATTTTAATTTTGTATATTTTTTAATTTAAAATATAATATAATATATAATATAAATAATATAAATATTAATTTTTTTTATATTTAAATTATTTTATTTTATTTATAAAAAATAATATATATTTAATGTATTTTTTATAATAATTTATATTATTTAAAAAAACCTATAAAAAATAAATAACATCAATAAATAAATAATAATGAATAATATAATAAAAAATAATATTAATAATATATATAACATATTAAATTTTGTTTATATACAAAAAATAATAATAATAAAAATATTAATAATAATATAACATATTTAATTTTGTTTTATATAAAAAAAAATAATAATAAAATTTGAATACTTTTAAATACAACTAGTTTATTATAATTTTGCCTATATATAAATTAAAAAAAAAAAATAAAAATAAAAATAAAAAAATTTAATACAGTACACAGTGTTTTTTTAAATTAAAATCAAATTAATAAATGAATATAATAAAAAATTAATAATAAGTGAAATAATTATTTAAAAAAATAAATAAATAAAAATATATGACATAATTGAATCAAACAATGATTCCAAAATTTTGTAAGGAATATATAAATTAAAAAAAAAATATATATATATATATATATAAAAAATGTAATACAGTAAACAGTGTTTTTTTTTAATTAAAATCAAATAAATAAATGAATATAATAAAAAAAATAATAATAAATGAAACAATTATTTAAAAAAAAAAGAATAAAAATACATGAAATTTTAATCAGACAATAATTCAAGATTTTTATAAGGAATATATATTTATTTATTTCATAATTTTTTATTTTTTAAAATTCTGATATTTTCCACAAAATTCAAAATTCTCTCTTCTCTAACTTTATTTATTCTTTGTGGATCTATCATACAATTTTTAATTATACAATTAAATAGAGTTTTTTTTTTATTTTAATGGGAATTCCCCAACTTTGGCCTCTTTTGCTGCGAGGTGTTGGAAGAGTTCCACGCCTTATTTTTGTTTTCGAACTGTACTTTTCCACTTCTATGTCTTATATATACATATGTCTAGGCCCGACAGCTCTTACCAAAAAAACCAGAAAAAAAACTACATTATCGGCAATTTCAAATGGGTCACGCTTTGCACTAGGCTGATTATCGATTTGAATATGCATTGCATGTCTATCCATTCGATGCTGTCTATATATGTGTATATGTATATGTAGATATGTGTGTATATATTTCTATATATATATAGACACTCCTCTCTAGCCCACTTCCACCCGCATCTGTGGGCTCTACGTATGTCTGCCTTCATGTTATTAGCATTTTGTTAGACGCCGTTAACAGTTGTTTCATAGACCCTTTTACTGTTGTTGTTGTTGTTGCTGTTGTTGTTGTTGTTATTGTTGTTGTTGTTGATGTTGCACGAGTTGCGTTTGGCATTTAATTAAATTTGTAGTTTTTTTTTCTCAGTTGCTGCCGCTGCGGTTGCTGTTGCTGTTGCTGTTGCTGTTGCAGCTGAGTTGCATTTCAATTGAATTTCATGTTGTTGTTGTTATCAATTTGTTGTTGCTGTTGTTGTTGTTGTTGCTGCTGCTGCTGTTGTCTAATTATGCGGCGTGAAAATGCAATCCATGTACAAGCAATTGTACAAATATTTGACACGCGACGCTCTGTTGTTGTTGTTGTTGTTGTTGTTGTTGTTCAACGTGCAACGTGCAACAATTTAAAATGGAATCGAAAATGCAACGAAATATGTTAAACAATTGTTTAAACAAAACGATGTAAATTTGAAGTAAATATAAATATATAATAAACATATGTTTCGTTGGCAAATATTTGTAATTTTATTTGATGTAGTTGACGCTCTGACGTTAAGAAAAAAATGCTGAAATGCATTTATATAAAAAATTACAAAAAAAAAATTAATAAGTAAATAATGAAACTGTATATACTGCCAAATAAAATTAACAAGTTTATAAATTAAGAAAATAAATAAATATAAAGGTATATAAAGCTGATTAAACCAGTAAATATATAAAAAAGTAAAATAAATAATAAAAAAGTAAAAAAATAAGCATATAAAGCTGATTAAGCCAGTAAAAAAAGTATTAATTTTTAAATTACAAAAATAAATCAATAATAAAAATTGGCAGCAATTCATATGTGAACAAAAAATATTAACTAACTAAACAATGTTTTTTTTTTCAATTTATTGAATAATAAATAATAAAATAAAAACTATACAATTAAGTTAAAAAATGCTAAAATGAAAAATTAATAAAACTTTAATTAAAAAATTATTTAAAAAATTAAATTAATTATAAATGTCAAGTTTACTTTTGAGTTAAGTAAAATTTAATTTAAAATTAAAAAAAAAAATAAATAAAAATAAAAATAAAATGAAAAAATTAATAAAACTTTAATTAAAAAATTATTTATAAAGTTTAAGTTTACTTTTGAGTTAAGTAAAATTTACAAAAAAAAAAAATAAAATAAAATGAAAAAATAATAAAACTTGAATTTAAAAAATTATTTAAAAAATTAAATTAATTATAAATATCAAGTTTACTTTTGAGTTAAGTAAGTAAAAGTAAATTTACAAAAAAAAAATAAAAATAAAAATAAAATGAAAAAATAATAAAACTTTAATTAAAAAACTATTTCAAAAATTAAATTAACTATAAATATCAATTTTACTTTTGAGTTAAGTAAGATTTGCAAAAAAAAAAAAAAATGAAAAAATAATACAACTTTAATTAAAAATTATTTAAAAAATTAAATTAATTATAAATGCCAAGTGAGTTAAGTAAGATTTGCAAAAAAAAAAATAAAATAAAAATAAAAAACATTTAAGTTAAGTCAAACTTAAATTAATTAATTAAATTAAATATATGTACATAAATACAAAAAAAAATGTAAATAAAAAATGTAAATAAAAAAAATGTTTTTTTTTATCATTTCCAAAACAAAATTAATTTTATAAAATAAAGTATTTTATATATATTTATTTTTTATTGTTTTTAATACTCAAGATCTACTAAATTGTGAATTCATCATCATAAACCCATTTATTATTATTTTCTATTTATTAATATAAATATTTCCCTAGCTTATATGTCAAGAGTTCATCAAAAGAAAATTCTTTTCACAATCATATTCATAAATATCAAAGCCTGGCAGCAAATGAGTTTTCCATTTCATTTTCGTCAAGTGAATTGCAAACTCTTTGATATCAAATACTGTATAAGCACTCGAGTCTTCTTCTTACCCAACTAAACATAATTACGAAATTAAGATTGTAAAAACTTTGGGCTCTCGAGAGCAGTTGCTTAGAATTTGCACTTGATTCAGTTTCATTGCGTTTGCAGCGGCTAAAGGAATTCCAACTGAAGAATGTTAGAGAAACTCAAGACGTATGAGGTGCACCCCATGCAGACAGAGAAAGATGTATATATATATATGTATTATATATATACTATATAAATCTTATCAGAATGTAACTGAGACAAGGTCTCAGCCTCAGCTCGCTGCGGAGCCACTTCATGCTAAGGAAACTGAGAAACTAGTTCAAGTGCGTGGCAAGTAATTAGTTGTAGGTGTATGTGTGTGTGTGTGTGTGTGTGTGTATGTTGTACTGCATTTGTCAAGCTGTCTGAAAAAAAAAAAACAAAAATTGTGTAAAAATCTACCACAAATATTTACAAATAGCCGACAAACAGTCGACGCAGTTTACCTTAAGTTCCTCTCAAGTGGGGTTAATTAAATTGAAATTCCGCAGCGAAAGGAAAAATGTTGAAAGATTCGAAATTGGTTTTTAATATTTTCAACAGCGCGAGCACTTCAAATGGAAAAACAGATTTCCACTTAAAGATTAGAACTCCAAATGTGTTCGGCTCTCATCTGTCAGTGGCTGCCAGAGAGACTGGGGAGGGATATTGTATTAGAGTAGTATATATGTATATAGTAGAGCCGACTACCTCTCATTGTTATGATATTTGTGTATTTTTAGTATTGTTGTTCGATTGTTGTTGTTGTTGTTGTTGGACACGAAGTACAGCTGACAACTGCTGCTGCTGCTGCTGCTACTACTCCAAGTGTGAACTGTCAACCCGACAGACTGTGTGGGCTGCATTAGTAAATAGAGCAGATAGTGGGACGTGTAGGGGTTCTTAAGTAAGTGAATAGGTTCCATTATATTCACGCACTTCCGCCTCGCACTGAGTGAGAAGGGCTAACCCAGAGACCTTTTCGGATCTGAGGAGGTGTTGCAGTTCCATGGAATTTCCAATGCAGCTGTTTTGAGTGGAAGATCCGGAAACCTATGATGTTGGCATACTAATTTTACTAATTTTAATGAGTAGAAGAAAGTTAAATTAAAGATTTTAAGAATTGAATTGAAATTAATCTATATTGAAAAGCTGTATATTTGTTCTATTTTTATTAAATATTTCTATTCATTAATATGAAAATGTTACGAAAAAAAATTTTTTTAATTAAAAATTTTTAATATTATTATATCTGTGATAATATAAAAAGAGAGATTTTATAGATATAGATAGTTAGATAGACAGATAGATATATAGATAGATAGATAAATAGATAGATAGTTAGTTAGAAAGATATATACATACATAGACATATATCATATATGCATAGTATATAAACAAGTAGATATATTAGCTTGTCCTACCGTACTTAGTCTAAGATATTGGTAATACATTAATGATAAACATAAGATTGCATACATATATAGAGTATACCTCACTTAAGATAGAATTTGTCAACCAGGATATCTGTTAGTTGAGCATACCCTTCTCTGCTGCTCACTTTTCTTATGCAATCACATGCGATTCTCCGCACAATAGATTAGATTACCTGCTCGAGCTGGTGCTGCTTCATCTCCTTCTGCTCACCTCCTTTTGCTCGTCTTCTTCTTCTTCTTCTTCATCCACCTACACTCCACGGCCAGCCGTTAACATGGCAATTGCTGTTGCTGTTCCCGTTGCTGTCCATTGGTCGCCCGGTGACAAATGCCGCCACATTAGCCACTTTGTAGCGCTGCCATGGAACGCACTCGCATTTGGTGTGGTTCAGGAGCGGTTGCAGCGGTTGCAATGGTTGCAACGGTTTCGGCGGTTGCATTCGAAAGTTGATTTGTTCGAACTGATTATGGAGGCACGTATATATATACAGATAGTTACATACGTGCGGTTGCGTTTGCTGCGGTTTGCCATTACGCAGATAATAGTTTTAAATAAGTCGAAACTTCACTTTAATTGGCCAAACTAATGTGCATTAGCAGGAGGCGGGCGGATGCAAACGAGACGTGACTTATCAGCAAACGGGCGACAGCAAGACAAACACCTGAGTCTCTGCTTATTTATCGGAGAATATGTCATCAGTGTCATTGGGCATTAAAACTAAACAAAGTGTGTCAGAGTCTCGTCCGTCCGCTTGTCCACCCACAGAGCAAACCTATTGAGTTTCAGGGGAGCAGCACACTCACTCTCTCTCTCTCTCTCTCTCTCTCTCTCTGTCTCTGTTGCACAATCTGTGAAAAGTCATCTTCATCTCAATCTTCTCACAGCTGCCTACACCTGTCGCCTGTCTAATTTATGCCCAGCCAAAGCCTTCAATGACATATGGCACAAATATCTAGCTATAGACATTTCAGGTTGACTATCTATATACATATATACATACATATTGATATATGTATTCATGTTTATGAGCATGTAACATCATTAATAGACCCAACGATGACGACAACTAACAAATTAGTTCGACTTTTGATTTGCATAATTGAGATTTAGTTTCGAATTTCCAAACTTCGAATTTCGTTGCCCATTTTCCATTCCCAGCCTTAAGGTTGGGCAATTTGTTAATGCTAAGAGATCGGCCGATTAGCTATTGATGCGACTGTCAACATGTGTTCGATGAAAAGCTAAGAGAACGGAAAATAAAAAAAAAAAGTGTAGAAAATAATAAATTTCTCTGAGAATCATATAAAAACAAAATTATTGAATTTTGAGCACTAAATTCTAAATTGAATAGAAATGCTTTATGGATAGAGAGTGTGAGAGAGAGAAATAAAAAGAGAGTTCATGGAATAAAAATTTTAAGATTTTAATCCATAAAATATAAATTAATCCAAATAAAAAAGTACTTCAAATATGTATGTAAAAAAGAATAACGGTTTTGTTGATATGTTGATCTATTAACTTTTTGATAACAGCCAAAGATTTTCACTGAAGTTATGCATGTTCTATTAATTCATAATCAGCTAAAAATCAGTCAATAATAATTTTTAAGGCGAGGTTAAAGTATAAACTTAAACATCAAACTTTATTATTTTATAAATATGTAATTCAATTAATAAAAAAATTTTAATAATTCAGTTTTTATGAAATTTTATGAATTTCTTATAAAAGTTCTTAAACTAACAGAAAAAATTATAAATAAGAATAAAAACAAAAATAAATAATAATAAATGATAAATAAAAAATAAATTATATTAATATAAAAGAATTAAAATTTTACAGTATTTTTAACTTAATTATATATTAATTTAATATTTCTAATATTACAACAAAAAAATTAGAAAATCTGTTTATAGCATTTTTAAATATTTTAAATCTAAATAAGAATATTTCTATAAATAGCTGCATGTATTCTTATAAATGTTTGATTATTTCAACCGAAGTATATCAATATATCACACTAAATTTTGATATACTTCGGTTGAAATAATCAAACATTTATAAGAAATATATTTTTGTTATATTTTATTTTGTTTTGAAACGTATATACATATGTTATATAATCACTCCCAACCCCCTTACAAGCACAACAGTTCCCAGCTTTGAGGTACAGTCACTTCCAATCTACATCTATCTCCACATGCCCCCATCTACACTCCAACTGCAGTTACATTCCCCAATGCTCCCAAATAACTCACAGAGCCCAAAAGCCGCAGAGATATTCGCAGTTATGTTGATATCGTGGTCAGGCCACAAATGTTTACCTATTTCGTTTCTTTTTTTTCTCATATATTTTTTCATATTAATGCCAGGTAATTCGCCAATTTAATTGGCGACATTAATATTGAGCGGCATATGAGCTGCATAGGGGGGCGGAGTAGGCGGGGCTAACTATGTCTTGGCTACGTTTTAAAGAGCGCAGCTGTGCGTCGCAGCCAATTACAATGGAGTTTTGCGCATTTGTGAATTTTTGCTGCATTTGCCTGCATTTTGTCAATTGCAATAAAATAATCAACATGCAATGCTGGCCTCCAATCGACGGGGGGAGGGGGAGGGAGGGGGTTGGTCAGAGCAGGCGATGGGGCATATAGTTTGGCCAGCCTTTATTTATTTTTGAGTACCCTGTAAGCATTAAGTGTTGAGCGAATGTGGGGTATATTAGTTCGGTGTGACTTTGTAACAGGCAGTGGAGGGAAGGTAGGATATATAAAGCTGCTTTATAGATAAATATGTGTATATTCTATATATGAAAAGCCGATTCATTTCTTACCCAATCATATATTTATAATTAATTATATTAATATAAATTATTAAAATTATATAAAAAATCATTTTTTATAATTATAATATATATAGTATATAAACATATATATTTAGTTATATACATATTTATTTATTTATAGTATAAAGTAGTTGCAGGATCGTGTAATCTCTTACAGCACATAACTATCGTTTATAGAGCATTTGTCAATCGCATAAGTTTGAGTTGGAGTTTATCAAAGAGCAAGAGATAACATATAATAAATGTTGTATATCATAATAATATTATTATAAACATATTAAAAACGAATTTATATATTTTTTAACGAATTTACTAAAAATATTCGAACTTCTAATATATTCGTTTATAACTCAAAAAAGCTGTTATTCTTCAGTTCTTTGAGTTATATAAAAATATATTAGAGTGATAATATTTTTAGTATAAAATATATCAACTCGTATATGTTCCGTACGGTGTAATTTCAAGTCATTTAAACTCATTCCTTTTTCAGTTCCAGTTTAATATCATAGATTTTTTTCCCTGCTATCCTATAAATTTATTGTTCATCTATAAATATATATCCTATAAACAAATATTTAGACATATAAATACTCCTCTACTCATTACAACATCAATTTCCCAAATACACAGTATTCTATAGTCGAGCACATCCCACTCGTTGTCCTTCATTGCTTTTGCTTCGCAGCCTTCTGTCTGCAAATTTACGACCCGCATGGACAACACGTTCAACGTTCAAATTGCGCGACTCCAAGTTGCAGTTGCAATTGCAACTGCGACTGCATTTTGTTGCCATTAACATAATAATGCGGCGGCTGTTGGACTCACAGCTACACAGCTACCCCCTCCATCAGCTCCACTCGCCCCACACAGCACAATTGCGAGCCAAAGCAAATAATCAACTTGCGCTAATCTGCAGCCAAACTGCATTTAGCGACTGTCCGACAGGCTGTTTGTCCCACTGTATGTCTGTTTGTCCCACTGTCCGTCCGTCCGTCCGTCTGTCTCTCTGTTTGTTTGTCAGTTTGCCAATTGGCGGGCAGCTCATTCGGTCAGTTTGCGGTTTTTTCGTAACGTTTATGTTGATTATTTGGCGGCCTTTGTTGTTGCCTTTCTATCATCATATATACAAACTTATATATATATGTATATATGTATATTGTATATTGTATATGTCCAGTAATTTAATCCGGACTTTAACTCCTAGTTGAACTTTAACTGATTTGCATTTTGTATGATTTGTTGACTGTTTTTGCCGTTTGCTAACTGCGTTGGTAGCGCCATTGACGCAGCAAAAGAAAAGAAATAGATCCTGAAAGCGTGAGTTGCATGATTAACTATAGATATATGTATATAATACTACTATATATTTGATTCATGCAACTATTAAACAATAGATATATCATGCATAGAACGGCTGTTGAGTTGCGTATATAAAGTCTCTGCTGAAATGTTCAGTAATCTAAGATATTATAGAGATTATAATAACTGTTTTATACGCCGAACCCATTAAAAATGGAAAATTAGAATATAATGGTTTGGTGGAAATAATAATATAAATAATATAAAATATAAAATAATATGTAGAGGAAGGCGTGGCAAACTCCATATATATCATATGAATCGACATATTTAGCCCTCAGACTTTTCATATGCCGATATTTCTATAGAAACAAAAACTTTAATGTAATTAATACCCTATCAAACTCTTACAGCTCAGTGCACATTTATCTAATATATCACATATTTCACTAATGATAAATTACATTAATAATATTTGCATATTTTCAATAAGCAATTCATAATTAATATCAAAATTCAACTCCCACCAGTTGCCCTTTTTTTGCGCAGTGCATCAATGACGCCCGCATACGCAGGCTTTAGCTGCTGCAGGGCACAAGAAGCAGAGAGTGAAAAGAGAACAAAAAGAAACTGATTTGCGCTGAGTCACGATAAGGCAGCGAGGAGCGTGCGAGCGAGCGAGATAGAGTAGAGTGTGTGTGTGTGTGTGTGCGTGTGTGTAGACTCTACACTCACTGCGCAAAGTGTATCAAAGAAAGCGAGACAGACTGAGCCGAGTAGGTAGATTGGAGACTGACGGCGTTGACTGAGGCTCAGGCTGTGGCTGTGGCTCTGCCTTTGCCTGTGTGCGCTTATCTTGTCTGGGTAATCGCGCTTCGATTATTAACCCTCATAAATTGAGCACGATGTGTGTGAGAGTGTGTGAGTGTGTGTGTGTGTGCGTGTGTTTGCTGAGCCTGACTTATGTAATCCTGCTTGTAACGGGTTCCTCATTTTCATTAGCATGCGCGCATGGCTCTCCCTCTCTCTCTCTCTGTAGCTCTCTCTCTCTCTCTCTCTCTCTCTTTAATAAATGTTTATCAATTTTGCTTGTGGTTTTCTGATGCTGCTGCTGCTGCTGCTGCTGCTCCTTCTTCTCGTTAGCTGAATTTGCTCTTTTCTCGCTGCTGTTGTTGTTGTTTTTGTTGTTGCTCTTCATCATGCTCGCCTATTGTTGTTTGTGGTTTCTGTTTTTTTTTATTTTATTTTTTTTTTGGCTGGAAAATGCTTTATCATGGCATTTGAGGCACAGACGCGCCTTTGTTGGCTTATTGAGCCATAACTGCAAGTTTGTTTATTATTAGTGTTGTTGTTGTTGTTGTTTTTGTTGTTGTTGTGGCCTTAGCTTCATCCATTTTCATTTTCATTTTAGGTTTTCCCCATTTGGCTTTGCTTATTTAACTGATTAATCATGTTACTTATGCAGCTGCCTCAATCGAGTCTAGAGAAAGTAGCTCATATTTTGATAAGATTTCAATTTGGAAGGCCCTCAGCTGTACTTGACCCATTAGAGATGGTATTTTCATGAAAACAAACAAGCTGAAGCATTGGAATAGATTTTAAAAGCGCGCTGCAGAAAATTTTTATCTAAAATGAATCTGGAATTCTTTTGGTTATTATTCAGTTTTTGTTACTTTTTCTTGTGCTCATAAAAATGGTATAATGAAACTTAGTATTTTTTAAATAATCTTTTTTTAATATATAATAATATGTTTTTCAAATTTTACTAGATTTATATATATATATTTTTTTAAATTTTATTTTTCATATTTTTTAATAATTTAGATTTTTGAAAATTTTAATTTCATTTTTTATGAATTTAAATGTCTTAAAAAATAAATAAAAATAGTAAGAGCTAAAATAAAAAGAAAACTATTTATTCTATTTATTCTAACTTCAATGATTACTCTTCACAAATATTTTTTGGTTCGATACACAATTTTATATACCACACCCCTATTTATTAAACGCCCCTTACCATAACAATCGACAAGTCATCATTATCCACGATCTGCCCGCGCCTCAACCCCCTTGATTTAGCTGAATAACCGTGACTAAATCTTTTTTCACTGTCATATGGCCGCAGCGCCCGCTTATCCTGTCCAAATTTTTAAACACTTTTTTATCATTTTCTCAAAAAAATGAAAAAAGAAATGAAATAAATTGGAAACAAGCCTAAAAGGTGTTCGCCGTAATTCCCTACCATTATAAAATGCCTTTTATATTTCCTTTTTTTTCGATCTCTTTTTTTGGCCTTTTTTTCCAGCATGAATTTCACTTTTGTCCTTCGCTGAGGGCAAGAAAAAAAGTTATAAATCATTTGACGGGGCATATTTTTAATAGAGTTGTTACTTTTGTTTATTATGTTGTTATATTCGCTTTGAGTTCTTCATCTACTCTTTTGTGGTTGGGTTTTTTGAAAAGGGTTTTGCCAAAAAATTCATAAAAAAAAAGTTAAATATCTCTTTTTTTGTGCCTAATCTTTTAATTAATAAATATAATTTCATTTTTTCCCGTTTCATTGCAGGTGAGTGCGCTGCTCAATGGCCAAATATAATCAGGTAAAATTAACTCAATATACCAATATACCAGCTGAAATAGATTCTATGTCTTACTAGCTAGTTACATTCATGGGCTTCCATTTGTGGTTAGACAAAATGACTTTAAAGTTCTTCGGTTCAACCCAAAAGGCCAATGAAAAGGAAACTAAACTTAGGGTGAATATAAGACCCCGCAATTTCCAATTCAGCAGAACCAACAACAACAACAAGAAACCAACATCATCATTATCTTCATCCTCATCCTCATCATCATCATCATCATCCCCATCATCAGACGCCCAACATTTCCTTCCGCTGGGCTTTAGCCTGTTTGGGGGCTTAGAGCGTAGCGCGGCGTGCAGCCCTGTCACATTTGACGCCTCAAAACCACAAAAGCATTACAAAGAAAAGCAGCCTGAGATGAAGGTGGTGAACTGAGAGATATCCTATAATTGCATAGGAATTATGAATGCTTATATAACTTGATGAATGAAAGAATATTTAGAATTTTTAGAATTAGAATTTTTATACAGTTTATATTTTGAATTTTTTTTATTAGCAGGGTATATGTTGAGTTATAGGAATATTTTGCTCTGTAGGAAAGAAATATATTTATTGCTTGTCTAAATATCATTTGTAATATTTGTCTTATGATCATGGTATAAGAGTCATTATTAACATATTTTTATATACATGATATCCTGAAATATATTAAAATATTTTTCCTATATAATTTTGAGTCATTTTCAATAATATTTCTGATATACTAGATAAATATTGAGTTCTTTTTCAAAGAATTTTAAATACTGGATATATTAATTCAATAATTTTAAATATATATATAGGGTATATTTGTGTTATAGAGCTGTGAAAAATAAAATAGCACCACTTGCAAATGCAAAGTTTAAGAAGGTCTCCTGGATACATTTATCAGTGTATTGATCTACTGATTACTTTTATAAAAGCAGAAAACAATACATTATTGCAACAAATAACAAGTATCATCAAAATATTCAACGTTTTTATATATTTCAAAAAATTCTCAAAAAAGTCGAAAAAATACTGAAAAAAATAATACCACCACTACTCCTTTTTGTATGGACACCGTTATTTTTCGCACAGTTGCATTTCTTCAAAGGCACATGTTGAAGAGATTTGTTGTTTACACATCTATTTTACATAGTTAATTTACAAAATTTACAAATACAGGGTACACTTTGAGTTATATATATAATAATACAAAATATTACTTAAATGTTTTATATTTTTGTTATATGTAGGGTATGTTTTTATGTCATCATTTCATTAATATAAATTTATGTGCGCCATAAAACAATACGCTGAATCAGTTATGAAAAGTAACTCGAAGTAATAATACCCTATCCCACCCATACCCTAGAATTGCAAACATTTTTCTACCCAGAACATTCTAGTCAAACATTTCATTAGCCAGAAAATTCACCTAAGTATGTTATATTCCTATTATAATTATCAAAAATTTCCTTTATGGATTCATAAACTCTCAGTTTCTAAATATACCCCATTACATTCGCATTCACAGGGTATCATAAGCAACTAAGTAAGTCTTTCGCCATAAAAAAAAAGGGGTGGCACTAACCTCTAACTACGGCTAGCATATGCTGCCTGGCCTGGGCGGAGCACACAAGGCTAAAGCTCATCCATGTTGTAAAACCCCATGATTGATGGCTCTTCTATGCTGTTTGCTATTTTCCTATAGGCATCCGCTGCGCACCTGTTGTAGACATTTGCTGAAAACGAGCTTAGAGTCAACATTAGCCAAGTCCTGACTTTGGTGTTTTATTATTATGTATATTAGATATGCATTTGTGTGTAGAGCTGGAGAGCTGAGGAATTTTGTGATGCAAGTAAAAGGTTTTTCTTATGTATGGATGCTATATATAACTTCTAGAAGAGATAAAAGTAAATGTAAATGTATTTTCATTTATATATAGAAAATATTCTGATTTTTATGAGAGATTGAGAACTTAAGATTAAAGTACAATTTATAAAGATAGAAATCTAAAGATAATAATATTTATCTACGTAAGGGAAGTATTTATAATTCAGAGTAAAAGGATTTTTCTAATATACAGATATCTTTCTATTGTCTTTAATATGTTATTAAAATATAGATAACATAGTATTTCGAATGTTATCTATATGTTAATAGCATATTGTAGAAAATACTTAAACTTTTCATACATCAAATTCCTAAACTTTCTATTGATTCAGTTTAAGAGCATTTTATAATTACTCACTGAGAATTTGTGAGTCTCCATAAGTTTACCCTTCAAACATTTTTGACATATATCAAATATCTTAAAGCTTCTAGACTTTAAGTACTGAAAACACCTTTCGGCAGGCACAAAATGTGACGAATGCAAACAAACAAATTCGTAACATTCTGAAAGTTTTCACTTTCTTGCCGAAGCTGAGGCAGCATGAAAAACAGCTAAACAGTTGCCTAAACAACGCCACAGTTTTCACTTCCGGGACTTGTACGTCAATGTCAACTTTGACAGAAGCCAAAGACTGAAAGAGACAGAGTGGGAGAGAGAGAGAGAGAGAGATGACAGGCAGCAAAGCATGGATTTACTTTTATTTTATTACTGTCATTGTTGGCGAACTGCTTCCGCTTCAAGGGGCTGGCCACGCCCACACCCACACCCTGTCCAGGTTAGAAATTCAAGTTACTTTTTCTTTTTCGGGTTTTTTTTTTTTTTGGGACTGCACTTGGGGTTGAAGGAAGTTTTTAGCCTTGTTGCAAGGCTGCTGTCGTTATCCTTTTGCTCGACTGGCGCCTTTATCATCCATCTGTGTTCGCTCTGTTCCGCCAGCAGCAACGTTCGTTATCTGCTGTTTAGCCAGGCGCATATGTGTGTGTGGGTGGTTGTATGTGTGGGTGGTGGGGTGGTTGGGCAGCAGCATCTTTTGGCCGCTTTCACTGGCTGTGGCATTCGGTTTTTTGGGCAAGTCGTAAATTAAAAATGGCTTAATATGTAAATCCTTGCCTGCACTTTCTTCGTTCTTCGTTGCCTACAGATTAGTTTTGTGGATATTTGAGCTTATGTATGTCCCTGTCTACATGTCGCCGTCTATCTATCGTCTATCTATCGCCTTCCGCCGTCCAACTCCGCCCAGACATTTGGACATGCAGCACAATTTATGCGCATTGACTTTGTGGGGGAGGCGCAGGCAAAGGTCGACTCGAGGCGAGTAGAGTCGAGTCCTGTTGTCTGGCTCACACAGTTGCCTTGATGTTTACTTTAGCTGCCCGTCCACTGATATGCTTTTGTTGCCGTTACTCAGCGAAAGAACATGACAACTCCTTGTCCTTGTTCTCTGTTCTGTTGCTGACTTTAACTAACCCTTAGATTCTTACAAAGTTCGTGTCGCCAATTGTTGTTTCTTATGCGCGTTCGTCGAAATGAATATATTGGTTGAGTTATGAAATGAGTATATTGGTTGGTTAGGGTTTCAGATAAGATATTTGGATATGTTTGTTGTAGTTTATTTACTGGATATGAAAAGTATGAAACATATACCTCTGATATATCTTTTCCTAATTTGATATGGAAGTATATGAATGATGAGCAGGCCTAAAAATGACAGATATATGAAGAACTTGTTCAAATATTTTAGATTTGAACTAAACGTGTAAAATAGTTTTTGTTAAGATAAATTCATTAATCAATATTATTAGCAACACTATATTTCTTGTTGAATTATAAAGGAATAAAAGATAGAATTCTTAACAGGGTGACCAGACTGTATGAAATAAATAAAAATGTTCAATGCATTGACGAAATGTTCGATTCTGCAGAGAAAACTTGAAGAGTTTGAATCTGTGCGAATTTTTAAAATTTTAAACCAACATCTAGATGAAGATTGCTAAGAAGTCAAGAAAACAGTAATCTGAATATGAAACTTAAGAATGGTTCCTTGACAAGATTCACTGCAAAAATGAAGTTTAGAGACAATCGATATATATCTATCGATTAACTCAAAAACTTACTTCACAATCGATATATATACACTAATATAAAATTTGATCTAACAGAAACAATCTGCATACGCTTAGCATTAAAATCCCAGCTTTTCCCAATTCTATCAGTTCTGTGAACATGTATCAGACAGTCGATTACTCCCGCTTACAATGCTGCCTCGCCTGCTCTGCAATGCTTACGTATGGCGATAGTTAAACTTCCCCTTATATTAGTTAAAGTGTTGATTAGTTGCTTTGCTGATTAGTGATTGTATTTTATAATTGCTCCAGCTGCGTTTGCTCTACTTTACTCTGCATATATTTATATATATATATTTCAATAACAATTTGGTTCAAGGCTTTTGCCACTAACTACCCATATCTGATCTGTCGACTCATCCACTCACAGAAATTAGCATAACCGAATGGACATTAAATTATTCCCTTTGCAATTTGCATTTTCACTTCATTTAACGCAATTTTTACCACTTTTTCTGCTCATTCTTTGGGTGTAATGCATTTAGGTAATTATTTTAGCTCAAACTCTGTTTCGTTTTTTATTGTTTTGTTTCATTAGTCATTGCCATTTAGCTGAACCATGCAATTAGTCCGGAAATTGTAAAATCCGATGCTCATTTGGACTTGAAATAATTTAATTTCTTTTATGATTGCCACTCTCTCTCTCTCTCTCTCTCTCCATCTCTCTCTAATTTAGCAAATTAATATTAATTGCATGCATTTCGTTAATCAAATGATTGTTGTTGATAACGCATCAATGCAAAAGCTTCAAACTCTCAAACAACATTAATTGCTATTGACAAAATTAATTATTCAACACTGATTAACAAATTAATAGTGTTGTATAGCATTTTGTATTAAAAATTGACACAAAACTAATTATGCAATTAAATTTTTATTGAAATGAAAATTGTGCGAGCATTTTTAAGCCCTAAACTGAATGGAAATGAAGCAGAAAAGGATAATTGAGTAAAGGGGGGCGTGGCAGGACCTATAAAGTATATATTTATTATGGAAATAGTGCATGTATTACATATAAGGTACATGTTTTATTAGTAGATGGATAAATTGAATTGATATGGCCATATTTATTAACTCGTCCCTCCTCGTTCAGCCTAATTCTTCGTCCTTCTATTTAAATGCAATTATCTCGAAAACTAAATAAACTAATAATTCGAAATGTATTTTAAATATGCTTGTATATATCCCAATTACAATTACAATACTTGATTATTCGATAAATTATCCTCTTTGCTTCAAATTGATAAATATCTATATTTTAATTTTTTTTTTTTTTGGATAAAATAATAATTGTTTTAGCTAGAATCTTCAAATATGGTTCAGTTCTATTAAATCAACAAACTTGTTGATTAATCCAAAGCTCCATTAGTAATACCAGCACTCTTTAAAAACCAATTTGATTTAAATTACTAAAAATATTTTAACCCAAATATACAAATAATTTTTACTAGAATTCAAATATTTCATACATCTTATAAGGTGCTTAAAATAAAATTTATCGTGAATTTATCTTAATCAAATCATCAAATCAAAATTTTGTAAAATCTAAAAGTATTCTCTATTTATTATAAGCTCAATGTGTGCTATGGTCATAATACATAACCTTTTTAATAACATTTCGTTAATTTTGTCTGTTTTTTTTTTTATAAGAATTTTTGGCATTACACAACACAGTACAGCCCTGTACAACACTAAACTGTAAAATTTGGTATTCGGAATTGCGTAAAAACAAGAAACAAATGAATTTCTTGACTGTTTTTACACGAGCTCTGAAACATTGATGATTTAACATTATTCGATATTCGATGTACGATGTATGTGTTATACGATATACGTGCTATACGATATACGTTTTACGGTAAATTGGGGGACTTGAAAAAATTGCTCTGTGCCGTATTGGAATAACGTTTGCTAGTGGACATGGGCTTCTGTATACGGAAGGTGCACAGGAGATTCTCATCGACACACAACATGGCGCCGGCATTGTCGAATTCGCCGCAATAGTTAGGCGCCGAGAAGATGGTGAGGAGCTGACGCTTGGCGAAGAACTCGTAGCCGTCC
Organism: Drosophila meridionalis; assembly: GCA_035045145.1. NCBI lineage: Eukaryota > Metazoa > Arthropoda > Insecta > Diptera > Drosophilidae > Drosophila > Drosophila meridionalis. Next base: position 4,421,963 of record JAWNPG010000025.1, read on the forward strand.
TCGACCACCTGGTGGGCACGACAGATGAGACTGAAGCCGTGCCGCTCCAGAAACGGGCCGACAATGTCCGGCCCGAACGTATAGCTGACACCCCGATTGTTCAAACCCCAGCCAATGGTTCGAACATCGGGATCCGACCACACCAGATCGCAGAGTAGTCCCTGTTCGGGTATCTCGCACGGTCGCGCGATCATGCGTATCTGATCCATGCTGACCAGACTCGGACTCAGTCCGCCGTGACAGCAAAAGATGTTGTCCTCGACGATGGCCGCCGCCGGCATGCAGCTGTAGCAGTCGACGAAGGCGCGCCACAGTTTGATCGTGTAGCGGCGCTTGCACTCGTCGTAGAAGCCGTAGAAGCGGTTCACGCTGGAGCTCTCGTGGTTGCCGCGCAGCAGGTAGATGCTGTCCGGATAGCGGAGCTTGAGTGCCAGCAGCAGGGTCAGCGTCTCCACGGACTGCTTTCCCCGGTCCACGTAGTCGCCGAGAAACAGATAATTAGTATCCGGCGGATAGCCCGTCATCTTGAAGTACTTGAGCAAGTTCTGGAACTGTCCGTGTATGTCGCCCAGGATGTTGATGGGCGAGCGCAGCTTGAGCAGCATCGGCTCCTTGAGCAGCAGCTCACGGGCCTGGGCACAAATCCCGCTGATCTCGTGCTCCTCCAGCGACACATTTCCGCCGGAGTTGCTCGACTCTGTCAGCCGTGCGATTATATCGTCCAGATTGGATGACAACAGCTCGAAGCTGCTGCAGCTGTCCGTTGGCGTGGGCAACGCGTGGTCCGCTTGCTGCTGCCTCGCTGCCAAGATTCGATTTCTTCTGACCATATAGTCCATGCAGTAGCCAACGGCGGCATCCTTGGACAGGTAATTGATGGATGTGGATGTGGCTGTGGATGAGTGCTTCTGATAGGATGACATATGATATTTTCTTTTGAACTATTTCTTTCTTCTTTTTTTTGTGGTTTCTGTTTTGTCTGCTAAATCCCGAGTCCAAGGATGGCAACAATTTGGAATTTCGATGGAGCCCCGTTTGGTTGAAGTCTGTTTTTGTGTCGATTTACTTGATGACTTTTGATCAATGGAAATAAAATACTTGAACTACTTTGGAATTTGAACACTAAAGCTAAATATGATGAGATTTGCCCTGGGAAAATCCTTTCATCATCTTTTTTCCTGAGTGCTATTCACACACAGTCAATTAAGTAGGAGAACTTTTGTATTTAGCTTTTGTGCATAGTTAAGTAGCTGATGGGTTCTTTTTTTTTCACTACTGTCTACTCTGCTGGAGCAGGCTTTGTTGTCTTTTGATTGACAGCTGCTAAATCAGTTTCCCTCGGCTTCCGCTCGCAATCAGGGCAACATTCTCAGTACGGTTCTGTGACAAATCTCTGGCTCAATAGATACAGCACAAAGCACGCTTCTAACTGTCTTTCAATCAACTAAATTTCTAGCTCTCTCTCCATCTCTCTCTCTCTCTCTCTGCTTTTATTTTTCAAATCAACATAATGGACACTTTGCCCGGCAGCAACGGCTCAACACCCTTCCCCCTCCCCCTCCCCCACGATGGGCCACACATAAAAATACAAAGGAAAACTTCACTTTTGGCTTTGACAGCTGACACGAAATGCAAAAAGCAACGCATTTTGTGTGGGTGGGCCCCCAGCCCAGGGGTGGCTTGCTCATAATATGCAAGCAGCAAGCCGAACGCACACACACACACAGGGAGAAACACACATACACACACCCGCACACCCGCTCTCAGGCATCGCATTCCATTTCATTCCAGCGCTTGGTTCTAACCTACCGCAGTTGCAGATTTCTGCTTTGGCCTGTCACTCATTAAGCATTTTGCCAACTGCAACTTAGTTCCGTTGTTTTCATTGTTGTCCTTGTCATGCCAAGTGTCAAAACAGTCGCCTGCATTGCGTTGATTTTACGAGCGTGTGACAAGCAGCTAAAAACGATTGGGAATTCTGCGAAACAGAATGTATGATTAGTTTGACGCCTTGGGCCAGAGACGTGCCTGCAAGGGGGTTGCTCAACAAGAGGCAGAAACTAATGAATGTGAAAATAATAGCAAAACCTTTTTTTTTTGCTTTTATAATTTAAAATTCATATATTACTAAATTTAATTTTTATTTCTATATCAAACGCAAACCCCTTTGACCCTTATCTACGCCTCTGTGGCTCTTGTCAAGTTGACAACATGTTGCCCACATATTTAGCGCGGTTGCTGCTCTGATTGGTTATTTGTCCAAGAAATACATTTGACTCGCTCACTCATACTCTACTTCTACTCCTACTCCTTCTCCTTCTCCTCCTCTTGCTGCTCAACAACAACAGTTTGCATGGATTTGCGTAGCACTTTGTTTTTCTCTCTCCTCCTCTCTTTCGGCTTTTGTTGTGTAGGCAAATATTAAAATATTTCACACGAAATACTTACACGACTGCATGCGCCTGTGTGTGTGTGTGTGTTTGTGTGTGTACTGCAGTTTTGTGCTATTTTTACAACGCTTCGCTGCGGCAGAGCAAACACAGCTGGGCCTTTTACATTGACTGCGCGGGGAAGTTGGGCCACCGACTGCGCCGCTTTGCTTATCTAATGGGATGCAGTTGCAGCGACTGCGGCGACTGCTGCTTATCGCTATTTCCATTGTTGTTGTTATTGTTACTCCCGCTGCTGCTGCTGCTGCTGCGCCCGCACATGTTACTCAGCCTCTGCCTCTGCCGCAGTGTCACTCTTTGAGCTGCTGTCTCCGACTCTTTCTCTTCTGCGTTTTGTTTGCTGTTGTTGTAGTTGTTAATTGCTCGTCGCTACTTTCTTGCACCCTTCACAATGCGCTGTTAATCACAGCGGAGCTGTGGTAAAATGAAAAGAGACAGAGCGAGCATCAATGTAGAATTTGTTGTTGTTGTTGGTTTTCGTTAATGGGTTTTTATTTGTTTATATGAGCGTCTCGAAAATATGATGCGTCTGCATATGAGGGAACCCCTCTGCACCACCCCGCCCCTGTTCGACTACTATTGACCATTTGCGCTTTTAGTTTTGCGCGCTGCTCATGGGAATTTTTACAACTGTTTTCCATGGCAAGTGCTCTTTGAATATTTGTGAAGGGGAAGGGGAAGGGGAAGGAGAGCTACATTTCAGTTGTCATTTTTCGACTTAAGTTTTTTCGCTCTTATACATGTTATTAGAGTGGCCAAAGTTGTGTGTATATTTAAGTGGGCGTGTTCCTTGGCTTTGACTAGACAATTGAAGCTTTTTAAGTTCCTTATTTTTTCTGGGTCTATTATTAATATGAATTTTTAATGCGAAAGGAAATGTTGTTTACAGTTCCGTAAAAGTTTTAAGTTAGTTTTTTTTTTCTTTAAGGCTGGTTGATTAATGTTATTGAGGATTGGAATTAGAAATACTTTTCCTATCTTCTGTAATCTAGAAATTTAAGATTTATATATTCCCAATGTAAATCAGGAATAATGAATTGAAGTGTATATGTATTAATGTATTTACATATGTTTCCCGCATAGTTTTGAATGTTCTCTCATAACTCACCCATACTCTTCTAATCCAAAGTGTTTCTATTAATCAATGTCAATCACATATTTATATGTTCATATGTTTGCATTCAATCAGAAATCAATTAAATATTTATTGACAGCCATCTGAGTTGTCAAAAATAAATCAAAAATATTGAAATTCTCTCAATTCCCCAAAAAAAAAAACTTCCCTATTACAAATACATTATTTGATCAAACGACAGCTAATCTAATCTGTCAAAAACTAAAAGCTAAAAACCCAACAAAAAAACCAACTATTTTTATTTATATAAATATTATTCATATATATGTATGTATATGTATATAATTCCAACACATTCCCAAGAACTATAATATCATCAACATATTTCCATTTCCAATTTGACATTTGGAATGCAAAATTTCATCAAATCGACATTTTGATGGAAAATGCGTTTGTGTGCGGACTAATTAACACTTTTCCGATGTGACATAATATTTCACTTTGGGCTAGGAAAAGCGAGTGGAAAGCCCACCACACATGGCAGACGGCAGCGGGTGGTGGCCCTGACCTAACAGTTCTTGTTGCTGTTGTTGTTGTTGTTGTTGTAATTGTAATTATGTGTTGTAAATGCGACTGTTGACATTTCGAATTGTTTGAAGTTATGCAACAAAAACGTCGCTAATTAAGCAATCATAACTGTTAAACTGTGGGTTCAATTCGTTTAAGGCCGCATTGTTGAAATATGTTTAAAATTTACTGAATATTGTTTGAAGAATGTTTAATACTATATAAATTTATTAAAATGAAATTATTTATATTTTAAAAATATAAAAAAAAGTAATCTCTTTATTGACCCCGACGTGATTTGAACACGCAACCTTCTGATCTGGAGTCAGACGCGCTACCGTTGCGCCACGGAGTCACATGCTACGATCCGCCGCTAACTGCTAACTAGCGCTACGTTGCTGACTAATCTAATTGTTTTTGTTGTTTTGTTCGTCCAGTTTAGCAAGTGCATATTTACGGCATGCAACAACAAAAAGTACAGCTATGTGTGACTGTGTGTGTGTGTGCGAGCATGTCGACTGTCTATAAATACATTGAGCTGTGCAAACATGTTATCTTATCATATGCGCACAGTGGTATGAGCACGATATTGCTTGCGCTAAATTCAAATTGTAATTTCTTATTGCGTAAATACAATTAACACAGCGATTCGTTGTGTATTTTATGTGCTCTAATCATTTAGAGCGATTCTCTGGGTCTTGTGTTATTTATTTATTCAAATGCATTTGGTCGGCGTTACAGATTTATTAAGAGTTCTGTGTTCCGTGTTCCGTGTTCCGTGTTCCCTGTCGATTGTCAGGCGGCACCTGATGGCCGGGCAGACGTGTGCCGCCAAAGCTTTTAGCTGTCGCCGATGCCGACGGAATTCACACAACGAGCCCAAAATAAATATAAATCACAGCGGGAACAACAGCAACCGAGCTAACCGAGGCAAATGAATGAAAATGCTGCACATTTGGAGAAGAAAACAGGGCCAACGGCTGTTGTTGGCTCTGTTTATTTATTCATTGATTTTTATACACTGGCCAGAGCTCGTATCGGTTCGGTATTCTTGTAAATGGAAATGCATTTCGATAAGCCCAGAACCGAAAGGCCCAATAAAATTGATTTTGATTTTCCTTTTTTTTCTCGAATTGTGACTAATTGTGTGCGACTCCTCCACAGTCTTTGGGTGGCATTCACTTCGTAGAACTCCAGCTGCTTTCATTGTTTAGAAATTAATTTTCCAGCACTGAATTTACACACTGAAAATATATTTGTATGTATATTTGGTGGGGTTTTTTTTTTGTGGCTATCGACGGGATGCCTTTTTTATGGCTATTTTTATGTTTTAATATTTATGGTTTTTAATGTTCAAATTTAGTGCGGCTGCCTACATGGGTTTACAATTTCCGTGCCGTGGACCCATTTATGCCAGCCTCATAACACGTTTTGGGCATGTCCCAAGCAACGGAAATCGATCGTAAAATTTTCACTCTCTAAATCTGAAGAGCTGACAAGTTCACACGGAGCAAGGCAAATTCTGAACAGAGTTATTAGGGAAATAATCAAATAAATCAGCTGGAAATTAATGTAAGACTAACGGGTATTATGGGCTTAGCTTTTGGATACGTTCGACAGTCTTCTAGTAATGGCCATAATTATCTGCTTAGTGAGTGCTTAAGGTATATTTTATATTTCCCATTCCATTTTTATTGTACATACATAAATGAGTTTGTAAGTGGAGCTTAGGCCTATTGAATGATTAACTAAAATGTTCTTAGCAATACAATATGTCTATATAAATATGAAGAATATTGGTTGCTAAAATCCGGAATCTAATTTTAAAATAACTCTATCACATCAAGTTTTCGAGATTTTCTAGTTTAAAATCTGATAAAATGCGTTTTTTTCGGGTACATTTAAAGTTCTATAAGATCTATATATATATATATTTTTTTTTTTTAGTAATTTTATGAGTTATTTTCTAATTTTTGACTACTGTGTAATATTCTGTAGTTATTTAAAAAATAATTTTCGAAAGGCTTTGAAAAATATATAAAAAAAATTCAATCAAACTCTTAAGTTTCAATTAAATTTAGACATTTATATTTTTTTTCATTTTGATAAAGAAAATAAATAAATAAAAAATTAATGCAACAACAACAAAGCAAGTGTTATTACAGCATAGCTCGCGTTCAATCAACTCAAGCTAAAAGTCATTCTCAATCATCAAACAGTTATAACAACCTATATACACATACATGTGTGTGTGTGTGTCTGTTGCATTCAAGCTCTACACATACACGCACATACTCATACACACTTAACGACTCTCGAACGTTGCACTTAACCAAGTCGAGTGTAAACAACATGTTAAAGAAATGAATGGGAACCTTATAGAAATGGCTCAAATAACACACACACACACACACTCACACACACACATATATCTACTCTCTTTTGCCAGAGTTGCAAACTCTCTGATCAGCTTAAGCCAAACAAAATGAAGAACAACATTTGTAGAGCTGTCGCTTGAGTTGGACAAGTTGTCGTTAGCAAGTCCAAGTCAAGCCAAGTTAACTATAGCCGGTGTTAAGTGATGTGCGTGTGTGCGAGTGTTCGTGTGTGTGTGAGGGGAAAAATTGTTTTATAGTATATAGTAAAATTGTTTTATAGTATATTTTTCGAGCATTATAGCACTTTACACTTTTCACACGCTAAAATAATATTTTTTCTAGCCAGAGCAAAGCATTCACTCTGCTTCATTGCTCGCTGCTGGGTGAATGGGAGTAGAAAAAGGAAGAGGAGGAAGGAGCAGGAGAAAGAGGAGTAGGTGAAGGGGCTCAGCATTCACTGTTTGAGTGTGTAAACAGCAGCGCAAATGTCAAGTAGCCGTCAATTGGCAGGCGCACGGGTGCACGAGCAGGACAGCATGACAAAGCACAGGACAAGACACACAGAGCAGAGCGCGCGTAAACCACAATTGGGCAGACAAAGCGTATAAACTTCATGTTGCTCCCCCCTCTCTCTCTCTCTCTCTCTCTTGCCCTCGCTTCGACACTTTCGCTGCAGTCAGCGCTAAAAGTGTTTGCATTTTTATCAACTCGCTCGTCGCTTGTCGCTCTCCCTCTCCCACTCCAATTGCCTTGCGCAAACACTTCCCGTTGACTTTTTGCTCTACTCTCCCCTCTCCCCACTCTTCACTTAACACTCTCCACTAGCGCTTGCTCTAATACAGCGAGCCATGGCTCGACCGCTTAGCATGTTTACCGTTATGTTCGGCACTTGAATTCGCCGTGTTGCATTAGTTCGCCAACTGTCTGCCCCATTACTCACGCTTAAGTGCAGACAGGTGCGCCAGGCCGCCATTTTGTACATAAGAATGTAAAAAGAAAACAAATATTGTTGCCTGAGGGGGCGAGGGTTGTCAGAGGAGATCGAAAGGAAGTCCGTGCTGCGTTCATGTTTGCTCTGTTTAACCTACAAACGTGCTTAAAGGCGTTTTTCGCGCAGCACGTGCGTGTGTGTGAATGTGTGTGTGTGAATGTGCGTAAACATTTGTGCTGTCAAAGAGTCATGCAGCTGCGGCAACTCTAAGCGCCAGAGTTGTCAAGTTTTTTTTTTTGAGCTTTACTGATAAGTAACGGTGTTTTAAGCTTACCAAATTGCAATGCAGCTGCGGCACAATTAAGCAAAATCCAGGAAGTGGATAAATTATACGGGCTCTTCAGGCATAAATACCAGGTTGATTAAGACGAAAATTCTCTGAACTTTATAAAAAATGAAAGTATTCGTAATCTTAACTAATTAAAACATAAAACCCCGACTTAACAGCCAAACAAATTGAGCAACGCATGTAAAAACAGTTCAATTACATAAAAAAAGAAGAAGAAAAAACAAAGCAAAAATTAATTAAAGGAAAACAGACAAAGAACAATCGGGGACTGTCACTTAATGCCCATGCTTAGGACCTAATGCAGTCAAAGAGCCTTGAGGTGGCGGGGGGCTGGGGCTGGGGGGCGTGTTGTTGTCCATTTAAGTTAATACTGATTAATGCTGACAAATTAACTATGAAATTAATCAATGTCCGAGTCGTTTACATGTGGAACAGCGACAAACAAAGAGAACCAAAGTGGAAAGCCAAACATTTGAGGCCCTACATTGATAAGACAAGCGCAAAGTGGCGACATCTAGCGGCTGTGCGGGCGCATTTGTTGTTTGTCACTAGCGGCGATTTATCAATGCCAGCAAAGAGAGAGAGAGAGGGAGATGGAGAGAGTGAAAGAGAGAGAGAGTGAGATGTAGACTGGTAGAGTATTTCATCAAAGTGTCCGAGAGATTATCAAACTTGACAGACGGCTACAGCCTCTTGAAAGAAAAAAAGAAGTAAATTCTATATGAGAGAGAGGAGAGAGAGAGAGAGAGATGTGTAGACTGGGACAATTATGTATTGCCTAAAGACAGGTCCCAAGTTTTGTGCGTGTTTGCAGTCCATCAAACAGCATGTGATAATTCAGGTTCATCAACATTACAATCAACAATAAACACACACACACACAGTCATAAAAGTCAATGTTGTGCACAAACTATTTACTTATTTATGAGCGAGAGAGACAGAGCGAGTGGTAGACAGAGACAGAGAGAGAGGGACACAGACTTTGAATGAGATGTCCGAGCATTTGGCATGCAAAAGTTCATGATGGCAATGGATGAATTGCTTGTTGTTGTTATTGTTGTTGTTGCTGTTACTGTTGCTGTTGATGATGATTGAACAAAGACACGCAACAATAGCGACAGACGACTGAGGACTGAGGACCGACGACTGAGTGTCTTCATTTTTGGCATGTGAAATTGCATAATTTATTGTGTGACAAAAATCATGAGCAGCTGTGTTTGTATGGAGTCAACTCGAGCCAACAGACATAACTCAACGAGCGCCCCTCGACAACAACAACAACAACTAGTCGCATAGCTAATTAAGTTACATGCATGATTATCCTTTCCATAGATGACCTGGGTGACAGCCATAGTTCATTTGTATTGCGAGCAGTCGGCCTGAAGTGTCTGATAATTTATTCATCAACCGAAGACAGTTCGAGTTGAGTAGGAGAGTTGGAGAGTTTCAGAGTTGGGGTAGAGCGCGATAAGGTGGGCGGCAGTTGCTGTTTAAGTATTAATGTTGGGCAGTCGAAAAGTTGGCTTAGGTTCAGGCTGAGGCTCATCTATTCCTCTGTAAGTATGATAGTATATTATCTCCTTATTATCTTACATGCATATGTATATCTCTCAAACTACATGTATTTCTGTGCCGCTCTCTTTCTTTCTTTCAATATATATATAGATCTACAAATATATGCCTTTATATATGTCATGCTACATATACATACATATGTATATCATTCTATCTCTTTTTAAAAATCTTTCTTCTTTTTACATATTCTACATTCGACACACATACATGTATATCTCTATATATCTCCCTTTGTGTCCTGTTCTCCTGTCCTGTTCTCTTTATATCTCTCTCTTTCGCTTTTTTTTTATCATACTCTTTCCTGTGCTTCCTCTATCTCTCTATCGCTCTCTCTCTCTCTCTCTCTCTCTCTCTCTTTCCCTCTCTTTATCTATCTCACTCTTTCTCTCTGACTCACTCCCTGATTTAAGCTAATTCCTAGCCCTCATTACACCTACGTAATCCCAAGTTTTTCATATAAATACACTTCAGATCGTATACTCTTCCGCTTATATACCCTTCAACACATTACGAACAAGTATTTAAATATTTCACAATAATGAGTGACATTTTGAGCACAAATTATAGAAATAATGAAGCGAGCACTGAAAGCATCAACAAACTGTAGCGAATCAAAGCGTTGATAAGCGAATCGACTTCCTCTCTGAGGTTACTCAGGGAAAACAAATTAAATACATAGAGAAACATATAAACACATATATTTAATATAAACAAAACACACAAGATACAAGATAATCTACATTATAATATGATATATTATAATATTAATAATAATAAATTATTTATTGAATTGAACTAAGTTCTCTCTCTACTAAATCTTCTGCACATTGAGCACAATGCCGCCCTGTGACTGCAGAAAGAAACTCGTCTTATTCAGTTGCAGAGGTATTTCGGTTTCCTTTGCTGGCGAGAATTTAAAATTCTTCAGGAGCACCGCTAGACCCACCAATGTCTGCATCTCCCCAAAGCGCAGTCCAATGCAATTTCTGGGCCCAGCTCCGAAGCCCAGCCAAGCGGCCGAGTGACGCGATTCGATGGCTTCGGGTGTGAAGCGATCGGGGTCGAACTTTTCCGGTTCCGGATATATATCCGGATCATGGTGTATGGCATCTACAGGTATAACCACTGGAGTGCCGGCCTTAAGTACATAATCTGATCCAGGCACGGGAAAGTCCTCCAGAGTTTTTCGTATCAAAATTGATGCAATAGAATATTTGCGTAGAGTTTCTGTGAGATAAAGCAGACAGCAGTTGATTGAAGACTTACAGGGTATTTCTGCTTCGACTTACCCTGCACAATCTGTTTGATATACTTGAGATCCCTCAGTGCCTCATAGTTGAGTTCCTTGTGCTTGGCGAACACCTGTTCCACCTCTTCTCTGGCTCTCTGTTGCACCTCGGGATGCGTCGCAAGCAGATGAAGGGCAAAGCCCATTGTGCTGGAGCTAGTCTCAAAGCCGCCCAAGAAGAAGACAAACGCCTGCGCCGCCAGCTGGTTGAAGGTCAGACCTCCATTCGGATCATTGCGTAGATCCATCAACAGATTGAGAAAGTCCTTGCGCTGCACTTGATTCTTGTCCCGATAGTCCACAGCTTCACGTACGACGCGCATATAGAAATTGCTCACGTCGTCAGGAACCATTTTGATGTGCAGCCGCTTGGCCAGGTTTGGAAATGTTTGCAGCAAGGCAAAGGCCAGACGGCCATGACGACGCTGCGTGAAGACCTTTTGGCCCAGACGACAGAACTCCACGTTGGGATCGTTGAGGCTATTGCAGTCGAGGCCAAAGGCGCAGCTGCCAATGATGTCCATGGTGAAGCGAGCCAGCAGATCCTTCACCTCCAAGGGCGACTCTTCTTCATGCTGCATGAGTTCCACCTTCTCTCTCACCACTTGCACAAATCGTTCCGATATCTGAACCACTGTGGGCAGCATTTGATGCATTTTGAGCGAGGTGAATGTGGGCGTCAATTTGTTCCGCATCTCGCGCCACTCCGGTCCATCCAGATTGAAGAGATGCGCCGATATGGGATCATCCTGAGCATTATAGTAGTTGCCACGGTGTGCGAAGCTATTGAACTCCTTCACCATCACCAGTTTCACGAGCTCCAGATCTAACAATACAGCAGCGCCGCGCAGCGCGAAATAGAAGCCCCCAAATGGAGCTTGACCTTTGTACTTCTCATAGAAACGACGGAACGGCTCCAGCACCGTCGTCGTCTGACCCACACTGCGTAAGTTGCCATAGAACCAAACGGGTTTCTCATGGAGCACCCCCTCGCGCTCCCAGTAGCTGTAACTGCGCTCCAGAAAGACATAGATCAGCGCCAGCACAGCCAACAGAAGTCCGAGCGTTAGCCACCAAAGCGCCATGATCGACTGTTCGCAGTAGACTGAACGTTTGCTTAGCGCACCTCTCTCTCTTCCTCTTTCTCTCTCTTTGTTAGTCTCTTTGTTTTTCCATCTCCCTCTCTACACATGTGCTAAGTAGCTCGAGTGAAATTACGCTAATTTCATATTTTCCAGTTGACTAGCTGAGGTAACTCATATACAAATCTACGTAAACAAATGTGTGTAGATATATCTGGTGCATATATAAATATATATATACATATACTATATCATATCGTACATTTACTTTTTCTCTTTGAGTCGCTTTGTTTAATTAAAAATGTGACATGAGCTCGTTGCAGTGCAATTGAAGCTTCTATGTTTGAACTTGAATATGTTCTCTGATATCTATCTATCTTTTACGCTCTCTCTTTATCTCTCGCTCTCACTCTCTCCCTCTCTTTTGGCTTTTTCGCTCTCATGCATTTCAGCTCGAGCTTAACATGATATTAAAGCTATTGTAAATTATACTAAATAAACATTTGTATATATCAAACCAGAGGCTTAGTCAACAAATGATGTGTATATGGGGGACTTTACATATAGAGATATATCTATATATATAAAAATTAAATCAAACCCGCTTCTCCTCTTCCCTTTGCACTATTTTATGTAAAGAAACCATATCAAATATATACATAAATCTCAAGTAAATCCCCCCTTGATACACGCCACTGTCTTTTGATATCATGACTTGCATTTCACTGAGCTAAGTATTTGTCAACAAAAGATACTGTTTTGTACTTTGTCGCCCAGACGCTAAATTTAATAATTGCTTAACCCACATTGGAAGCTGTGAATTTCGTTAACGACTGCGAAACAATTAGCACTTTGTCGCTTATTGGCCAGGTATTTAATGATTACGTCTCAGATCATAAGTCCGAGCATTCATCTGCTGCAGTCGTTATGTCTTGATGAAGACATTCGGAGTAACTCGCAATCGCATCGATGCGTCAACAACTGCCTGAAAGCTCATCGCATAAATAAAGCGTTAGGGCACGATCCGAACCGAGTTGGTAGAGGAATGGGGAATCTTAAGAGCTCGCGCTGCTCTATCGGAGCTCGTAAATTCCGGACCATAAAGTGTCTCACTTAGCATGTCAAAACAACCGACAGAAACAAGGTTCGAATCGAAGTGGTTTTTCGATAGTCGGGGAGGTGGGACTTCGGAACTAGAAGGCGAAGAGCTGCTTAAGCGGTCGCTTAGTGAAGTTCTATAACTTCTTTCTCTCTTTTTCTCTATATCGATAGAGGTTTTAACAAACTATAGCGCATCAAAGTGCTAATAGGCGTATCCAAAAGAAAATCAATGGAAATTAAAAATAATAATATTTCATTTAGCTATAAGAAAATTTGAAGACTATATATATCGTATAGTTTCTGAGATCGACGCGTTCAAACATACAGACAGACAGACCGTCCGTCACTGCCCGTTTTTCTGTCTGTTTGGCATTCTTCCTGTCTATCGGTCCATTCTTCCGCCTATCCGTCGGTCTGTCCAAAAGACCTTTTGTGTAACCGTATGTCTAACTTATAACGTGGCTGTGCAGTCAGGGGTTTATTATACTCGAAAATTATTTTTAATTTTTATGCCACCGTATCTAGTTTGACTCCACGTGTTTTGGGGAACTTTGAATAAATACAAGGTATGCAGTACGTTGAAAAACAAAGATCGGGTGGGTTTCGGGGTATATTTTCCTCCCGAGCAAAGCTTTCCCACTTATTCCCATCATATATCAATCCATCTTCGCTAAATCTTTCGCACATTGAGCACAATGCCGCCCTGTGATTGCAGAAAGAAACTCGTCTTATTCAGTTGCAGAGGAATCTCAGTTTCTTTTGCTGGCGAGAACTTGAAGTTCTTGAGGAGCACCGCTAGACCCATCAGTGTCTGCATCTCCCCAAAGCGCTGTCCAATGCAATTTCTGGGCCCAGTTCCGAAGCCCAGCCAAGCGGCCGAGTGACGCGATTCTATGGCTTCGGGTGTAAAGCGATCGGGGTCGAACTTTTCCGGTTCCGGATAAATATCCGGATCATGGTGTATGGCGTCAACAGGTATTATCAGAGAAGTTCCAGCCTTTAGTATATAATTTGACTGAGGTATGGGAAAATCGTTAAGGGTTCGACGCACCAATATAGTAGCAATGGAATATTTGCGAAGCGTTTCTGAAATATGGTTAAGGTTTTACAAGGTATCTTACAGCATATACACTTGCTTACCATAGACAACCTGTTTGACATACTTCAATTCCCGCAATGCTTCGTAATTGAGTTCCTTGTGCTTGGTGAACACCTGTTCCACCTCTTCTCTGGCTCGCTGTTGTATCTCGGGATGCGTCGCAAGTAGATAGAGGGCAAACCCTATTCGGCTGGAGCTAGTGTGAAAGCCACCGAGAAAGAAGATAAATGCCTGTGCCGATATCTGATTGATGGTTAAGCCTCCACTAGGATCATTTCGCAGTTCCATCAATAGGTTGAGAAAATCATTGCGCTGCACTTGGTTCTTATCCCGATAGTCCACGGTTTCACGGACGACGCGCATATAGAACTCGCTCACATCATCAGGAACCATTTTGATGTGAAGCCACTTGGCCAGGTTTTGAAACGTTTGTATCAGCGCAAAAGCGAGGCGTCCATGCCGCCGATGCGTGAAGATCTTCTGGCCCAGGCGACAGAACTCCACGTTGGGATCGTTGAGGCTATTGCAATCTAAACCAAAGGCGCAGCTGCCAATGATGTCCATGGTGAAGCGAGCCAGCAGATCCTTCACCTCCAAGGGCGACTCTTCGGCGTGTTCGAAAGCCTCTACCTTCTTTCGCACCACTTGCACAAAACGTTCGGCTATCTCCTGGACTGTGGGCAGCATTTGGCGTATTTTGAGGGAGGTGAATGTGGGCGTGAGTTTGCTGCGCATCTCTCGCCACTCCGATCCATCCAAATTGAAGAGATGCGCCGATATGGGATCATCGTGTGCATTGTAGTAGTTTCCACGATCGGAGAAGTTACTGAACTCCTTCACCATCACCAGCTTTACCAGTTCCAGATCCAAGATTACTGCAGCACCGGTCAGTGCAAAATAGAAGCCCCCGAATGGCGCCTTGCCTTTGTACTTCTCATAGAAACGGCGGAACGGCTCCAGCACCGTCGTCGTCTGACCCACACTGCGTAAGTTGCCATAGAACCAAACGGGTTTCTCATGGAGCACCCCCTCGCGTGCCCAGTAGCTGTAACTGCGCTCCAGCAAGACGTAGATCAGCGCCAGCACAGCCAACAGAAGTCCGAGTGTTAGCCACCAAAGCGCCATGATCGACTGTTCGGAGACGACGTGTCCTCTTGCCACGGTCTAAGTAGCTAATTCTACGCTAATTTCATATTTTGCACTTGATTCGCGCTAGTAACTCATACAAAAATCGATCTTAAGAGCTCGACTCGGTCTATCAGAACTCGTAAATTCAGGAACACAAAGTGTCTCACTTAGCATGTCAAAACACGGGACAGAGCACAGGTTCGAGTAGTGGCTCGTTGATAGTTAATTGTGGCTGTTGGAGAGTTAAGTTATGTGCCCATTCGAAGATCGAACTCGAGTCGAGGCATAAGCGATATAAACATCTTAACTTACGGACTGGCTGGAGCTATGATCTCAGTAATCTTAGCCGCTGCATGCATAAAATAGGCGAATTATGCCCAATTGCAGCTGCTCGTTGCGATCCTCGCTGCGAGATATTTCTGTATCTCTGTGGTTTCTCATTGTGAATTGTTGCGGAGGGTGTTCTGGTTTTACTTTCTTATAGGATTTAGAGTTTTGTTTTACATTTGGATTTGCGTTTTGGAATATATATTTAAATATTCATAGATGAGTGTTAGATTTCCCCATAATTAACAAAAAATAATATATATAAAATATTAATAAAAATTAAAATATATATTATAATAATAATAAATATTTAATATATAAAATAATTATAAATAATATATAATATAATAAAACAATTTTAAATTATAAATAATATAATAAAATAATAATAAAAAAATGAATAAACATGAAATAAAAATATAAATGATAAATACGTCGAATAATTTAATTTTTTAATTTTTAAAAAATTCTTTTTAAATTTAATTTTTTTTTAAATTTAATTAATTTTCAAATAAATTAATTACATACCATATTTAAATGTTCTAATTAATTTTTATTCGGCCTAAACAATTATTAAGACTTCAGCCTGATTCTTGTAGTAGTAATCGAAAACTTTTGTAAATACTCAGGGTATTTAATAGTCGGATAACCTATACATTTCTGATTTCCTCTGTATTTTCGTATGGTTTTTTGTGAATGTTCTGTGGAAATCGGTCTATAGCCGGCCTGCAGCTATGGGCCAGCTCAATATTCCCAGCTAATTGAACCAGTAAATCGCACAGAAAGAGGGCGAAAGAGAGAGAGAGAGAGAGAGAGGGAGAGAGAGAGCTAGTAAGCCAGACTCGAACCTTCTCTCCACATTCGACTTGGACTCGTGTGTAATTTGTACCTTTGTTTTGTGCGGCCTGCGGTGGCGCACTTTTCTGACATTAGTTTTCCTTTTTCGTTTTTCTTCATTTCTTTTCTTTTTTCAATTTTGCAATTTTCCTTTGTCTTCTGTTTGCTGCACATGCAAATTGTGACCGAAAGTTCAATATTCGAGTGCAGTCGTTGGCATTTTGGAGGCGTGGCCGTGCCCCGTGGTAGCGCAGCCAGCTGGACATGACGTTGCAAAGAGTCAAAAGGGGGTTCGATGCAAAAATTGCAGGTGAACGAGGGTCAGGTAATAAGTAGACAGTGAAGCGCAACTTGAACTTGATGGATTGCGCCAAGTCGAGGTCAAAGGTGTCGTTGTCTGAGTTAGTTAGAGATACTAAGCTGCTTTCACCTACGACCAACTGGCATAATTTTCTGGCAAATTAGGCAGCCAACAAAAATTAGTTCACTCAGCCATAAAAACTGGCTAAATAGAAATAGATTAGCTACAGGTTTTGGCCCAAACAAAATATGAATTTCCAAATTAGATTCGTATCCGCAGACAAATATGCGCCGCACACACACACACACACTCACAGATACGAAGGGGAAGTTACATATGAATCTAACTGTGAAGCTTCTGTTACACACACACACACACACAGAGTCATGTGTCCTGTGGCAGGAGCAAACATGGCAGACAATTAATAATACTTAAAAAGGCAACGTGGAAAACAACAACGACTCACACATTGCCTGTGTGTGTGTGTGCTTGTGTGTGGGGGTGTTATGCCCTTTTTTCTCTCCAGCCATATAATGGATAATAACATGCACATCAACACGGCACGCCTAAGCACAGGACTTAACGGAGGGGTTGTTGTTTTTGGTAATGAATAATGCGCACTCACCTGGAAGCCAGCTTGAAATATGGCTACATTTTCGCTTTGTCGGTGCCTAGCGAGAAAAATTACCGAAAAAAAAAACAAATGGAAAATTACAAATTACCTAAAATTTTATTTATTTTTTTGCCCAGTTACCAAGTGGCTTCAATTATTCATTTTAAATTGAAATTAGGTGCGACGTTTTAATGCACTAAATTTGGTCTATAAAAGTTGGTATTGCCTCTGGGGTCAGCTGGAAAGTTGAGGGCGTGGCGCACGGATCGGGCAACAGCTGTTGGCATTAGTTGCACTTTGGCAGCAGCTCGAAAGGGCGCGGATAAGGTCAAGGGTCATATGCTGTGGTGGGTTAACATTTAGTTTATAGTTGAAGCTCCTGCTTCCTGATAGTTGGGTGAGCAGGCTGTATAAATACTAAATATATTGGTATATTTTAGTATCAGAGCTGTGGGCTTAGACAGAGTATGTAAGACATTTAAGAACTTTAAGAATTTTAAAAATATATATTATTGTATTTTTGCATTTTATATTATAAAAATACGAAAAATTCCAATTCCAAATTGTAGGGTAAAATTTAATGAATGAATTAGAGTTTAAGGAAAAATATTGTAAATATTTTAATTTTAAATGTATCAAATTTTAATGTATTTTTTAAATTTTTTATTTACAGGTAAATTTTTGGACTCTACCACTAATAACTATAGATGCGTGCTAAGTGTGAGCTTTACATGTATTATAAACATTCATATACCATCCATAGCAAGCACAAGTAAATAAATTCTAATTAGAAGAGCTTTAAATACAAATGCAAATGTATGTGCATATGTCAATGTTGCCCTGGTTATGGCATTGCTATAAGGGTAGTTATATATGTATATCTGTATATAAATATATATATGTATATATACATATATGCATTTGACTTTGGCAGCGCTTTGATCTGCTGCCGACTGGCGTCAGTTGGAGCTGGAGTTGGAGCTGTTGCTGCAGTCAGTTTCAATTCTCGCCTACCCATGGGAGTGGCAGCATATGCAAACGGCATTTTGTGGCTGCATCATTAACAGAGAGAGAGAGAGAGTGAGAGAAAGAGAGAGACAGTACGGGTTAAGGCTAGGGAATTGGCAGTTAAATGAACTGAGTTGGCAACGGCTTTCGGCCCTGGCAAAACAATTACATTTCAATTTGCCTAATGTCAAAATCAGCCACCCTCAAAAATGCAGTCAGCGAATTTGGTTTTTGGGGGAATACCCTCAGTGCCAAAACAATTATTAATTGAAAATTGTTGTCGAAAATAAATCGAAAAAAAAAATGGCTACAAATATTTATGCATTTAACAATGCCAAATAAGAGAAACAAATATTTATGCGCAAATATTTGGCGGCTGCATGCGAAAATTCTACAAACAATTCCCGGTTGCCCGGTTGCCCGTTTGCCCGTTGGCCCGTTTACCCGTTTGCCCGTTTGCCCGGTTTAGCTGCCGCTTTGTTGGCATTTATGAATTTCCATAATTTATGCGCACTGTGGGGCCCATTTCGGATGGGATCATGCGGATGGGCGGCATTCGATTCATAAATTTTAATTGAAAATTGCGGCACAGCCAGCGACTACAATCGAAATACGCGCAATTAAATGCCAAAAACATGCGAAATATGACATATGGTAATGGCGATGCACCCCCCACACCCACACCCACTCGCAACCCCACCCCCACCCTTAATTGATTCAATTCGATTTGCGTCGGGCTCAGCCAGTGACAAAAAGCCGCGAGTTTACCAATGAAATATTCATAAACTTGTCAAGTGTTTGATTTGCTTTCCACTTCGACGCCAGAAAAACCCCAAAAAAACAAAACCAAAATATTTCAATCATCATCATCATGATGATCCACAGTGATTATGACGTTGTCCGCTTGCGCAAATGTTTGGCTCAATTAACGCGCCTTGTTGTATGTTTTAATTGTTTTCGTTCGCCAGTTGGCAACATTGCAATTTGCTTTTATCGAAAAGTTCATTAATTGCAGAGGGACAAAGAGAGAGAGAGAGAGAGAGAGAGAGGGAGGGAGAGAGCGGGCAGTATTTGTGCATTAACCATGGAGCGACAGCAATGAGAGATATTTTGTGGTCATTTAATTGGCGGTTGTTGGTGTTGTTTTTTTTTCAGTGCAGGTGAGAGGCTGAAAATAATCAACAAAATATGCAGTTCAATTGGCGGTCGAAATGAATTAGTTAGAAAACAAATATGTTATTCTAACAGTCTTTAATATGTAATAATCAAAAGTATATAGTTAGACAAAAATATATTTTTAAATATTTATTTATTGTAACAGTCTTTAATTTACAAAAATTATGTTTTGACTTCTGACTCCATTATATAGTTGAATTACTTTGATTTGTTAAACAATTATTTAATCGAGCATAGCTTAATTTATTTCAAATATATGATATTCAAATTTATTTATTTATTTAAAGGAGTAGAAGGAAAATACATAAATATATGATAAATTAGAGTTTGCATAAAATAGGTATAAAATATTATAATAAAAAATAATATTATAAATTATAAAAATAATATTTATAAATATTAAATACAAACATAGATTTATTTAATTGTTGGCTGCCCAACAAAAATTCATGTTTTGAAATAAATAAAAATTTTTAAAAATATAAAATTTATATTTATACAATCTATTTTAGTTTTCCCATCAAGTTTTTTCTTGAAGAGAAATTTGAATTGATATACTATATTATATATTATTAGTATATATATTATATATTATATTTTATATAATAATATTGTAATATAACTATTATATTATTATTATCTTTTTATTCTTCTATGAAAAACCGATTGTCAAGACATCTTTTTCCACTACCATCTCTATATACTTGTTATATAATTACAGTATACATTGTATTATATGATGATTCTATTAGATACCGTTGTTTAAAATCAGATTTGTACGTAATTTTAAGTGTAACGAATCACTTTATATAAATTGTAAATTGTTATAGTTTCTTATTCTTGAAAATAATACGAGTTAAACAACAGATGGACTTGGCTATATTAACTTAGTTATTCATTGCAATATAAAAATTATATAAACATTTCTACATTATAAACACATTATATATACATTATTAAAACATTATGTTGCTAAGATATCTGCTCCATAAACACTCACCGCAAGAGCGTGTGAAAATGTTACACTAAAAAACAATTAAGTTGCTCAATAGAGCTCGACTCTCATTTTCAGCTCAACTAATTATCTGGCTAAAATCACTTAGGTCACCTTTCGCCTACAGCTACAAGAGATTAGATATTATTTTCCCAGCAGAGCTTCTAATCTGTTTTCTATCAGCTGCACACAAATATAAATACCTAGCAGCAGCAGAAGATTTTGATTGATGATTGACTGAAGTGAGTTCCTCTCCATCTCCTTCTCACTCTCACTCTATCTCTCTCTCTCTCTTGCTCACAAACATCTTGTAGTGCAAATATTAAATCGTAATTAAAGCAACTTGATGTTAAGAGTGAAAAGTATTTGCATTGCACTGAGAGAGATAGAGAGCAAAAAGAGTAGAGCGATGGAAGCTAATCACCGAAATCATCAATAAAACATCAAAGAGAAGATGCTGCTGCTGCTGCTGCTGCTGCCTAATGGAGGATGATGTCAAAGAAGGCCAACTGGTAACTAATTAACTGATGCTGCAGCAGAGACAGCAAACAAAGCGCTTGCCACCTGCTTTTTTTTATTTTCTGGCTCATCATCGTCTTGGCTCATTCAAACTGAGCCTGGCTAATGGTCTTTAAAAGCGCATTTAAAACGCGTTTGCGTTTGCTGCGTGCGTGTGTCCAATTGGATGACTTCCCTTGTGCACTTCCAGCTCCCCAGCTCCAACTGCTTCAACACATTCTCCTAATCACACATCGTCATCATTTTTTTTTTTCGCAATCGATTAAATTCCAGCTTAGTTGTTGGCCAAAGCCAAAGCCGAAGCTATTCGAGTCTATAGACATTTCAGTCCTGCTCCATTTTGCGTTCTATTTGCTCAAAATGACTTTTCACATTCTCCTTAGCTTAATTTAGGTCAAATTGAGGCGTACAACTTTAATGCACAAGTTAATCCTCTACTATATAGAGTGTGGGTAGA
Source organism: Drosophila meridionalis (assembly GCA_035045145.1). Taxonomy (NCBI): domain Eukaryota; kingdom Metazoa; phylum Arthropoda; class Insecta; order Diptera; family Drosophilidae; genus Drosophila; species Drosophila meridionalis. Next base: position 4,443,218 of record JAWNPG010000025.1, read on the forward strand.
GTATAACTGACTTGGGAATACCTTGTAAATACAACTTTTAAGTACTTACTTCCCACTGCGCCCAACTTCATTGCATTAGAGATTTATGATTATTTAATTTTTAAGGCGATTTGCATAAAAACTTTAAGCTTTGATTTTAGATTGAATTTTCAAGAATTTTTCGATGAATTAAGCAGCTTAAGTTTTGCTCTAAATATAACTTTGCTGTGGGTTAAAAGGATATATTTAATATATTTAAATAATATTGTGGATAATTCAGTTAAATTAGAAAACAATTTGTGACAGAATTTATGAGGATGCAAAATGTTTTTAGTAAATAGAAAATATACATATATGATTATTAATGAATATGAAATAATAATGAGAAAAAGCCAATTAAATTGGGAAAAAATGTATGAGATTTTTAAGAGGATAATATATTTAACATACAAATGTAGATATATAAATTATTATGTATGCAATATATATTTTACATAATGCTGTGTTCACAAAAATAGCAATGCAGTTGATGCTAACAGAGATTGCAAAAATGTTTGCATATTTCTTTTCACACATTCAACTCTACATATATACAATATTAAAACTACATAATCCTCCTTTAATTATTAAAAATGATCTAAATTATAGAGGGCTGCAGTCACAACAATTTTCAAATATATTTGTATTTTGTATTTATAAATAAATATTTGTATTTTATATTTACTAAATATCTATAATAAATATCTGGATAAGAAACATCTCTAAACATCATTATTTCAGACACACATACATATACCTATATCTAAATATATACATATAAATCTGTATATAACACTCATATCATTCTATTTCACTGCTGAAACTGATATACCAGCTGTCATTAGCCTCAGCCTCAGCCTCAACAACAACAACAATAGCCTGAAGCTTTAATTAAATTATGACTATGTTAATGTACCGTTACAAGGGCACATTACGCCTTCATTCAGCTACGTGTTCTTTCCCACTTACTCACATGTAGTCTAACTGCCACGTTCTCTTGGTCTGTCTCTCCTTCCCTCTGCCTCTCTCGCTCACTCTCACTCTCTGCTTTTTTTTTTTTTTGGGTGCCAACTGGCAAGTTTAACACATTGCATGACGCAGCTCATCAGGACAACAATTACCCATGTGCCACGTCTCGTAGTCAGGCAAAGTGAACCGAACTTTTTGTTGTTGTTGTTCTTTTAGTTTCTTTTAATGCGCAGGCAAACATAAATAGTGCAAAGGCGGCATAACTCACGCAGTTAGTGCTCTTGACAGAAATATGCAAAAACTGCGCTTATGCATATATAAATTAATAATATTTGATTTGGAAATATATAAATTAAATATATATAAACTCTCTTATATTCTAATGTTTTCATATATTCTCAACTCTGGGTAATTATCCAAAAAGCATGGCAGCAGATCCCAGTTAAGCATTGTCAAGCCGTTAAGGGTTCCACGACTAAGTATTAAGTGCTAAGAATCAATTGGTATCGACAGATTTTTATATTTACTATATTTATGTTTATAGTTAGTAATCACTGCTATTATTATGAACAGCACAAAATGTCATTTTTTCACTACCTTGCTCAATTCTGAAAATGGAGGACTTTGTTTTCAACCCAAAATGTTATTAATTTTGTTATAAATATAATTAATTTGTTATAAATATATTCTTAACATTTAAAATATTGGTGCAATTATGGTTTTTTTTTTAATATGATTTATCAACAACTTTGAAGTGAAAGTTCAGGGGTACTGCTATTTTTGTGAACACAGCTTTTATTCATTTTCCTACACAGGGTATTTTCTAGTTCATCATACGCTCACTCAATATGCTTAGTTTTTGGTTTTGTTTTTTTTTTCGTTCACTTCTTTTCTCTTTCCCTTTTGCATGCCTCCGTTAGCTTCCGCTATCCTGTTTAATGCATGACGTTGACGTCGCTGGCTGCCATTTGGCGAAATGTAAATAAAGTAATTAAAGTAATAAAATTTGTTTTAATGTCGCGCTCATGAAAAAAGCAAGATAGACGAGGAGAGGGAGGGGAGTGGTTGGGAGAGCGGGAGAGTGATAGCAGGCTATGCGTGCCGCCATCATTCTTTTGGGCCATCGCCTTGTAGTCACGTCAACGTCAACGCTGCTGTCGGCGTCGCTGTCGGCGCCGCTGTCGTCGTTCGCGTCAGCCTCGCAGCATAAAGGTGATAATTACGCTTATTTAATCATTTATTATGGCTACTTGGTGTGCCTTCTCACACTCTTTCATATCTGTCTGCCGCTGTCTCACTCTGTCTCCCTCTCTCTCTCTCCTTGCCTCGCTCTTTTTATGCAATTCTGTCGAATAATTTGTTTATAACACGAAATTGTCGCGTTTATCACGTACCTCGCCTAAACTTTTTATTTGCATTGTTTTTCCATTGTTGACTTTGGTTTTACTTTCGTCGTATTTCCTTTTATTCGATGCTGACATTTTCACCTGCCCGCAACCTGTTCCTGTTTGCATGCACTTGCTAAATTTGTTATTTTCGGGCACTTCCTGGTGTCCTGGCTCTACCTCTAACTGCCACCCACCTGCCCCACTCCGGCACCGCAGACACGAGAAATCAATTAGTTGTGCTCTTTCATTTAGTAAACTTTTAATTTGTCCTCGATATTGGGAAAGGCATTTACAATGGATGTGAGTTGCTGTCTGGCATCTTGTGTGAGCAGAGATTTCCAATGGAAGTAGAATTTATAGATGTGATATGTTAGGAGCAGATATCTTATAATAACATATAGGGCATTTTGTATGTAGGAGATTCAAGATATATATTCGAGTCTATGAAGGAAGTGCAAAGGAAGTTAATCAGGGAAGATTGGATTATGTAGAGTCGATTCTAGAGCACAGATTCTGAATATAGAAATTAGAGTCTCAGAATGAAACTCGAAAGAGAGAAGTTAATTCAACTGACGTCAGACACGATGGGATGGAACAGATGGTACAGATTGAACAGACAGAACAGATTCCACATATACTAGAGTCAAAGATGGAAATCCGATAGAGAGTGTGTGTGTATATGTGTGTGTGAGAGAGAGAGAGAGAGAGAGAGAGAGAGAGAGAGAGAGAGAGAGAGAGAGAGAGAGAGAGAGAGAGAGAGAGAGAGAGAGATACTGATCTGGAATTTGTCTAGATTCTATGAATATAATAATATCAGCTAAATGATTTCAAGCTATGTATACCTGAACTCAACAGCCAACATGCAAGCAGCTTCAATTCCAATATGGACTCTGCTTCTTCTAGCCACGACAGATACTTCTCAAATGGCAGCCATAAAACTTGAAAAGGCAGCCCCAACCCCTGTCCCAGTCCCATTCCTAGCCACAGCTCAGCGCAGCGTTTGAAAGGCAGCCAAACATGCAAATTCGTGCGATGTATTGAACGAGAGTTGGGCCACAGCTGTTGGAACGCTGCGTTTCCGTTGGCACTTGCTCGAATGGAGAGAGAGAGAGAGAGAGTGAGAGAGAGAGAGAGAGAGCGAGATCCTGGAACGTGTATCGCACACGCCGCGTATCCCATGTCGAATCCCGCCTGGCAATGGTCGTATTTTTAATTCTCTTACCGTGGCGCAACGTGCAGAAAAATACTTCAGAAAAGAAGCCGAACAATGGGGCAGCGGGCAGAGGGAGAGTGCTGTGGCACATGGCTGAAAACCACACCTAAACACATTTGGCAATTAAGCCGAGAGGCAGAGAGGGGGCGGGGCAGGGCGGCCGAGGGTAGCCAGGGGACTTGGCCAGGACACTAAACAGGCTGGCAGTCAGGCAACCGCACGACAGGGCTCAGACACATGAGCTGGTTCGTTTGATATATGGCAGACATGAATGGAGCCAGCCAGGACACCAGTCGGAGCAGCTCCTGCACCAGGACCAGAACATGCCAGGAGTTGCTGCTATCGAAAAAAGAAAAAAAGCCAAACAAAAATGTTGTTTAGAAACTTGAAATGGGCGGCTGATAAAAATGGAGCTCGGGGACGCATAGAGCCGGGCTGGCCGGAACTGAGGACGAAACGTTGTTGCCCATCGCCGAACATGTTTAATGGCGTTATTTATGTAGGCGCCCCCACCACCACCACCACTCGAATGCCTATGGATGCCCAGGCTCGGTTGCAATTTGTCGACTTTGGCGGGGGCGCCCAAAAAAAAAAAGAGAAAAAATTATATGCCACTTGAACCTGAAAATTATTTACTTCTATGAACCGAATATGTAACGGAGCGCAGAGCAAAGGCCCCAAGGCGCAGACAGCAAGGCAGAAAAAAATGAAAGAGAGAGAGAGAGAGAGTGAGTGAGAGAGAGAGACAGAGAGTGGGAGAGAGAGAGAGACAGAGAGTGGGAGAGAGATAGAGAGAGCACGCACAGTGAGCGAAAAAAATGGCAACTATTTAATACGCGCTCAACATTTTGTTGGTATTTTGTGTGTGAAGTTTTTATACTCTATTGCAAAGCGAAATGGGTATATTGGTAATGGATAATGTTTGCCTAGCTGTCCGTTCGTTTGTTCGTCTGTCCAATGGCTGTTCGATAGTCCGTATGAATGCAAACCATTTCGAGTCTATTGAAGCTAGAGATTTGCAATTTAAAATATATACTCCTGCGTACTCTCATCTGATAAAGTATTAAGATTTTCCCGATACTCCCATTAGGGGCATGAGAAATCGAGAAAAACTGTATTTAGTATATAAAAATTCCTTTCAGTTAAATACTAGTGAATGAATTTTGGAATATAAACTCCAGTTGAACTAACAGATGTACTGTAACTACGGACTTCCGCTAGACGTTTGTTTATTTTTTATTCTTGAACATGGAAGGTATACTCCCATTGAACACCCCAGATCAAAAAGATATACTGGATATATCTACAACCGTTGAGATTGTGACAAATCAGAAAGATTCTAATATTATAAAGCTGGAACAGTTCAGTAACTACAGACTCCTGTTTGACATTTATTTGTTTTTTTATCCCGGAACGAGTATTATGTAGTCAGTATCGCCCGATTGCCACATTCCTGTATTTTTTTCATTATGTACGCAACTGAAATGAAAATGGGAAAAGCGGAAAAATGGTTTGGCAAGCAGCGAAGTGTCCAGAGGTCCCTTGCGTGCCATTTAAATGAAGCTGTTTTTTGGGCTGCCAGCGACCACACTCTCTCTCCTCTACCTCTGTCTATCTGACTGTCTCTCTCTGACTGTCTCTGTCTCATGTTTTTATTGCCACTGTCTGGTATTTAATTCAATTTTTTTTATGTGTCTTTCCATTGGCATAGTTTCCATGGCAATGCAACAGAGTTGCGTATTTTTAATTGAAATAATAATTGCATTTTCACTTTTTAGTTTCTTTTTTCGTTGTTGTTGTTAATTTCTTTTGATTAGATTAAAAGTTGTTTGTGTGCCGAACTTATATTTCAGATAATTAAAATTGTATAACATTTATATCATAAAAATGTCTTGGGCCCACGCCGTCTAGACACAGGTCACATCAATAGATTTGATTTTCAGGTGAGACAGGAGTCTGCTGTCTGCCCAGCCAGGTGGCTAGGCTCTGGCACGGAGTTAATGAACTAATAGAATGTCAGGCATCTTTCAGCTGTCGTCTTCCGTTCATGAATTCCGCGAAGCACTTGAAGTTAAAAAAAAATGAAAAAAAAACTGAATGCAAATTGTCTGCACCAATTCCGCGACTTCATTTCAAGGAGGGGAGCTCAGCTCGTGAGCTCCCCCAACTGTTTGGAGTTTTCTTGGGCTGGCGCCGCGTCTTTCTCTCAATATGTGGGGGATAAATTATGAAACTTGGGGCGTTTCACTTGTTAAAACAAATTATAGGTTTGTTTTGATTATAGCACTCGCTCGCTCGGTTGATGTTGATGAGACATAGGTAGGTAGGTAGGTAGACCCTGGTGCATAATAATATAAATTCATTTGCATATTTCATTAAATGGCATTTAGCTTACGGCCTGATATGCTCACTTTCCACCAAAAACTTTCTGATGACTTTGGAGTTTTATTGTTTTCGAGTGGGGAGGGGAGAATTGTGAACTGAGCTGCGTTTGGGGGTGTTCACATTTCCTTTTTATTTCATTTGTGGGCATATTTTGAGGTGAGTTAGTATATGAACTCAATTTGCTGCAATTGCTTGGGTTTTGAGAATATTAAGAATTGAGATTGATATGTAGAGGTATATGGTAATGCGTAGGATTAGAGGGAATAAAGTTGAAATCTGTTAAGGTATATATAGGTATTTGTTGATGGATTTAAGGATGCTCATCAACACATATTTATATATAGCTTCATAGACTTTGAAATTACTTTATCTAAAGCTTCGGAAACTTAAGACATTCTCCAAGAGCAATGAAGCAATGAAGCAAGGATTCATTGACTCAAATAATCAATGAATCAATAAGGCAAAGAAGTAAGGAAATAATGAGCCCACTCATGAAGTTTCCTTAAGAATCTATACTATACAATCTATCTATATAGTATTTCTCATCTATACTCTGTAATCTTTAATCTTTAAATAAATGATTAAATTGATTTGTAGTTTTTCCAAAGTCTCAGTTTCCTTTGCTTTTACCTTATGATCTGAACATAACTCAGTTGCTCGAATCAAATCTCACAGCTTACATATTCAAAAAAGTTTTCTGCCTATCTATAACTCTGATTGAGTGCAATTTGTAAGCACCTCATATCACCAACCCACCTTATCCCTGATCACTTCCAGCTAAAATTCCAACAAATTCTTTCTCATATTACTTTCAAAATAATTTCTAAGAAATAAGATCAAAATATATTTGATTTCCAATTCCTCAAATCACATTTCTCTCTCGTCGTCTCCCGATTGTCTTTGTAATAAATACTTCCCATCTCCAGCATCTCTCCCATGCAATTGCCATTTTAATTGTCAGTCAACGACTTAATCTCGCTTGCATTAAGTGCATTAAGTGCATTAGCCGCGCATACATATGACCCATAATTGAGTTTATGGAACGCCCTCGGCTGGCTGGTTCGGATGAGACTCGTTTCCTCAATGGACGACATTTAGTGGGCATTGATTGACACTTGTGCCACAGTCAGCCCGAGGAGCAATCCGATCTGTCTGTCACTCGGGCTGCCCACAAAAGTGTCAAACTGAAGTCGGATCAGCGGCATTAAGCGTCATATTAAATGCAAACCCATTGAGCAGCAGCAACTGCGAACCAAAGACGATGACGACGACGACGACGACGACTCATTTAAACTCAAAATGTCAGATTATTAAAGTACGATAAGATGGAAAGAGCAGCGAGCCGTGGGCCGTGCCTGAAGATGAGCATGAGAAGTTTTAGTTGCGAGTGAGGAGAATGAAGAGGGCAACGGTTAGATTGCCCAGACTTGAGGTGAGGGCGTCTCACTCTCTGCTTAGCTCAGATTTCGTTATGGCTTGCAGCTCAAAGATGTCGATTACAATGCCAATTTCAAGCCGTCTGACGCTGATGAGGATCATAAAAAATTACCAGCACGTAGTCTGCTGAGATTACCACGAAATGATAAAAAACATATGCGGAGTTGGCTTCAAAAAACTAACTCATAAATATATATTTGTATAAAAGGCTAAAGGCTGGCTCAGGTGAAAGCCTTTCACCTGTCATGTGTGACCACAACTAGTCAAAAAAAAAAAAAAAAGAAAAAATTAAAAATAAAAAAAATACCAAAAAAAATGCATATCAATCAAGCCAATTACAGTCCGTGACGCCTTTAGAGCCCGCAACACTAAACTTAATATAAATGCAAATTCAAATCGGAAAATCTCGAAATCGATGCGTACCAAATTCAAAATGAAATGAAACGAATCGCCAGCCTTTCCATGGAAACAAATAAAGTTTGAAAAGAAACTAAGAAAATATGCGCACAAATCATTTGCTGTGCCTTTCCCATTGGTTCGGTTGGAGCTCTGTGTGCATTCATGATCTTAAGATAGTTTTTTGTTTTTTTTTTTTTTCTCGTTTGGCCAGCAGGTAAAATTGGCTTAAAAGCAAGAGCTGAGTTAGATATAAGTGGGTACAGTAATGTCTGCAATGAGAGGAACTGCAATATGTTTGATAAGAGTTTCGAGAGTTGGAAATATAATTTGAGGTTAGAACTGAATATGGAAAAGAAATGGTTGGGGATTATATAAAAAATACAGTATAAAAAAAAAAGAAATAAAAAAAATGTATATAAAATATTATAAAATAAAAATAAAAAATAAAAATAATAAATATAAAAAAATATATATAATATAAAAATAATAATAACTTATATAAAATTTGAAATAAAAAAATTCCTATCAAACAAAAAATAAATAAAATAAAATATAATAAGAAAGAAATAAAAGAAATAAATAGAAATAAAATAATAAAATAAAAATAAAAAATAAAAATAATAAAATAAAAACTAAAAATAATAGATATAAAAATATATGAAATATAAAAATAATAATAATTTATATAAAATAAAAAATAATAAAAAAATTCCTATAAAAAAAAAATTAAATAAAATAAAAAAAGAAATAAAGAAAATTTATATAAAATAATATAAAATAAGAAAAAAAAAAATAAAATTAATATATATGATCAAATATATAAAAATAATAATAATTTATATAATATAAAAAATAATAAAAAAAATTCCTATCAAACAAAAAAAAAATTGGATTTTAACCCAAAATATCATCAAAATTAAAACTAACTTCTTCATATTCTCACTACTTCTTAAACTCTCAAATCCATTCAGCTTTCGTCTTTCTAGCAGTCTTCACTGTAGCTGGCGCATCAAATACATCTGATTATGCCGCCCGCCACTTGGCCAACATTGTTTGGGCTCTGCCGCTTGCCTCGTTTCGTTGCGGTTCCATCTTAAGCGGCTTCAGCTTATGGTTTTGGCCATGCTTTTGGGGCTTTGGCTGGGCTTTTTTGAGTTTGTTAGTGTTTCTTTTTATGATTTTGTAAGCAGCTCCAGCTCCAGCCCCAATCCCAAAAAAAAAAAACGCAACGGCCGGGCATCGTTAACGTTGCCTGTCGATCAAAATGCAATCAAAATTGTGCGGGCTTCGAATCGGACTCGGACTCGAACTCGGGCTCAGAGTCGGACTCGAACCCGAGCCTTTGTTTGATTGTCTGTCTGTCTGTTTGGTCACAATAGTTTTTTTGGAACTCGTAAAGATTTCTATCGGCGGCCTTTTACACTCTCTGCTGGCCCGGTTTTGGCCTTTATTATTTATGGTAAGTGTCTGCGTCTCTCGGAGATTGTAATTGATTTTTACAGTTTGCTGCGGTTTGAGTTGTTAACTTGGTTTACTGCTTCTAATATCGGGCCATAAATAAGATTTTAGCTGAAAATATAGATAATGATATATGTGCTATAGGCAGTTCTTATCAGTTATAGAAGTTTATTGGCGTGTGTAGAGCTTGTCTCCGTTCCATTTAAATAAAGCTCATTAAGAATTCAGTGGAGAATAAATAATAAAAAAGGGGAAAAAACGATATAATCCAATTAATCCTTAAACGTTTTTTAAAAGCATATAATTTAAACACACAACGACAACAACAACAACAACAACAATGGCAACGATAAAGGTAGAGGTAGAGGTAGGCCCAAAGGTAAAGGCGACTGAAAACAACACACCCAAAAGACAGGCAACAACGAGACAACGAGAGCACGACAAACAATGCCAAATTCGAAATGGGTTTTCGGAGCGTCTGTAGGTTCGGTCTCTCACTATCCTACTATCACCCCCTCTCCCTCTCTCTGTCTCACTCTCTCTCTCTCTCTCTCTTTCTCACAGCTGCAACTCCAACGCAGCCGCCTTTGGATCTTTTGGCTGCTGATTTCGATCGGAACGGCGGAAGGTGCGTGAACAATGGCAACAATCGAACATAATTAGGCTTAAGTGCTCAGAGAGAGAGAGAGAGGGAGAGGGAGTCAGAGTGCGAGCGAGAGGCAAGACTGAATGTGCAACTGGAGGCGGCATGCAGCGCTCATATACATAAATAAAGCAACGCAAATAAATTGCTGCGAATTTTTATAATTAATTGTATTGTCGTTGTGCTCATTATGAGGCTGATCATGATGATGATGATGCAGTGCCTCAGATATGGCGACAGTAGGCGAGCCAAATTGTGGTAGCCACTGTAGCTTTGAGTGTGTGCATTAAAAGCGCATTAACAAATCCTCTAATCAGCGCCGGCAAATCAACGACTCTCTGTGTGTATGTGTGTGTGTGGGTGTGTGAGCGACTTTCCGGCCCATCCAAATCCCTCGCTGTATAAGCGGCCAACGCCCCCTGCGGCTACGCCCCTTCAGCTGACTCGTGTTCGGTTTCCGCTGTGCGTTTTGTTGTTTGTTTTATTTGCAACCGTTGAGGCATCAACTAGTTGTTGTTGTTGTTGTTGTTGGTGGTGGATATCGCGCTGTGTGAACCGATTATGGAGGGGCTTTCAATGTAATACACTGCGACAAATTAGGCTAGAGTTAAAGTAAATCAAGTATATGCTCTAGAAAATGTGCTGGGATTTTATGTAAAATTTGAAGAATTTTATTATTATTTTTTTTTAAATATATAATAAATATTAAATATATATATTAATTTTAAATTAACAAAAAATTAAAAAATATAAATAATAAAATTTGAATAATTTTAATTTATTTTATTGATTTTTTTATTATAATTATTTATTATTTATTAATTTTATTATTATTTTTTTTTAAATATATAATAAATATTAAATATATATATTAATTTTAAATTCACAAAATATTAAAAAAAAGTATAAAATAAAAATAATAAAATTTGAAGAATGTTGATTTATATTATTGATTTTTTTATAATTATTTATTATTTATTAATTTTATTATTTTTTTTAATATATAATAAATATTAAATATATATATTAATTTTAAATATACAAAAAATTAAAAAATAAAATAATAAAATTTGCAGAATGCTGATTTATTTTATTACTTTTTTTTTATAATTATTTATTATTTATTAAATGTATTCATTTATTTTTAAAATATATAATAAATATTAAATATATGAATTTTAAATAAACAAAAAATTAAAAAAAAAAATTTTAAAATAAAACTAAGAAAATAAATGATATTATTTATATTATTACTAATTTCTTTTTTTTTAATTATAATACATTTTTTTATTACTATCTTTATATTTTCTTATTAATTTATAATAAATATAAGTATAAAAAATAAATTGATATGTATATTATTAAACATTTATTCAATATTATATATTCATATATATATATATATATAAGAAATAAAAAAATAATAATACAAATTTATAATAAATTCATAAAATATATAAAAATAATAATAAATAATAATAATAATAATAAAAAAATTTATAATAATTATACATAAAATTGAGAAATAGTTATTTTTAAATATTTATTGTCTATAACTTAGATACGCTATATATTTTTCTCTCTATATAATGGTAGTAATATTCAATTTACGAATTTGTGAATAAATTATTTTTATAATTTTTTTTTAATTTTAATAAATATACTATATATAATTGAATGTAGATCATAGTAAATTTAACCATTTTTAACATATATATACATAATATATATATATATATATATATATATATATATATATATATATATATATATATATATATATATATAATTTTATAAACATCCCTCTTAATACATATAATTCTATATATTTTTCTCCGTGTAACGCTACATTTTGAATTTATGAATTTATATTATTTATTTATTTTTTTTTAAATATATATTTCTTTATTTACACTCTCATAATTCCCCCTTTAACTCAAAGACACCTTCAGCTACATAGTTCCTCTTCTTTCTCTATGTGTAACGCCTCGTTTTCAATTTACGAGTCGCATATCTTGGGAGTCAAGTCGGCGTGCCCAGCCAGGCTATCTATTAATAAACCATAATAATTTATTGATTTCCCTTTAAAGTCGCTATTGACCCAACTAATCTACACGGCATTATCGCCCAAGACAGCCCAAGCGAAAGCCGGCAAAAGGAACTAGATCTGCGTCTTGGGCAACAGTGAGAAAGTCAAAGCAGCGGGAGCAGCTGAAGGGAGAGGGAGTGGGAGAGGGAGAGGCAGAGGAGGAGGAACTGGGACTGCGAGTGGGAGTGGCAGCAGTTGTGCATGCTTAACAAACTATTGTTTAGTCTCCAGACTCGAGTCTCGTGCTGCTCGTGCTCGTGGCCTATGGCCGAGGCAACCTTTTGTGGCTCGACTTTGCCACCTCTTGACACGAAGAGGGACGGATAGGCAGGCATTCGGATTGGGCTGCTCTCATTATACGAAATATGTTTAGCTTCTGCCTGGCTGCAGATGCTCGTTCAGCTTGAATTCTGGGAGTATATATGAATGTATATAGATAAATAATAGCTATTTTCTAGTTCTACTCAAATCTTCACTTCACCCAATAGTTTATGTGTAGAGCATCAGTGGGTCGTGCAGGCTCAACTATTGAATTCATTCTGAATTGTTTCGCCGCCGTTTGCCGTGTTTGGCTTAGTTTCTTGCCTGAGCGCATTTCTGCCGTCAAAGGCATCCTTTGAAGTTAATCGTATGTTGTGCTAGAAAAATAACACACACAAGGATATATATACACACATATATATGTAGGTGTATGTATATGTATATATAGACTACCATGGCTTCCTGCTTCACTCCTGTTACACGCTCGAATCGTTAACATATAATTGTGTTTTAGCATTTAACTTTGGCTCCTTTCTGACTCTGTCGCAGCTGTCGGCTGTCGGTTGTCGGTTGGAGCTTGTTGGGGCCGTTTGCCCGTTTTGGCTTGAAGCGCTCCACTTTGACTTCATTTTGCTGCTGCTCAGCTAGCTTCGTTTGCCATTTACTGTAGGTAGTAGTCCGCTCTTGGCCCCATTGTCTACCTAATTTTCTGCTGCTTAAGCCATCGACTTTGGCATGCTGCCTGCCAAAGCGCCAACCGAATGCATTTTCTTATTAATTTTTGTAATCCATTTGCCCAAAATAGGCAAGGCCCAGAGGGCAAAAGACTTAGCGGCAGCAGCAGCAGCAGCAGCATCCACTGAATGTGAATTTGGCATGTGAAGTCTGTTCAACTTGGCGAGAGATTAGCCAAAAGCAAACTACAAAAGAGTTCATGAGGCGGAGCGATAGTGAGTGGGGGAGAGTGAGAGAGAGAGAGAGAGAGAGGGAGAGGAAGATTTCAATAAAGAGCTTACCTCTATAATACTAGGAATGTGTAGTAAGTATGTTATCAAAGGTATTTTATGAATATATATTGATTCTTAATCAAATGGCTTCAAATATACTGTCTGAAAGCTAAAATTAGAATGGAGCTTGAGCTTATTGAAGTTGCCGATTTCTCACGCAGTGTAAGTTATAGCTTAAAGTTGATAATGAAAATAATTGGGCATATATATATAGTATAAAATTAAGTTTGATTTTAATTGAACTTATTCGAATAGAAATCTTCTTTATCACATGCTCGCAGTTGTCTATAGATTTAACTGAGTATATGATCTATCTGGCAGTTTCGTATGAAATATGTGTCTGCTATTTTCAGACACAGTCAATCACTCAGCAAACTTGGCTCACTGGCTAAAAATATAGTATTATAATATAAGAAATCAATATATGTATTACTTTCTTTTACTTATTTTCTTCTCTTGACTACCTTAATTGTCTTTAATAGCAGATACTCTAATACCATTCATACATTGTATACTACACTCACACCTAACCGCACCCACACTCATCACACACACACACACACCCACACACACTCACACTCTCTCTCGTTCTCTCGCCCAACCGCAGCTGTTGCCACAACAACATTTTTGGCAACTGCCGCCGCGACAGCCTGCAGGTAATTTATCTAATAAAATTATTATTACCATATATTACAATAAATGAGGCTTAATAAGTATGCCACAAGATTGCTGCCTCACAATACTTTCGCTCCACCAAAGAAAACAAAAAACGAAGAAGAAGAAGAAGAAGAAGAAGAAACAACACACAACATCTATTCTCCAAGGAGCTGCCAAAGACTCGAGACGCCGCAAATTGCGTGTGGCACGTGACCGGAGAAAATGCCGTCGACTATGGCGAGAAAAGCCGCACGAATGTCGCCCGAGTCTCGCCAGAAATAGCTAAACAATTTGAGAAGATGTCGCGCAAATTTAAATTGTCGACGGCGGCGCATTTTAAATGCAAAAAAGGGGGCGGCAACCACAGCCAGTAGACACGCCCACTCCCAATGACAATATGTTTGAAAACATGAAAACGAACTGAGCTGAAATCAATGGAGATAGAGAGGAAAATATGTTAGATTTAATGAGAACTTAGAATGTAGTCAAAGATAGTGGGGGGTATGAGAGGAAAGAGGATGGAATGGATTGTAATTAACTAAAGGTAGTCAGAGGAAACATATGGAATAGGTATTTGGGTATGGAATATTTGGAATTTGGAATATAACTGCTGCGATAGCGTGAGAGAGAGAGAGAGAGAGATAGAAAGAGACGGAATGAAATGGAATGGAATGGAATGAAATATCAGCGACGGTGACGGAGAGAATGAGGAAATATAAAGAGTGAGAAGAAAGACGAAGAGTGAGGGAGAGAGAGAGACAGAGAATCAGAGAGAGATAGAGAGAGAAAGAGAAAGAGAGAGAGATAGAGAGAGAGAGATTGAGAGAGAAAGAGAGAGAGAGAGAGATTAAGAGAGAGAGAGAAAGAGTGAGAGAGAGGGATGGAGACATGGAGATATATAGAGAGCGATGAAAAGAAATCAAAATAGATAAAAATAGACCGAGAAAGAATTAAAGTGAGATAGAGATAGTGAGAGACGCCGATTTTATCACTCTCTTTGTCTAATTTTCTCACAGATAGACTTTGTCTTATTCTATTTCTTTCTCGAACAGAGGTACTGAAGAAGAAGAAGAGAGAAAAAGAGAGAGGGTGCGGAAGATATATTGATTTCGGCAGTTGATAAATAGAGTGAAAGAGATAATACACATATTAATAGTAAGAATGAGATCCAATGATAGTTAATATACTAGAGACAGTCAGATAACTATAGAGACTAAGAAAATAAAGGAAATAAGAGATTGAGGAAAAATATGTCGAGAGGCTTCGAGAGATTCACCAACAAAAAGTAGAGACTGATTTATTTAAATAGAGATTGAAACAGGGAAAGAAAGACTATTCATAGAGGTACACAAATTCCGCCAAATTTAGGTCAAATTCCTTTCAGTTTAAGAAAAAAACCCAAATTGTTGATCAATCGATTGCATCAGAGCAATTTAGCCCTTTTTTCTAATATGACTCGCCGCACAATGGCAATTGCTCATCAGGCTTGGGAGTTCTGGAGTCTTGGCCTTAACTCAACTGGCCTACAAATTGCTTCATTTGTTCAAGTGGCTGCGGCTCAAACAAATGGCCGCAACATCAAGAACTAAACCCAACAAATTCTCGTATTCATGTTGAATTTAATGCAAGGAGAGAGGGGGAGAGAGAGAGAGAGAGAGAGAGTGGGAGAGAGAGCGAGAACTTGGACGACAATTGAAATGGCGCTTAATTTTTTATGGGCATCGCAAACACTCAAGTCAAACAGGCCGCAAGTATCCTTGACAAGGCGGAGGAGGAGGTTGGGTTGGGTTTTGTTTTTTGTGGGTGTTATGCTCGAATTTCCTTCTAACCGCAACAATTTTGTGGTTTGTAAAACTTTTCCTCGGCTGCGTGTTGTTTTGCTGCTTTTATTCGTTTTTCTTTCATTTTTTTCCTCTTGGTTTTTCAACTTGTTTTGTTTGCTGAGGCCTCTTGCTTTCTGGTCGGGCCTATGCGTGGCCTCACTTGTTTTCCATTATTTTGTTTGCATTTGAATTGAAAATTAGTATTTGGGCACTTTAGCAGCGACCGTCTGCTAATTTATCATGCAGCTTTTCCTTTTTCCCAAAAAAATTCTCTTTTCTCGGGGTTTTTTTTTTGGCTTTTGCTCAAGTGTTTATTTAGGCTAAGGTTCGAGTTCTTAAATTGAGCTGCCGTAATTTTATTTATGACATGTTTGATTGGATTCCTCAGAGTGCGGAGCTCGAACTACAAATACAAATAGTCGAGACACGTGTGCAGAGAGAGAGAGTGAGAGAGAGAGGGGGAGAGATGGGGAGAGTGGGAAATGCCAAACAAATTGTATTGCTGCATGCCGCTTAGAGGCGGCTTTACTTTTATTTATGCTGCCACATGACTCAATTGCAGCCACTTACCCCATTTGGGCTACTTTACAATGTAATAAACTGGCGGCAAATGGAGCACGGGCCCGGCAACACGTTGGCAGTGACAAAGGTAGACGCCAGGCAGTCAGGGAGCCGGACGTAGGTGGCAAAAGGCAGGAGCCGACGCTGGAGCCGACGCTGCAGCTGGAGCAGACGGCGGCGTTGCCAACTAATGAGTTCCTAATTTAAATAAATTTCTAGTCATAAATTAAAATATGTGAGACACATAAAGCAAACGCAACGAAACGCCACGCAACGCAACAAAAGGGGGCGCCGCCAACTACAGCATGTGGCTGACAGACAGATTTGCGAAAGGGGCGTGGGGTTAGGGGGAGTGATGGGGCACAGCCTGGAGAGAAAATGGCGAACATTATTTGCCTGGCAGCAGACGCAGAACTAAAATGTGCGAAATTATTTAACTTTTCCGGCACAAATTTCCATATTTATGCTTTGTATTTTTTGCAGTTTAAAAGGGAAGTTGGTATTTAAAGCACTTGTAGTGCTGTGCTTTAAGATTTGTATTTAAATATGGTATAAGAGTGGATTTTTATAAGATTAATATTTCATGAAAGAATTAGACTCAAGTTTTTGAGTTGAGCAAAAATTTAATGGTTGAAGTGCATATGCAGATATAAGCAATTATTCACAGTTTTTCAGCAAATACATTACTGAAAATATTATTTACCTGATATAAAAAAAAACATTTCTAATTCAAATATTTGCATATATAAAATAAGCATCAATGTAAGCAAAAAAGATAAAAATTAATATAAAATATTTATGGAAAACTTGATTAAGTTGTCACCAAAGCTGACAGTAAACTTAATAAATTAAATATAAAAATTAAAAGATAAAAAATTAATAAAACATTTAAATATTCAGTCTTCATTAAAATGAGAGAGATATACACCACATTATTAAGTTCCACTGAAATATAGCACTGCACACGTGAATAGTTATGAAAGAAATAAGAAAAAATAAATAAATAAAAAAATTTTTAATATAAAAAATATAAAAAAATATATATATGTATTGTCTGAATATATATATACCCTAAAAACATCCGTAAAAATATTAAAAAAAAAAAAAAATTAAATAAAAATATAAAATAAAATTTAAAAAAAAAAATTAAATAAAAAAAAATATAAAAAAATAAAGAAATATAACAAAATAAATAAATAAAAATTGTCTGCAAAAATATATCCCCTAAAAATATTCGTAAAAACATAAAAAGAAAATTAAGAAAAAATAAATAAATAAATAAAATAAATATATAAAACTGTCTGTAAACATATACATAGCTCCAAAACATATCTATCAAAATGCCTCAACTTAATATTTGTATCTTAATATTAATAATATAATATTCCTAATATTTGTATCTTTAAATACATAAAAATAGTATATAATATATATACATATATAGTATCATAGTACTCAATAAAATAGATTTTCCATTTTCTGCTCTCTCACCTTGTTCAAATGCGAATTCAGCTGCTTACGCTTCGCTCATTCATTATCTGCAGTCAATCGGGGAATGGCCAAAAGTATTTACAAATTTTACGGCTGTCGCGCTGCATCAGCAGGCGCATCATCATCAGCATCAGTATCGTCATGATCATCATTATCATCAGCAGCAGTTACCCTTTTCTTTATGACTCGCCACACAATTGTCTAACCACATAAATCAGTTTCTAGCCAAGGCTCAATGCTAAATGCCGTCGACAGTCTGAAATATACAAGGCAGAAGGCAGTCTGAAAACTAGCTACGTGAGCATAAGAAACTGAGAAAAACTTGGCGCATACCAAAAGTCAATGAGGCAGTCAACGATCGATCCGCAAAGGCGACTGTTAGCCAATGGCCAGCGGACTTGACTTTTGGCCAGTAGATGCCGAGATGCTGTGCCAAAGATGGGCAACGTCTCCCTCTCTCTCTCACTCGGTTCACGTCTCAACATTTTCGCTACGCCGCATTTTTAGCCAATTTAAAGTCTAATTTAAGCAGCGCATTTGTAACGCACGTAAGGAGCAGCAGCAGGAGGAGCAGGAGGCAGGAGGAGGCGTTGCGGCAGGAGTAGTAAAGGATTGATCGGCTGGATAATTTTGAGCACGTACGCATATAAATTTCATCAAAATTCCAATGAAATATACGCAGAACGTTTAAATACGACAATGCGCATACTCTTTTTATTCCTCAAAGGACACAAAAGGCAAAAAAACAAAAAAAATTATATTAAATTATGGAATTTTTTTTTATCATTTTTTTGCCAAAGGAATTTCATTTTCATTTTCCACTTGTTAGTTGAGGGCCGCATAATAAACATGTTTATTAGCATTTTTGCCGGCGCAACAATAAATTTGGCGGCAGACAACTTGCAACATGTTGCTGCACGCAGCAATCGGCCCGAAAAATGAAAAATTCAGCATGCAATAAATATTCCTTTTTGGATGCACTGCAAATAATTAAGAAGAAATAATTGATGGCAGAGTAGAGGCATAAGAGAAAAGTGAAAAGTTGCGTCACACTGACTATGAAATACACTTTCTTTATTTGAATAAAATAATAATGAATATAGAAAATGAAAATTAATTATAATTCAGTTGCATGAATAGTTTAAAAAGTTGAAAAAATAAAAAAAATATAAATAGATTAATAAAATAAGAAAAAAAGTAAATTAATTAAAAAAATTATTTAAAGAAATAAATAAAAAAAATATATAAATAAATAGATAAATGAATAAATGAATAAAAAATATAAAAAAAAAATTAAAATAGGTAAATAATAAAAATTTAATAACTAAGTAAAAAATATAATAAATATATATATAAATATAAATAAATAGATAAATTAATAAATAAATAAAAAAAAATAAATAAATATAACAAATATAAATAGATTAATAAAAAATTTTAAATAAATACAAAAAATAAAAAAAAACTAAATTAATTAATAAAATTATTTAAAGAAATAAATAAAAAAATATATAAATAAACAGATAAATGACTAAAAAAATAAAATCATAAAAAATAAGAATTAAAATAGGTAAATAAATAAAATTTAAGAACTAAGTAAAAAAAATAATAAATAAATTAATAAAAATAAAAAAGAAATAAATAAAAAAAAATAAAAATATATAAATAAATGTAGATAAATAAAGAAATAAAATAAAAAATAAAGAAATAAAAATAAAGAACTAAATAAAAATAAGTAAACAAATAAATAAATTAAATAATAATAATAATAATAATAATACAAAAATAAATGAATAAAAATAATTAAATTTAAACATAAATAAATAAATAAAAAATATAAATGAAAACAAATAAAAACTAAAAAATTAATTTAAAGTGACTAAATAAGTAATAATAATAAATAATAAATAATAAAATAATAGAAATTTGTAAATCTAATTTTATATCGTATCAAACTAACCAGAAAAAAAACACAATATTTTATTTAACAATTAATTATTTTATGTTGCTTTAAAGCTCTATCGCTATTAATATTATCATGAATTCTACTGTAAATAACAATTTCTGCCAAATAAGGCAAAACTTATTAAAAAACCAACAAGAAAAGGAGAACAAAATAAAAGACACTGCCCAACTCGGTTGCAGTTCATTAAGATGCGTTCAATGCTGCAGCAGCGCTCGCATCTGGCGAGAGCGAGAGCGAGGGCAGCTCTTGTGCTTTGCATTAATTTCACATGCAATTTACGCTGATTTATTTGATTTGCAAGCCGAATGCAGCGCATGCAGCGCTGTCCAAAGTGCAGTGGCAGCGCGGCGCGTTTGTCACTAAATTGGCCAGGGACAGCAAAAAAAAAAAAACAGAAAAAAAGAAACACAGAAACAAAAACAAAACAGAACAAAGCCCTCGGCAGACGTCAATGGTGCCGTTCGATTTGATCGATTTGTGTTGATTGCCTGTCAGCTCTTTCGCTGGCCAATAATACAATGGCTTCTGGGCAGCAGCAGAGCAGCCGGGGGAAGCAGAGCAGTTACAGCAGCAGCAGCAACAGCAGCGACCGCATCTTGTTAGGTGTCAAGCGGCGCAGTCAAGTGTTAAATATATGTACCCACAACACACACACACACACACACACACAGACAGAGAGACGTATGTAGATGCGCAGAATTTACGTTAACTAAAAGTGCATAAAACCTCAGCTGAGCTCAGCTCAAAGTCCTGCCTGTCAGTCACTCACTCACTCATTCACTCTCTCACTCACTCTCGCTGGACTTTCAGTTGAGTTGACTAGCTATTGATGTGGGCTGCATTTGAAGTCTACAACTCAGCCAAGTCTACAACTTTGCAGAGTCTCCAGAGGCGATGCTGCGGCTTGTGCTGTCGTATGCATATGTAATGGAGTAAGCTGCGGCGGCTGTTGCTGCTGCTGCTATCGTTGCTGCTGTGGTCTGCATTTGAAGTCTACAAATCTAAAGCACAGTCTCCAGAGGCTCTGCTATGTCTTACATTATCTTTTGTTCGACGTGTGCATATGTAATGAAGCAAGCAGAGCTGCGGCTGCGGCTGTTGATGGTGCCTCTGCTGCTATCGCAGCTGCGGCTGTGGTCTGTTCTGTTACTGCTGCTAACGCTGCTGCTGCTGTTTCTACTGCTGTTGTTGTAGCTGATGCTGCTGCAGCTAACGCTGCTGCTGCGGCTGCTATCGCTGCTGCTTCTGCTGCTGTTGCTGCTGCTAACGCTGCTGCTGCTGCTACTAACGCTGCTGCTAACGCTGCTGCTGCTGCTACTAACGCTGCTGCTGCTGCTACTAACGCTGCTGCTGCTTCAGCCGCTGCTATAGCTGTTACTTCTGCTGTTGCTTTTGCTGCTGCTGCTTCTTCTGCTGCTGCTGCTTCTTCTGCTGCTGCTGCTTTAGCTGTTACTTCTGCTGCTGCTTCTTCTGTTTCTACGGTCTCTACCGCTATTGTCATTGCTGCTACTATCGCTGCTGCTGCTGCTTTTACTGCTGCTGCCGCTGTCGCTGCTGCTGCTGCGGTCTCTCCAGTTGCTACTGCCTCTGCTGTTGCTGCTGTGGACTGCATTTAAAGTCTACAACTCGCTGTCGCTATCGCTGCTGCTATCGCTGTCGCTGCTGCTGACTCTTTGATTGGCTTTCTTGAAATCCACACTTCAAGTGTTGGAAATTTAATGTTGCATGCGCGTATGTGTGTGTGTGTGTGTCTGCGTGAGGGATGAGTCGCATTTGTAGTGTTGATTTAAACGCCTTTCGTTTCTGCGCGCTTTTTCGTATGCATTTATGCGCCAAATGATTTTTCATGGGAAATCGCTTAAGCTAAAAGAAGAAGAAGAAGAAGCTGAAAAGATGCTGCGATACAGCTTCAACTCCATTCTTTCCTTTGTTGTTGTTGTTGCTGTGCGGGCTGTACTGTTTGAGCTGCTTTTAGAGGCCTTATAAAGCCCCCACATTGTGTGGGGGCCTCTTGAGTGGGTTAAGCTCTGCCATGTAAACTGATATGATTCGATGGGTTAGCCAAACATTCAATGTATTTATGGCTAATGCCCGCATAAAGATTAGCTCACTGAATATCTCATTTGAGCTACCTTTCATATGCAGATGATCGCATAAATGATTTATAATACAACAATAATCAATTCAAGGTTTTTTCTAGTCAGCCATAATTCTTTGAATATTTTTGATGAATCGTTCGAGTTGTGTGTGAAGTCGAAATATTCAATTCGAATAAAATTCGTTTGATTTCTATTTAATCCATGCACAAAACTCTCAAATTAAATGTTAAGCTCTGTCTCAAAGCACTTCGAACTTATTGAAATTGTCAAAAAAGAAAAAAAAAAAGAAAAAAAATGGGAAAAGGAAAAGAAATGGCAAAGCATTTGCTTAATGCTTCGAGTCCGAGTGTCCTACAGCTCCCACTCGAATTTATTTTCGTTTTTTTTTTTTCTCTTTTCTCTTTTTTTTAATGCAATTTCATTGCAATTCGCTTGCTTCGATTTATTGTGTACTCTGGTTGTCCCGTTATCATTCTAACGTAATCTTAATCACTTTGCTCAATGTTCATTCATCCACATCATCAATTTCCTTTGCGACGACTGCATTAGCGCACAGCGCCCTCTGCCGTCTTGGACTTGAAGTTGTTGGCGTTGTTGTCGGAGTTGTTGTTCGAGTTGCAATTGAAGCTCTGCTGTCTGTTGCTGCTGTTTTTATTTCTAGTTTCTGTTTCTGCATTTGCCTTGGCCCTGCTTCAATGCATTTCGCCGCCTTATCAGATTTGAACTTATTTTCAGGCTGATAGATTTGCTAGACTCGAGTCTCGAGTACGCTTTCGTTACGCCAAACCCACAACATGGCCAAACTCCCATTTTAATCTATTTTCTATGCGCGTGCTTCCTCTTCCCATCACAAAAAAAAAAAACATCATTTGCTACTTTAATAGTTGCCAATTGTTGTTGTTGTTGTTGTTGTTGTTGTAGCTGTTATCGTAGCATCTGCCCCGACCCGACTCGACCCTTTAGACCAGTTAGTTAGCCCTCCCCAGTTACCATATTAAAAATGTATATAAAGCTCTTAAGCGAACCTGTCCAAAAAAACAGAAGGAGAGAAGAAGAGAGAGAGGGAGATGGAGAGGGAGAGGGAGCTGGGCAGAGGAAGTTGCTTCAGCTCTTTTATAGATTTCAATAATAGATTTTTGCGAGTCGGTTTCCTGCGTGGCTGCAATTTTCGTCTGCAGCCGCGCACAAAATTGTTTTCTTCAACTTGGCCATGAACCCGCTGACGGCCAATTGCAGTTGGCCAACAGCATGGTCTGGCCAGGTTTCGTCCCTCCCTCTCCCTCTCTCTCTCTCTCTCTGTCTCTCTTCTAATGTATTTTCTTTGTTTAGCTGGCCGCAGCTGTGCGTTGAACCTTTTTGGCCAGAGCAATGCAATTGCTGCTGCTGTTGCTGTTGCTGCTGCTGCTGCTGCTGCCTCTTGCCACAATTCGTTGCTGTCGCACATGGAAGTGCCACATTTGGAATGGGCCATTGCAGTGGGGCTCAATAAATGCCACCGCAATGTGCATTTTATTAGAGAATTGCGAACTTTTAAATTCCTGTGTGTTACAGTGCCTCATAAACTGCAACAGCCATAAGGGAAATTGTATGAAAAACCAAAATTAATCACCTAGAAAATTGCTTAGAAAAAAAAGGTGAAGTGCATTAGGAAAAAAATTAATAAAAAAAATAAAGTCTTAAAAAAAAATTAAGTATTTTATAAAGATAGTTTAATCAGAAGTGGAAAATTACCTGGAAAATTGCTAAAAAAAAAAAAAATAATAATAATAATAAGGGTAAAGCTGAGTGCATTTACAAGAAACCCAATTTTTAATAAAAAAATTAAATATTAATAAAAAATAAATCATAAAAACAATTATGCCAGCAGTAGAAAATTATCTGGAAAATTACAAAAAAATAAATAAAAGTGTAAAACTGAGTGCATTAAAAGAAAAACCAAATTATAATAAAAAAAAAAGAAAAAAAATCGAGTAGTTTATAAAGATAGTTTAGCCAGAAGCGGAAAACGGTGAAAGCACCTGATGAAGATTAGCGCAAATATAAAGTAAATGCGTGCTGAAATTCTCACGTATAACAAGGTGGACACACAGAGAGGGAATACCCTAAATGAAGAGGAAGAAGCAGCAGAAAATCATCAGCCACAGTGAAAAGTCAACGGAAATGTGCGACTTTGGCCTGAGGGACAATGAATAAAAGTGTAAATGATGCTAGGAGAGAGAGAGAATGTGAGAAAGAGAGAGAGAAAGACAAAGAGAGAGTGGGAGAGTGGAACACAGCTAGAGCTAGAGCTATCAGCGTGTAATGAGAAAAGCTCAACGAGCTGAATACTTATGATTATCAGAGAGAAATGTCGCCCTTCTCATTATTATCCATGAGACATTATCAGCCCGAGTTCCTGCTGCTGCTGGTCAGAGCCAGCGGCGGCTGTAAAACTTAAAAGCTTGCCATAAACTTGGCCCGGATAAACTTGAATGCGTCTTGGCCACAGAATGAATGAAGCCATTTAAGCTGTTTGCTAGTTTGGTAACTTGGACTTGGACTTGGACTTGGACTGGCTGATTCTTTTATGGTCCACTCAAATGACACTTTGCCACATAACCACATGGCCTGAAGTGGCTTAAAGGTCTTTGAGCCTTTTCTTTTGTGTAAAATTGGAAATTGCAGTTGATAGCGGAAATAAATATAATTAGATTGCAATTAAGAGTATTATTAGTTTTGCTTGTTATAAGTAGTTCTGGGTATGGTTATGGATAGTTAAGGAACTCTTAAGTAGATTTTTTGATATATTGTTTTAATTGTAGATAGGTTAGAGGTGGCATTAATACCTAGCCCCTGATTCTTAGTAACTAAACTCTTTCGGGTTAAATTTTTATAATTCCTATAGCAACTCTTTATGGATTCATATCATTATAACTTCGGCAACTTCTCTTTCTATTGAATGCACTAAAACTATCCCCCGCTCTCGACAATATGTAAATAAAAGTAATAGGTATTATACTATAACCAATTCATCCCATAACTAATTTAACTGTTTCAATGTCGATCAGCCCGCAGATTCACTAAATCCCATCATTTAGCAGCTTCGCTGCGCCCACAAGTCGTGAGATGCTCCCATTTGCCCTCAATTCACTTTCGATTTTGGCAGCTTTGACTGCTCGTAATTATGCATGTATTTATGTATGTATGTGTGTATGCATGTCTGCAGTATGTATTACGTATGTTATTGGAGAACGTGCCCCAATATGTTGGCGCTAATGACAATGCCACAGCGCGCGTCAAACTCTTGTGCAACTCAGGAATCTATTTCGGCTCGCAGCGCTTGTGGCTCATTATAGCCAGACGGCGAACAGAAAATCAATTAGCCACAGTTTGCTCTCGCTCTCTCCCTCTCTCTCTCTCTGTTTCTCTCTATCTCTGTCTCTTGTCTCGCCTTAAACTGCGCCCAGATCATTAATAAAGGGCCAGAGCAAAGCTACGGGAATTGTGACAGTCGCAGTCGCCGGCGCAGTCGCAATCCGAATGCTGAGGTGGGGCGACATATAATGTAACGGTACACGGTCACATAGCGCACATGTGTCAAAGTTCAGGCCCATTGCTGTGCTTTAAACAGGCAACATTAGTGGATAATTAACACGCCCACAATGGGCTCTGGGGCTCGGCTCAGCGTGGACGTGTGTTTTTTTCTCGTTTCTTGTGCCTTGTTTTTGGCCAACTTTGTGATGCAAATGAGGTTTGAACATGGGCCAGCAAAATTTATGTGCCGCATGCAGTCAGCGCAGTTGGTGGTCCTCACACATGCCTGTCTCTCCCTCTCTCTGTCTCTCTCTCTCTCTTCCCCTCTCTGTCTCACGCTGCGTCGCATTTACGAAAATGCAAGCAAACATCACTCATACGCCCGGTGGGCGCCGCAATTTGGTCACTCTTTGGAGGCCCGCTCATTAAAGCCATAAACTATGTATGAGAATTATGAAAATTAAACTCGAACTCACATAAAAATTAATTGCCACACACACACACACTAACACACACACACCTGTATTATAAATTGTAAATTATTTAATTGGATCTCTTGTTATCTTTTGCAGGTATGCAGGTGCCGCATAAATCGCCCGATTTGTTCAACTGATATAGAAAAGTGAGTTTGAATAGTTTTTCAAGTGATTTGCATAAATTATGCCTGCATTTGGACATCGAATCTGCATAAATTTCGAATCCACTTGTGGGCGTTGCCCAGGTGTGACATGTTATGATGTGAGCAGTCATAGCATAAATTGGCTGATAAAGTGTTGGAGTGGGTTATATAGTGTTTTGTATACGGTTTTTTTTTTGGTATTATATTTATATACATATTTAGCAAAGCTAAACAAGGTTTACTTGATATCAAAGATCTGTACTCTCTATATATATATATAGCTGTAAAGTTCCCTTAGTTCAAATTTCACAATCAACTGGCAAAGCCTATAGACAATTGATGCACGGATTAATGTTGCTACAAGAACAGCTTAAGGCGACTTTGCTGTTTTGGGCGATTTCTTAACTGTTCCAGCACAGAGACATGGAGAGAAGTGTGGGAGTAGTTGCTGTTTGTGTCTTGTTAGACGCATTAAATCCATTGAAAAAAGGAAATCAGGGTATAAAGGTTGTGTGGAAATGTATGTAACAGGTAGAAGAAAACGTGGCAGAACCCAAATGACGACGAGTCGATAGAGCCTTATCCGTCTGTCCGTATGAACGCAGAGATCTCGCAAAGTACAAAAGCTAGAGACTTGAAATTTTGCATGTATACTCGTGTATACCATACGCAGTACGATTTTTTCCTATTAAGTCGATAACTCATCCCATTTTTTATGCATCGATATTTATCGATAATATAAATTAGTTCTTGAAGCGTGGTTTGTACACCGTTGGAGTTAGAGACTTTAAATTTGTTGTCTAGTTGCGTGTTATGAATATGAAGATTATATAATTTTTAATTTTTGGGATCCACGTCCATTCCGCCCATAATTTGCAAAAAAAGTTATTCAAAATATTAACAAGTTGTGCTTTAACAAATATAAATATTTACATATATGAATAAAGCTCCGAAAATTTGATAAATATAGTCCCTCTACAAGAGAATTTATTCAAAAATTAAAACCCCTTGTAAACCATAAATTACAGCTCAAGCGCAGTCGCTGCGTCACCTAATCAGTTATCAGAAGGAGTGCTTATACATGTGTGTTGAATGATTGGAATATTAATGTCTCACTGGGTTCAGGGTATCTCCTATTCAAACTGTCTCAACTAGAGCACTCTTGCTTGTTGTCTTTGGAACTAAAATAAACGCAACGAAACTTTAATTGTTTATTATTACAGCAAAATCACTTGAGGCGCTTAAAGATTGACAAAGTGAGCAACTGATAAACTGACGCGCTGCGTGACTATTTGACTAACTCTATTTGACTGTCTGCGCGAACCTGCTGCCCACTGCCAGTCGGTTCTAGGCCCAGTTAGCAACGCCTATTCAAATGCATTAGCGCAAAATGTCAGATATGACAGGCAGACATTGAAATGGTATCTGGTTCGGGCGTTTTTGGGGTGCCGTTAAAAGTAGCTGTCGGATGCAGCCCGTTCGACTAAACCAACTGTCAGATGAGAAGCTATTCAGGCTGCTCGGGCTGCTCAGGCTGCTGCCACAGTTACAAAAAGTCAAATTAGCGCCTCGGGCCACGTTGAGCGAGTCTTTGAAAAGGGTCTAATGGCTGTCGGAAAGTTTTGCGGCTGTTAATGATGCTGCGGCGTCTGGAATTTCGAAATGTTAATCGATTTATGATGTTTCCGAAATTAAATGTGTCTGGCAGCGCGATAAGGCGCAACAGTAGCCGTCGATAGCAGCAATTCCAATGCGAGATCTAAGACATTGGAAAGCCTTTAAGAGGCCACACAGGGCGACCGAGAGAGCCGTTGCCTGCTCACCTTGTTCCCAGATAAAAAATAGAAAACAAAACTCAAATCTTAAGAGATCAATTCAAATTGTTTAAGTTTAACGAACTATTTGCCTGTTGCTCTGTCCGCAGTTGTTCAGCTGCATAAACACAAAATAATCATGTTGTTGGAGTGCAACAGCAAGCGCTCAAGTCTCGCGCTCTCTCCCTCCCACTCGCTGCCTTTTACCTGCGCCACTCAGCTTAGGCAAGCCAATCATGTGTAAGATTGTTGCCCTTGTTGTCGCGTTGCCAACTATTTTACGGCTGTTCCTTTAGCACTTTCGAAAGGTTGGCAAAGCAGTTATTGACAGTCGTTAGCTTCTGCTGTCGCTGCTGCTGCCGCTGCTGCTGCCGCTGCTGCTGCGGCAGTCAATGCTTTTAAATGTCAGTGTCAGCGAAAGTGGCATTGGAAGGCGCACGATGAAGAGCAAGCAGAACTAACTGTGCATTTGTATGAGTCTGTGCATGAGTGAGCTGAGGGAGACAACAAGAGAAGGAAAATAACAGTTACAGCTAAATCAAAAGCAAACTGAAAGCTTGCACATTGCTTCGCCTGTCGAGAGAGCTCGAAAGAGTTCTCTTGGTAACTGTTAACAGAACAGCTGTCAAATAAAAATGGCAAACTTCAACTATTCAAGTTTGAAGTTTTCATATATTTTACGAACTAACTGAAATACGCCAAAATGCAGTAAAAGGGCGTTTATTGTTAAGGCCGTTTATAGTTATTGAAGTTAGTGATTTAACTAAATGTGGACTGATTACAAAACATGTTTGCGACTCTGGAATAATAATACAATCATATTAAAAATACTACTAATAATCAGAATAATAAGTATAATAATAATAATAATAATAATATTGATTATAATAATAATTATAATAATAATAATAATATGTATTATTTTCATTATAATTATAATAATAATTAATAGTTAATAATAAAAATAATAATTATAATGATTATTATACAAATTAACAGTTCATAATAATGAGAATAATAAAAATGAATAGTTAATGACAATA
The DNA here is from genome assembly GCA_035045145.1 of Drosophila meridionalis. Lineage (NCBI taxonomy): Eukaryota > Metazoa > Arthropoda > Insecta > Diptera > Drosophilidae > Drosophila > Drosophila meridionalis. The sequence goes on from JAWNPG010000025.1 coordinate 4,472,071, forward strand.
AAAAAAAAAAATTATAATTTGAATATTAATAATGTATTAGGTATTCGGGGAATGTAGACCTATAAAACAGAATTGTTTTTTAATTTGCAAAATTAAATTCTTTTAGAAATATTTCTATTATACATATTTTTTATATATTGTATATAATTTTATTATTGACGGAAATAATTCTTATTGGATATTCATGGATAAAATATTTCAAAGACGCATTTTAAAAATATATTCATAAAACATTAAAAATTAAAAAAAAAAACCTATATAATATACTCATATAGCAAATATAATTTAAGCTTGGAAATTTCCAAAGTTTTTTTAAAATGGGTTGAATAATGATATTAAAAATTTAATTAAAAATTTTTAATTTCTAGATTTTTTAAAAAATATTTTTAACAATCATATTTAAAGTTGAATTTAAGTTTCAAAATTTTTCGAAATATTTTGAATAATCCATATATAATAATATATATTATCATTTTTTTTGCGCCTAACAAGTTCTAATAACTCTATATATATAGTCCATTATTGGCTGAATTAATAAAATTTTCTTAAAAATTTACTACAAATTCCAAAAATTAAAATCGATTGCATTAACAAATTTAAATTTGTAAAAATTATATTCCCATTTCTTACTTACACAAAAGTTTCTTAATGCTTTTCGTACGTTTCTAATGCTGACTTCAGTCAGGATCCGGCACAATGCTTTTGCTTTCTAATTTTATTGCTTGTGTGTTCGTTCGTTCGGCTTGACTTTCTTTTCAATTGGAATTGCCAACGCTGGTTGACAGCCAAGTCTCATTCAGTTGCTCGCCGACAGCGCCTCTTGAACCAAATCTGTGCCTGAACCCAAGTCAAATACGTGAAAAGCCGCCGTCAAGTCAAAGTAACTAAGGCAGTCGGAAAAGCAGTTGGAAAAGCAGACGCATTAGTTGTGATTATCACCCAGCGACTTCATCTAAGTCCAGCCACATGCTATACAACATACAAATGACTTCTATATATATATGTATATATGTATATATATGTATATCTTCAGCTCTGATTCTGCTTGTGTGATGCGAATCTCGTGTGTGGGCGTTGATTTGTGAGCTTTTGTTGTTGTCGTCAGCGCTGTCTGCGTCTGGGTCTGCGAACGCTCACTGAATTGAAGGCAATTGAATGTTAAGTAACATATGAATGACTTTTTGCGGTCTGGCGAGCTGTTGTTGCCCTTCGGGCACACATACGCCTGGTATGCGGCATTCGGTATTTCGCCTACAGCATGTGTCATAAGTAGAACTTTAAGCCAGGCGGCAGCTGAAATTGGATTAAATTCGTGAGACATTGAAGTGTAATCAGTGTAAGCCAAATGAGTTTGATAAAATATGTATGGAAAGAAATAATGAAGAAATCGAACAATTGGTTTTGTTCACACTGGCAGGCAAATTTGTGGTATCAGAACTAAATATCTATAAAAAAAATCATATAAATACTAAAAAATAATTAATTTAAAAATGGTTTGGCCCATATATATTTATTTTACAAATTTTTTGGTTGAAAATAATAACAAATATACAAACTAACTATTTTCGCTTTTAGAATAAAATATATATAAAAAATTATATACTTATTTTTTTTACAATTTGTTGTAGAAAATAATAATAATAATAATTTTGAAAAATAAAAATTAAACACTAAAATACTTAAATTAATTTATACTTATTTTAAATGGCCACAAATGACAAATAATAATACTAAAAATGATATATTTCAGTCTCAATCATAATTTTAAAATATGTATCATATATTTAATACTAAAAATACCAAAACTTACATTCAATATAATATACTAATATACCACAAATAATTAATTTCAGTTACAATCATTATTTAATATCAATATATACTGTATTAAATACTAAAATACCAAAAAAATACATGTATATAATACTCAATACAAATAATTCATTTCAGTTACAATCATTATTTAATATCAATATATACTGTATTAAATACCAAAATACCAAAAAATACATGTATAGAATATTTAATACTAAAATACCAAAAATAATACATATCATTTTCAATCATTATTTAATATCAATATATACTGTATTAAATACTAAAATACCAAAAAATACATGTATAGAATATTTAATACTAAAATACCAAAAATAATACATATCATTTTCAATCATTATTTAATATCAATATATAATGTATTAAATACTAAAATACCAAAAAATACATGTATAGAATATTTAATGCTAAAATACCGAAAATAATACATTTCAGTCTCAATTACTGGCCAATTGACTTCAGTTTAAACTTCATACATTATTTTAATATCAGTATATTAAATATTAAATTCTCAAAATTCCCAAAAATTATAAATTGCAAACAATTTCAGTTGCTGACCGATTGGTGCAGATTACACTGCTCAACAAAAGTTTGATATCAATGACAATAGTGGCGCAAGCAGACACACGCGCACACTCCATGCTGCCTCTGGGGGCAACATCATTTTGACAGCGATTCCATGGCCATTACGTGATGCCAACCATCCATTCCCATGCTACCCCCAATCAGTTATTCCCATGGCCAGGGCCAACACTTGCATCTGCTGTAAGCCATCATAAAACGCAACCAAAAGTGCGGCTAAACTTTGCGATTGAATTTGCATAAATTGTGCTAAGGATCAGCTTTAGTTTCGTCTCCAGTTCCAGCACCAACTCCAGCTCCAGCTCCAGTTGCTGTTTCGGTCTGGTTTTGGTTAGCTTCGGTGTTGTGGTCTACCCTTGCTGACTGCGCTTGCTATGCAAATGGATTCAGTATTTTTTTTATTTTTTTTTTTTTTGTTTTTTTTACTCTTTTCTCTTTTTATTACCCCCGTGTGCGAGTGTGTGTGCGCACATTTGAAAATGCATAAGATTTGGCCAAAGATTGCTGTCCATTAATTCAAGTTGGATTTACTTTTAGCATATTTTACATGCATGCGAATTGTGGCTGCGGCTTCAACTGCAACTGCAACTGCAATGGCAACAGCAACTGCAATGGCAATGGCATCGAGTCCACCGTTCGATTCGCAGTTCGATTGCTACGCAAATTTTTGTTGCAATAAATTTGCATTTACCACAAAATGTTTTGAACTATGGGCTAACCCATTCGGTTTACCTGCGTTCGATTTATTTGTGGCCGCATTTATTCAAATCGTTTCCCATTTCCCCACCACTGCATGGAGCCGTCGTATCGCTATTTCGAGTTATATTGATTTACTTTTGATTGGTTGGCATTCGGCATGCTAAACTCTGGTTATCATTTAGCTGCTAATTTGGTGAACCATCGAAAAACGCCAAGAGAATATTTGATTAACTGCGGCGGTATATGAGCGAAATTCATATGCATATATTTGCAGGGGTTAAAATATGCAGTTGGAATTCCAGAAATTACAAACGAATTGAGTTAAAGTTCAGTAAACAAATAATAGAAAGTACAGAATATGAATTTGATATTGGAATAACTGTATAAAGTAAAGGAAAGAGACAGGCATTAGTATTAGTGAGAGAGTGAGAGATATATGCAACTGCTTTATAATATCTGTTTCAGTAATTCAATTGCAGATATCTCGAGAACAAATACAGATTTTGATGAAATTTAAAAAGGGTTCTGGAGAACCTAACTTATATTTTCTGATAAATAAAAGATTTTTTAAAATCTGGAAATAATATAGCTCTATCACTAAATCTCTAAACAGAGATTTAAAAAATTTTTTTTATTTTTTTTATATATTATATTTATATTATTTTTTTAATATATTCCTATTATATATTTTTATATTTTTCTATTATATATTTTTAAAATATTTTTTATTAATATATTTTTATATTCTTATAAATTTTAAAATAAATGTTTGTTTATTCTAATATTTTTAAAGTTTATTTTTTTGCTATGATATATATAGAGAAATATGTTTAAAATGTATTTAGACATTTCCGGAAATAGTTAAGGTTTTATAACATCCGTAAATTTTATTTTCAAAATATATCAAAAATAAGAATATATAATATATTAGAATTTTTAAATACCATAAATTATTATTTATATTTTATAAAAAAAATATAAATTTAAAAATTTATTTATTTAACAACTTAGTCAAAATAAAAGAACCTTTTAACCACTTTAATTGTTGATGAAGTCAATAAATCTTGTTAGACCACCGTCTAGGTTCTCGTCGCTTTAATATGCATGGCCCATACTTTTGGTGAATTGTTGTGACATTTTGAAGTTCCCAAGTTGGCTCCGAAGTCCAATTGACAAGTTGTCAAACAGCGCAAAAGTTTCTGTTCTAAAATGTACATAATTCGATGTCGAAATAGCCAAATTGGTGACTGCTCAACAATGGCTTCATTTTAGAGGGCCAATCCAGGGCGGCCGTTGAGTTGCGGCCGTCTCTTTGGGTTTATTGGAAAACGTAAAATTGAAGTGGAATGGCCCATGGCCTGTGTCTGGCTCTGGGCATGTCCTGGGCCCGTTCTGGTCCTGCTCTAAGCTGGTCTGCTACAGTTCCCATCATTAAATATTTAAGGCATTCGACAGCAGTCAGAACCTGAGCAAACTATGCGAACTGTGTTAGCCTCAGTCGGGCTCGTGCATGTGTAAATTAACAAGTTTATTGTTGCGACCCAAAGCCAGCAATGGGTCAGCAGACTAGCCCCAAAAATGTCAGCCTATCTGCCAGTTATAGGCCGACTGCGGCAACTGTTTATGTTGAGCATCGATTGTGGGCTCCATTCAGCGCCTACTTTTAACTATTGTCATCCTTTTTCCCTCTCTTTCTCTATCTCTCTCTTTTTGTTCAGTTTTCTCTGTTTTGTTTATTCAAACATGCCGAAAGTTTTGACCGGCCTGCGGTCGAGCGTTAAATCCTTAAAATGCCTCAATACTTTTAACATTGCACGAGTCAAACCCAATGACAACAAATAAGGACACACACACACACACACACACATGAATGCTGCTCATAAATTTTGCATAAAGTTGGTTAGTTAATGGTTTTAAATTTGTTTAGAAAGCAAACAAGTTTTTCGAGGTTTTTGCGGTTTGTTCACTTAAATGCTTTTGCCAAATATTTGGAAATTGATTTTATCCAAAAATTACCAGCTATGATAATAAATTTAAAATTGAAATACTTTAATACCAGTTAAATACTAGACTAAGGGTTAGTACTTAAGATTAGAACTAAACTTGACTGAAATATTAGTGCCTTTGCTTGAGGCTTATCTAACTTAAATTCAAACTGACTTTAAAGTAAATCACATCTTCCGTTCATTTAGCCTGTTTGACTTGTTTAGAGCTCGACTCGCAACTTAATTAAGTTCAATCATAGCTTAGGCCGCCGACAGCACCGCAGATCTAACGCCCTCGCACTCGCCGCGCCCACGCACACACTCAGGTGTAGTAATTTGCACAGAAATTAGCGACACTTTAGATAGAGCTTCGGCTAGGAGCAGCCGCAACATTTCGTTGCCAGACTCAAACACTCAAACCTTGTCGAATCACTCAGGCAGAACTAATGCGATTCATTTTCATTTAAGCTGGCGAAACGCAAAACTTTTACTTTGGGTAAAAAATAAATCTAGCAGCAAAAAAATAATAAAAGAAATGTAAAATTTTAAGGTATATAAATAATGTTGCCGAATGCATACGAAATTTATGGCTGGCCATAAATTTTAGTATTCTTAGCCATTGAAATTCAATACCAGCAAAATGCAGCGCACGATTCTCAACAAGTGCGACAGCTAAGTGCAAAATTTGTCACAGCACAAGAGACAGAACGACTTCGGGAATATATAAAAAAATGTACTAAAGCTGGCAGGAAGTCGCAGTCAGTCAGAGCTAAGCAATTTAGTGTGGATATACTTAAAAGTATATACTTCAAAAAAAAAGGTGATGCGGTTTCATGTTTAAGTTATATGTATATAAAATTTATATATATTTTAAATTCTCTTTAAACAATAATTTCATTCAGCTCCATCTATCTTTTCCTATTTGCAGTCATGTCCTTAGATATATGAGTATCAAAGAGTTATCTACTTTAAAACGTTAGAGATATCTTAAAAATTTAAATAATTTAATTCAAGAAAAATAAATAACAACGTTGCATTCGGGCGTAACCGACGACTTAATACTCTTTTCCCATACGAGCATCAGGTATATGGGCGTTACAAACATTGTTGCCTTGGCTAGGACATATAATTGATTCAGTAATATAAATCATTATCAACCTACATTTTAGAGTAAATAATATTCGGCATTGGATCCATTTTTATTTAAGATTTTTATTATATTTGCCCAAAATGTCAATTTTATAGTTTGAGTTCCCGCGCCTGCAGCTCGAATTACAATTTTTCGCTTTGATATGTGCACAATAAATTTGTTGGCTAAAAATTGTGCGATAGGCGATTTCGTAAATATTTCGTTAGCTCACACTCTACATAGACTCTATATTGATGTGAGCCAAATTTTGGTTAGATTTACATGCATGTGTTTGACTTGTTTGTTTTTTGGCTTTGGGAAATTTGTCAAATTGCGTTTTGCTTGAAATTGACATTTGATGTGGCGCATTTGTTGCCGAGGCCCTGGCAAGTTTTTGAGCGATTGCAGCTATGCTCACACATTGTGGAGTGGCGAGGGAGGAGCGATTTGGCTTTCAAATAGGGTCAACTGAACCGAAAATAAATTGTATACACAGCTATCAAATTGTGATGTTTGTGAAAATGCATGATTCAAATTTGATTTTTCTTCTTTTTGGTTTAACTTGATAAATCAATTTTTATGAATTGCAATATAGAGTTGTAAATTTGTTCTCTCTATATGAACCAAATCAAATGAAAGCAATATAAAAATTTTATTCCTGTTGAAATCATCCACATTTTATGGTAAAATATTCAGCAAAAATGCTTTGCAAATGAAAGAATATAGAGTAAATCATAAAAATGCGTAGCTATCTTTTAATTTAATTTTTTTTTTTGCTATAATAAATTAGAATATATTTAAATTTTTGATAAATTGAAGTATGATTATTTGATGGAATTTTGACTAAAAATGTTAAAAAATTTTGTACAAACTTGAATTCAATTTTTAGGAGCTCTTAATAAAGCTTATTTTATACAAACAAATGTTTATATTGTGATATGTGTAACAGAAATTTTTAATAGTTAAAATAAAATGAACTCTGATGAACTGTCAAGTTTTTATACCAACGGGAGTTGGAAATCTTTCTAATCTCTAATCTAATAAATCTTGTTAAGTGTTTTAAAAACATTTTACAATATTGCCATAATTAAAAAAATAATTAAACAAAAAATGAATTGATCAAAGACTTATCTTTAGTCTAACTGGAGAAGGTGTAATCCAATCAATTCAATATTCTTTTTCTAAGAATCTTAAATATTTTTTGAAAAGGAAGTCTCATTTTTTAATATAAGAAAAAAATAATTTATTATCAATTTTGTTGTTAAATATGTATAAATACAATAGTCAACAATAAAATTGTTTTATTATAAATTTTTTTAATTTAAGAAAAAATGAAGAATTGATTAAAAAACTAATTCATAGAGCTTATTATCCAGACCCTTCCAGACTCGAATGCTTAACTTTGGCTTTAAAATACGAAATGTTCAGCAAGAACCTTGTTCTTGTTTTCTTTTCGTCTTATCTTCTACTTTTATGTTCTCACATGCCTTCACTCTATATGATCTGCCGAATATCTAAATTCAAAATAAAGCTTATGCCAGCTGCAACTCTGACTACCTCTCATATCCCTTCGAGCCCTCACTTCCGTTAGCAAAACTCCTTTTGCTTTCATCCCGACTGACATATTTTCACTTCCATTAGCCCCCTTTGGCCCCAGACGAACTCTGTTATTCATGAGACCAGTTCAGTTGACATCTGCGCTGCAGTCGCCCTGTCTGCATATATCCTTGAAATTATTTCATTCTCATTTTTTTGCTTTTGCCGTTGCTGCCTCATATTTAATCAATTAAAAATGTGTACGTGCACATTTGTTGCCAGGCGGTGGCCGAATGCAAACAACACGAATGCGTGGCAAGCCCCAAACCCATGGCCATAAGCAACACAGACAGTTGGCTCATAAACAGTGGGAGCAGGAGGGGAGGGCAAGGGGAGTGGAGTAAGGGAAGCATTTTAATTTGAAAATAATAAAACCCGACAAAGCAGCAGCCCAAGCCCCAAAGCTGCCCTGACGCTCTGACAATGACATGCAATTGAAGTCCGACCCCCCCTCAGCTGGCATCGTCGGGCTTTTGTCTAATTGTCGCCGGCTTCCATGGGGCCGTCATAATGCAGCGCCCGGTTCCAAATGGGTTCCCCAAAGTCGCTGCGGCATGGATGGCATGTAAAATGTGCGCATATGTTGCGCCTTTTTAGTTGTGCCCCTGGAGTGGGCCCTGTCATTCGCATATCCCCATCATTCCCTTACCCTCGCCCCTCTATGTGCACAGCCCTGACCTGCCAGCTGTGGCTTCATTCATATACCCATGCTCCCGTCACAAGTTCAGCCGGATTCACGCTCCTTTCGCTCCTGTTTTGTGTTGGCAAACAAATTACGACTGTTATTTTCAAATCATTTGGGGGCTACTGCGTGCCACGCCCTTCACCTGGTCACCTTGCTGTGCTGCGTTGGCCCAGCGAGCGCTGTCAAAGTACATTTCTGGGTGGCAACTCCCAGTGGCCACACATCTCGCACCACAATCAACTGCTGGCACATAATTGCAGTCTGTTATCAATTTAATTTTTATATTATTTTGAGGGTAAAAATAACTAGATACTATAAATATATACTGCAAATAATACTAAAACTAAATATAAATTCATGACTTGAAATTATATTTTTTGGCTGTTTTATATTTATAAAAAATTTAGCTAAACTAAGATTTGAATTGTCCATTAATTATTTTATATTTCAATAATTTTAATAAAATTTTATAAAAAATATTTTTTATTTATATATAAATTTAAGAAAAAAAAAATATTTTAAATATTTTTTATTTATATATAAATTTAAAAAAAAATATATTTGAAATATTTTTTATTTATATATAAATAAAATAGATTTTTATTAAAAAATATTTTGCATATTTAATGAAATTTAATTTTTTTTTTTTTTAATATTTTTAATTGTTCGTGTATTTTGGTTTATAAGCGTTATATAAAGAGATAATTTTATATAATAAAAAATAAATATACTATAAATCTATAGTTATATATACAATACCTTATATGCAATATAGTTTAATATTATATTTATTTATTATAAATAATTTATTATAATTAATTATGAATTATTTATGATTTATTTAGTGTAAATAACTAAAAATCTAACCACTTAATAGTTAAAAATAAATAGCGTTTTTTTTTTTTTTTGCTAAAATATTTTTTGCAAAAGTGGATTAACTATAATATTTTACAAATTCTAAAGAATTTGAAAACATATTAAAAATAGGAATAAAATTTAAATTTGAATTCTAAATAATCTGTACTAATAATACATTATACATTACGGATATAAATTAAAAACTGGAAAAATTCATAAATAATAAATTCATATATAATGTAGTTCATATTATTTAAATATTTATTATTATTATTATTGTCTGAATATTTTATATATTTTTATATTTTAAATAATTTCTAATATTACGGGAATAAATTAAAAACTGAAAAAAAAAATATTTAATTTAGTTAATTTTTTTTAAATATATATTATTTTCCAAACTTGTTTATCTGTAAATTCACGCTTATTCCACGCCTCTTTACACTCTGCTCTATAAATTCAGAGCCCTACACAGTTGTGGCTTAAAGCCTGTTAGCCAATTGTAGCACAAAATAAACTCGAATATTTGTGTTTCCTCTTATTTTTGTTTTGTTTTTTTTTTTTCTGCTGACAATAACAATAGCGAGCGGCAAGTGTAAATGGCAATATAAATCAAATATGCGGCAGACGCAGCAATTCACCTACATGCCACCTACACAGGTGACTCTGCAACAGCAACAACAACAACAACAACTATGAAAGCTGCGCGTCGCATTCGTGTTTGCCATTTCAATTGAAATGTGCGCACATTTGCACTGAGCGAAAAAAGAAAACATAAATAAAAGAAAAAAAAATATATATATGTATTTCTTTATATTTATATATACCTACACACGCTTCAATTTATGCTATAATTTTCTTGTTTTATGTGCTTTCTGGGGCGTGGCAAAGAAATTGGCAAGCCAAAACAGAGCGAAAAAAAAATTAAAGCTCACACACACACACTCACACACACATCCATTTGGTTTGCGGATGATAACAATCATTTTGAGTGTTTGCCTCATTTTCAACGCACCCATTTTGTTTATGTGTGTGTGTGCATGTGTGTGTGTGCGTGTGCATGTCTGTGCTTTTCCTTGCCACCCATTTATTTCAGCTGCCTTTCGCAGTGTCAGAAAATGCATTAACATTAACGCAGCTCACTCCTAAATACAAAATTTTTTTTTTTGTTTCTTGTTTTTCGCTTTTCTTGCTTTTTTTACATTACACAAAATTATTTAATTTCCTGCAACGCCTGTTCGCAATTTGATGAGCCACTGTCAGTTGTCCGTCGAGGGCCAGCCGGAGCCGGAGTCAGAGCACGGCACGCCCTATGCCCGCTGCGTGCCGTCAAAGTTATGATGTTTCTGTTCATTTCCCAGTCGCCCAGCCCTGACGTTGACTGTGTCTCTCCCTCCCTCTCTTTCTGTCTCTCCCGCACACACGCCAAATTTCTTAATTTTTTCGTACATTTTTTTTGGGTATTTTCTGCGCGTGTATTTACCAACGCTTATCGCAGCGAAGTTAATGACTATGTGGGTCATTAGCATTTTCAGCGTGTGCCAGCGAGGGCATTATACAAATATATGTATAAAAAAAAATATATATACATATATATTTATATTGTATATATATATATATAACTTCATCTTAAAGGACGGAAGAGTTTCTATTTGATATCTATATATATATTCTGAATATATTCTATATATAAGTTCCCCCTTTCAGATATAGTTTTAAGAACGATGTAAAATTAAACAATAATGTGCATCATTGAATAGCATACGATATGAGACTGAACACAAATAATCTTAGTTCATCTTCTTCCCTTTCAATTTGGCATAGTCAAAACTCTGCCTGGGCAAGGCTTCACATGAGATTCTCAAGTGCATTCAAATCTGTTTGTAATAATAATAATAATAATCAAAAGCAATAAAAATGCATAATGCTAAAAGCAAGCGACAGATACTCCGCCCAGATGTTGTTGTTGTTGTTGTTGTTGTTGTTGTTGTTGCTGCTGCTGTTGATATGATATACAAAATTGCATTTATAAGCAATCATGTCAACGCCCAAAAGAAAAATATGAAAAGATGTTGTAGCTGCTGTTTTTGTTGTCGTTGTTGTAGTTGTTGCCTGTCAGCCAGACGCCACAAGTCAAGTGGCAAGTGGCAAGTGGCAGGGCGCAAGCTGCTGCTGCATGTGCAGAGGCGTCAATGAAAGGCCAAAGGGCAGGCAGGCAGCAGGCAGCAGGCAGATGATGCCAAGCGCCTACACAGCATTCACTTCACACCTACGAAGACATTGCGAACGTTGTCATAAAATAGAAACGGAAACAGGAAATGCATGCGGTGTAATGTCCTGAAGGGAATGTGAGGCAGTCTCTGCTCAAACTCTTTCTGAAAGTAAAAGTGTGCGAGTGAAATATGTATATATATCTATATCTAGATATATAGATATATATGCTAAATTTAATGCCTGTCTCGCTTAACTAACTGCATTTCGATTGTTTAATAAATGGCAGCAATTTGTAGCTAGAGTAAACGGTTTTGTTTTGAGTTACTTTTAAATAAGCCTTTTTTAAACCTTTCGATAGATATTCAATCTGTCTAAGGCTTGTGTCTGCCAGCCAGATGTTTGATGGCCACGCTGCTGACAGTTGATTGAACACTTTTGAAATGACAAAAACGCCCCACGGGTGACATTTCTCAAAACACTTTACCGTGTTGCAAGAGAGAGAGACAGACAGACAGACAGAGACAGAGAGAGCTTGGGGTCTAGGTGTTGCAACCTTGATTTACGGCGCTGCCTGAACTTGGCCAACGGCAAACCAGGGCTTCAGATTATGGTCTGAGCAATGGGCAGCAATGGGCTTTGGCATTTGCATCGCTGACGCTGAAGCTGAAGCTGAAGCCCGGCGGCCAATCATTAAAACGTCGACATGATGAGTTTCTGTGCAGTTTGACTGAAGCTGGAGTTGGAGCAGGAGCAGCAGCAGGAGCAGAAGCAGGAGTTGAGCAGCAGTTGGAGCCGGAGTACTTTGCTCTCGCGCGGTTTTAAATTACCATTTTAATGCTGCCGAGTGCCGTTGATTGATGTGCGCTGCGCTCAGGTCGGCTAGGCTCCATTGCAGCCAGTTGCCAGCCGTTTTCCCGCTAACAAGCTTTTGGCATTTTGTTGCCAACTCTGTGGCACTTTAATGTTGGCCATAAAGTAACAAAAAATACATCAATTGCCTCGACTTTCAGAGTTCGCTTAGAATATATATTAACAGCTACTTTGAGACACTTCATTAGGTTCGGGCCCGCGCTGCAACTGTTGCTGCTGTCGATTGAAGTCTTGTGATAAGCCACTCGCCCACAAGAGCTCTCAGGCTGCTGCGTTCCCTTCTTAGCCACAATATTTTGACGTGGCCGACGCTGCTGATTGAGCGCAAGTGCCGCGTTGTCTGACAGCCTGACAGGCTGACAGCCAGAATACTTTAGGCTTTTAAATGCGCTGCTTCTTACAGACAGACACATTTGGGCAGCATTTGCTGGAGTGGGCTCTTAAGCAGCTTCTGAATGATGCGACGCGCTCGGGCCACGTCAAAAATGTCGTCGTCGTCGTCGTCGTCTATGTGCCCGACTGTCATGTCTGCTGCCGTGTAGCGAATGTTAATGAGCTGTTAAAACTCAACGTCCATCGCGGTCGCATCTTCAAATTAAAACTGCAGCAGCTGAACGAGTCTGATCTCGCCTGAACAGCCCGAACTCTTAACTTGTTTTACATCTTGTTTTTTTCGTCTTTCTTTAATTTTACCACTTTGTCGTTTGTCACGGCTATAAATAGTTTCATTAGTGGCACTACAATTGCCCAATAAATAGGCCCGGAGGCCAGAAAGTGTGTAGGCCACTGATTGCACCTTTTATTTTGTTTTTTCTTTTTTTGGAACTGTTGACTGTTGCTGCTAATGAGTTTCTCTTCGGTTCGTTTCGCTTCGCTTCGCTGGCTAATTAAAAGACAGTTGCTCTTAATTCAAAAAATTAAAACTTAACATTTAATCCAATTATACAAACAAGTTGTCAACTGTCTAAAGCGAAGACAACGCTCATTTATTATTAAGGCGGAGAAGAGTGTCAGAGTTAAGTGTGCTCGACTGGGCAATTAAGTAGATCAGGTCTGCAAAGTATTAAAAAATATATATAAATATAAATATTTATTCATTTACAAAGCAAATGACGATATATATGCCGTATAAAGTAAATATAGTATAATTTTATAGTTATTTGTATTTAAACAAACATGCTGAAGAGTGAAGTATAAGTAGTATAAGTAGGTGCATTAGTATAGTATAGGAATGCTACCTATTCTACCCATTTTTTATGAACTAAGTAAGCATAACATTCTAAATGAATTAAAATTTTAATAGAGAATAGCGTTAAATACGAAAATAAATATTAGGAAACTGTCAACTGAGTTAAAATGAGATATATACTGTTCATAAATATAGAACACTGTTCACAAATTGTTTTGTTTGTATATTCCATAATATTCATATTTTTATTTATTATATTCGTATTAATTTATAATATTTATGTATATTTATATGCCATATTATATACCATCATAAATACTCTCAACAATACAACCTTCCCATCGTATTGCTCATCTCTCCAGAGTATCCTTTATTATGGCAGCTAACTGCTTCAGCGCTCTGTAAGTTATTAGCACTTCTTACTTGAGGCTGTCAGCACTAATAGAGACCACTTAATAGCCTCTTAGCATTCGCTTCATTTAAGTAAATCACTGCAAATGAGCCGCACATGGAGTTGATTGTGTTGCCACTTCCGCGTCGTCTATATATGTTTATATATATATATTTGCCAGCGAAGTTCTAAAGTTTCGCCCCCGCATTACGATTTTCTCAAGTGTCTCGCATGACAATAAGCCGCTCCCCGGGTCTGAAGTGCAACTGTGACTGTGACTGTGACTGAGTCCCGCTGAAAGAGTGAAATCCAATACGCTGTTGTTGTTGTTGCAGGGCGCGCTTAAGCGGCTTCTGCATGTCAAGCTCTTGTTGGCCCGGGTAAGCAAATACTTTGGCGCCCAATGAGAGCGCAGCTCATATTACCCACGGGCCAGAAAACAATAATTTATTGGTAGCCAGAGTTATGGCGTTTGGCCTGATGGGACCAGAGAGCTATGCCAGCTCTAACTGGCTAAGGGACCAGCTCCCCAAACAATTTGTCTGTTCTACAAATTCCGTGGCGCACTGCTCTCTAGCAATTACTTGTCTAAAATAATTGGCTATGCCGCAAAAAAAAAGAGAGAAGGAGATATAAAACAAACAGAAACAGACAGAAGTCCAGACCAGACGTCAAACAATCAAAAACTGTCTGCTGACTTTGACTTTGGCAACGGCTTTGACTGCAGCTGCTCGTTAGGGCAGCGATTTCCGTTTCCGCTAGACCTGTGACTGGCATTGAAATTGAAAGAAAAACAAAAGCGTGAAAGGATTTAGCAGCAATCACAGTTTCAATATTAATAGTTGGTTAGAGCTCGACCCTGTGGACCCTCTGGACCCTGTGTGACTCCAGCTCCTGCTTTAGCCGTTAGCAGCAACTGCTGCTGCTGCTGGTGCTCAACATTTTTGCTGCGTGGCTGGTTTTGGCTTTCATTTGATTTGGTTGCGCCCTTTTGGCCAGCTCAGACATTGGCTTAAATGGCAACAAAGCGCAAATCGAAAAATTTGGCCACCTCCAATGTCCGCACCCACATAAAGAGCCGATTTTATTTGCCGTCTACTGATGTTATTGACTGAGTCTGTGGCAAGGGCCCAGCATCCAGCTGTGACCAGAAAAGCAAAACGAAATCGTCTGCGGTGCGCGACATGCCCGACCAATATAAAAGGCGAGCATAAAAATAAGTAATATTTTTTTTTCTTTTTTTTTTTTTGCTTCTTTTTTTTTTTGCTTTATTCTGCCCCATTCATTTGCCCTTTTCCCTTTTCCCTTTTTTTGTTTGCAATTTAACTTTCATTTTCAATTTTCATGGCCCTTTCGCTCCTTTATTTGCGGCCAGCTGAAAATGATGTAGCATTTCGGATTTAGTTGGGGGCTTTTATGCTTCCGCTTAAATATTGAACATAAAATACGTGAAAGCGTGTAAAATGCACCTGAGCTGCGTTTTAGAAACACCAGACAATGCCCAGACAATTTGGCAGGAGGCGGAGGATTAAAAGAGAGAGAGGGAGATTGAGGCAGACGTGGCAAAAAGTAAATCTTTTGTGCCATTTATTGGCTGAGATTTGAGCAAAAGCTTTTAGCTACATCTTTAATAATAAACAACATTTAAGCAGCATCAGCTCCTATTTGCGCATCGCGACTGTAATAAGCGGCAATTATTAATTAGTGTAATGCTCATTAAAAAAATTGCTGTGGCGCATAAATTTCAACATAATTTGATTGGCGATATAGAGGGAGAGAGAGGGAGAGACAAGGGCGCGCAATGTATTTAAATGGAATTGCCAAGAGGCAGCAAGTCCCTCAGTCAGTCAAGCAGTCAAGCTGCGTCAAGCCTCGCTGCTTATCGATTACATCTCGCCCACACAAACAGAGCGAGAGAGGGAGAGAGAGAGAGAGACAGGCAGCTAGATAGGGACAACAGAGTGAGAGCTTGTGTGTGTGTGGGTGAAGGCCACCATCGGCTTAGTGTTTTGGAGTGTGGAAAATAAATTGACATTTATCTGTGTGTAACAAGATCAAGTATACGCAACATTGCCCACTCTAGTGCAGAGCTCAGCTGTGATTTTGTGGCCAGCTCGTTGATACATTTCAGCTTAAATGCTCTGCTCTGCTCCGCTCTGCTCTGCACGGGCGATTCTAATCGCCACATGGCGTATGAGTAATTTATATTGCGTAGTTCGACCTCGACACACGCAAAACAAATTAAAACGGAAACCAAAGCTTCAAGAGCTGAACTGAAACTGCAGTCCTCGTGCTGGAGCTTGTGGATTGTGCCCTCTGTGCGTCATGTGTCTGCTTAGCAGCAACTAACTAACGACAGCTACTTGACATTTGATTCGCCGATTAGTGCGTTGCGTGAATTGAAATTGCAAATTTGTTTTTTTGCAGCAAAGTTTGACAAGAAAAAGTTGAAGAAGGCTTCAGATTGAACTTATGGCAAGCCGCAACGAGGGCTGCACTGATGAAGGAACTTGTGAGTGAACTAGTTCAGGAAACTCATTAAAAAGGGGAAATTTGGGTATATTGGTTTTGTTAAGGTGTATGTACGAGGTAGAAGGGGGCGTAATAGACCACATATTATTTATTAATCAGAAGAGCTGAGTCGATTTCGGCCTGTCTTTCAGTCCTTAGATCTAAGGAACTATAACAGCTAGAGATTTTATATTATATTTTAAGTTACCTGTATAGCACACGCAGATCAAGTTTGTTTCAAAAATTCGATAATTATTTTTGTTGTAATATTATCGATTTAAAAACTGATCGAAAATAGGGTTTCAAATTATATCTCATACATCTTTAGAGCTAGAGTCTTAAAATTTTGAATATAGATTCATGTGAATTTTATACAATTTTGATTTTTATTATATTTTTTATACCGCCTTCAGTTCAGGGTATCTCCAAATCCGGCATCCCCGACTAAAGCTGTCTGACTTATTATATATTTATTAGCTTATTGGCTGCACAGTTCACTTCAGTGCTGACCTTAACTCCAGCAGAAGTTGACTTCTTGTAGAACTCTCATTGATTTATGTCAGTTAGTTTTGCAGCCCTGTGTCCATTCATGCGTGCGTGTGTCGCTTATCAGCCATCGTGTTGCACGTTGCACGTTGCACGTTGCACATGCAACTCGGCGAGTTAAGTTGTTGCCTTGCTTGACAGCGCTGAAAACTTTGCTGACAGGCAGCAGGCGGCAGCAGCTCGTAACGTAAGTAGCTGCTAAGTAAGTTGCCAACATGCAGACATATGGTTAGTTAGTTCCACGACCCCATGCATAAGTGACGCGCCAATCAGAAAAACTGATAACCTCTGATATGGCTTTGTCCTGGACAGAGACCTACATAGATATAGATTGTGTTTGCATAAGCAATTGGTCTTAAAACTGAAAAAAGCTTAGCCCAAAGGGCAGTATTTAAGCTGTCAATTGAGATTCATGTCTTCCACTCTTTCTCCCTTTCTTTCTTTTTCCCTTTCTTTCATATATTCAATTAACACTGCTAACCTAGTTTTCCTCAACTCTTTTTCTATTTGCAGCAATATTCCCAGCAGACCAGCACAAGGACAAGGTGAGTTGCACTCGTTTCATTTCCATTCCATTTCCATTTCACTCCATTCCATTTGATGCCAAGCCACAACTGCCATAGAACGTAATTAGACTACGGAAATCACACATATAAACTCAATTTGTAACTTGATGAGCTCTCGCCAAGCTTTGGCCAGCTTAAAGCAATTGCCATCAAATTTCCTGTGACCGAAAAAATCAAAACTGATAGGATTTTAATGCAACACGGAAATGCGCTCAACGAACCAGAGACCAGGTGACATTCGACACAAAAACTTCTTTCAATTTCCGCAAGAGAACACGAAATGGGAGCATGAAGTTTTTGAGAGTTGAAATGAAAAGCGGAAAAATCTCACAGTTGTTGCTTACCTGTTTCTAGTGCTGACAGCTCTGTCGTGTGGATAAAAGTAATTTTTAATGAAATTAAAAGGTTTTCCTTATATTTAGCATGCCAAATTAGCGAGATATACAACAAGTGTTAAAGAGAACTTTATAAGACTTAATTTGATATATGATATATAGACAGAACTTTTCGTAGCTCAGCTTTGCTGCTAATGCTTAGGCCTCCGTCTATCCATATGACTATCTGACAGCTCTCCCAATACTCCTTTGCATATATGTATAGTCAAGTCAAAAAAAAGGGGGATACTGTAACTGCCTAGCCGTTGCCTGGCGACTAAATGAATTTAAATTACATTTACGTGCTTCGGCTTCGGCTTCGGCAAATCATGAATAAATAAATTTTATGCGTAAATATAATTCAATTACCCATAAGAGAGAGAAAAGAAAATACATGAACTGCGTGAGTGTGTGAATGGCTCCTATTTGGGTTCGTTGTCAAGCAGCCGCTTTTGGCCATTTTAAAAATACAAAAAAAAAGAGAAGCTGCCAAAAATGCGGCAATCGATTGCTCTTTATTGGATTGGATTGGCTGAGGACACTTTATAGGCACCTCATTGAGTTTCATTGATTTTGTGTGAGTTATTTTTATAGAGGTATTTTCTGCTCTTCTATTGCTTTCATTTTGTGCATATCTCACACCTGCTCAACCTGGTTGGGCAAGCAATTTATTGATGTGCCAGTCCTTAGGTATTTATAGAGATGTTTCTCTGGAGTTTTGTTGTTCTTCAAATTGTGGAAAGTAATACATAGGTTATTGAACTTGCGTTGAATTGTCTATTGATGTATATTAAATAAATTACAAAAGTCAAACAGTTTTCTATAACTTATCTATAACTAAACTCGTTTAAGATTCAGTTTAAGTTCAACGTTCAGATCAGCTTTGTTTTCATTAAATAATATTTTATTATTGTATATTTTAGAATTATGATATTTAAAATTCATATATATTGTATATAGAATCCACGTATACAGATTTAATATATTTAGAATTCATATATATAGAATTCATTCCATATCAGCTTATATATTCCCAATTTCCATCACACTCAATTCAATTTAATAATCTTGCCAAACTTCTGCCTTCCAAATTACTGCATTTTATTTCCTCTTCTTCTCTATAGTTCTATCTCACAAAATGTCCCGAAAATTTCTCCAGACTCAGCAGTCTCAACAGTTTTCATTGTCAATTCTTTTGGGGTAAAAGTTCCATAAATCACTCAGTGGACGCAACAGGTTGCCATTGGCCCAGTCAGCTCCAATAGTCTGCCCATTTTTCAAGTGCCTGCATTCAATTAACAGTAAAATTTATGTATGGGGAAAAGTCTGGATTCCCCACACACACACACACACACACACATTCAGTAGAGAATTGTTCGTATCAACTGCCAACTGCAATTAAAAGGCAATGAATTTTGCTCTCTCTCTCTCACACACTCTCTTTGTTCATCTCGCATTTGCTGCCCTGCCAATGTGTGGGCGTTTCGTTGGTAGTTTGTGGCAGGGGGCGTGGCACTCGCCTTAAAAGTAAAACACTTAACTTAAATTGTGTTCAACAGCTGGAAATGAACAGCAGCAGCAGCAGCAGCAGCGGCAGCCGCGCATTGCTTTAATTTTTGGGCAATTCCTACCCCGCCTCCTCCTGCTCCGCCTCCTCCTCCTCCTCCCACTCCAACTCTGTTGTCTCCTGCTCGCTGTGATTATAATTTATTGATTCCACAGCCAACGGGCAACATCTGTCCGGCGAGTGTTTTAAAAATAGTTTGTGCATGTTTTATATGCATTTTATACATTTTATACATTTTATACATTTTATGTACAATTTTTTGTTAGTCGAAACAGCAAGTTCAAACAGCAAGCGCCCCCTTCTACATGCCACGCCTACAAGCTATGGACATTAGCAAAAGCTGCTGTCGTCCCCCTTTTGGCAACACATTTCACATTTTTTATGATTTCCACATTTTGTTTTCCCTCTTTGTTTTTCTATTTTTTTTTGACAAAGTGGAATTTGAAAATGTCTGCGAGCAGCTGTCACAGCCACGCCCCGCCGCCCACTTGCAGCAGCTTGCTAATAAAATTATTAACGTGTAAATTCTTGCGACTTATTTAGCTGCCAATTAATAAATTTTATATTCAGCTGTGCCCCGTCCGTTTCTTTTGTTATTTCAACGCATTCCACTGGAGGCAGTAGGTCGCCCCCACCCCCCATCCCCCATTCCCCAGCCCATGCCCCATCCCCCATCCCACAGCCCAGTGCCACCCGCAATATGTGTCTGGCATATTAATGAGCATTTGCTACACTTCTCGACGACGAGAATTTATGTGTCCAGGTTAAATTCCTGGGATTGCTGTGCGCTCTTCATTCAGTTTGTTCATTTGTTAAATTAATTTATGTTCCTGTCCGTTTTTCCGTATTTCCAACAAAATATTTAGTGACATTGCCAAACAATGAAAGGCATTTGGCTTTGTTTTCTATTGTATAATTTCTGTGTGTGTTTCAACCCTTTGATTTAGTCACAGCAAAATGATGTAAGAACTATATTATTTTTTATATATATTTCTTTGTAAGAAAATTAATAAATATGTATGTATATACTGTTCCGTTCAACTGAATAGGTTTGAAAAATCCTCTTTTTATTTTTTTAATTTTAAAAAATTTTAAAAATTAAATATTAAAAGCACAAAAAAAAAATAAAAATCGTACTTATATATTTTTTTCTTTTTATTTTTAAATTTAAAAAACATTGGAATATGAAATTTTAAAAACTAAAAGTAAAATAAAAATATTATGAATTAAGTTTTATTATTATTATATATTAAATATTATATATTATTAAATTTATATTTTTATTTTATTATTATCAGGAAAAAAAGAGAAAATATATTTGCTTGAAAAAAAGTCAGTTGTTAACAATGCGTATACTTGATATATGTGAATTGAAAAACGCATAAGAAATATTATAAAATAAAAAAATTATGGAATTTTAATAAGAAAGTCCCTTGAGAATTTTTAGAATATTTTTTTGAATTGAATTTTTTTGATTGTTTATAAAAAAAAATGTAAGGAAAATTTTTTATTGTTTTTTTTTATATACTTTTTTTTTAAATTGAATCATTTAAACAACTGTTTAAAAATAGATTTGAAATAAATTTTTAATGGTTTTTATTTATTAAAATTATTGTTAAAAATGTGTATAAACATATTAAAATGAAGTTCAAATTTAATAAAAATTTATTTTATTCAAATCGAAGCTTTAGCTGCAGAGACATCACTTTACAAACTTTTAAAAATACTCAAAGCTAATCAGTTAAGAGGCGCTGTAGTATATGGAAGAGATATTTGATGCTTAGAGTATTTTTATTTAATATTTAATTCTACACTTAGCTTATGCTAACTGTTGCACACGTATTGCCATCGATCTACATATATTTCTAGCTTCTTCCCTCTCTCTCTCTCTCTCTCTCTCTCTCTCTGATATTAGCATGCCAAACACGTTGTCCGTGCAAAGCACTTTCATATGCCGAAAAAATTGTTGCTGGTCTGCTCGTAAATAAGTAGAACTGCTCGAGTACGCCCCCGCAGCACACATTCAACTTTGACCCATTTCATAGTGGGCCATTTGCATAACGACAACGGTGGTTGGTGCCACAAAACCCTTTCGAAATAAATTAAAAACGAAAATCTAGCTAAATATTTAATTGGCCCACACACACACATGATATTAGAGCTTAGCCTTCCTCTCTCTCTCCCTCTCTTTCTCTCTCTTGGGAGATTTCATAAATATGAACACTCTAATTGTTATACGTTATCCGCAGAGCAAATATGGAGTACACTGAACTGGCCAGAATCTGCCTTGGAGTCGCCCGGCGCCATTGTGTCCCAGTGGCTGGCTCCGTGTTGGCTTTTTGGCGAATTTTTAATGTGCGCCACTAGCAGCACAATGTATTTCACTTCATTTTTTATTCACGCGCCCTACGGCTGCCTAAAAAGCACAGTCCCCGAACTTCAACCTTGCCACCTCGCCTTACCAGCCCAACCGCCCCCCCCCCCCACGCCACCTCTTTGGCATCCCCTACAGCTCTAGCCTCAACCCTTGCTGCATGAAAATGTTTGCCTTGGCGTCCGAAAAAAAGGTTTGCGTGCCAAATTATTGTGCCAGTGGCCCAAAGTTTCCTTCTCCCTCTCTCGGCTGACTTCTATTTTGTTGTATTTTTTCTTTTTCTTTTTCTTTTTGTTCCTGTTGCTGCCATTTGGCAGCAGCCAAAACGCAAAGTGCGTTGTACTCGACTCGACTCGACTCGTGTTTAAAGGCTGCCAGTGAAAATCGATATTATTCACTAGTGCTCAACGTGGCGTATGCGCGATATGGCGAGGTATAGGCCAACAGCAATATATTTGCAGTATTTGAATGTGCTTAAGTATCAGATATGAAACTATATTTGATATAGTTTAGATATGAAACTGTATTTGTAAATTAAAATATAATTTATTTTTGTTATTTTTTGATGTTTTACTAAGCATTTACTATTTATTTATTAAATATTTTTATTAATATTTTTTTATTGTGAAAAATATTATTTTTATATTATTTTATATTTTACTAAAACTAATTATTTATTTATTTTTAAAATATAATTATTGTTTATTATACTTTTTACTATTTATTATTCAATTTGTGTTATTGATATTTCAGCAATATTTAAAATATATGATAATATTAAATCAAAACTATTTTAAAAATCTTTTGAAAAAAAATATATATATTTTTTCAAAGGATTTTTCAAATAATTTATTATTAATTTATTTTTTTATATATATATTTTTATTTATTTATTTAAAGATTGATAATGGTATTTAAATAATATTTCATTAATAAATAAAATAATAATTATATCAAATAAGGAATTATTAAAATTTATTCATATATTTTTAAATATATATTTTTTATTTATTTATTATATTTAAAATATTTATTTTTTATGCATATATTATTATTTATTAATCATTATTTATAATTTATTACTTATTACTTATTTAGTTATTTATAATTATTTGTTACCTATTATTTATTGTTTTATTTATTTATTTATTACTTATTACTTATTCTTTATTGTTTATTATTTATAATTTATTATTTAATTTTTAATTTTTATTATTTATTATTTTTATTTATTTGTTAATTATTATTTATTATTTTTATTTATTTGTTATTTATTATTTATTATCTGATGTATTTATTATCTGATATATTTCAGTTAAATTTACTTCAGCTATTATTAATATTAAAACAATATATATCTATATTCAATAAGGAAATACTTTCGACTCGGTATTAGCCAAATTGAAGCTGCCTGGGAAAATGGTAAACTTTGCGCACATGTGCCAGCGTCCAAGAACGAAATTATATTTAATTTTTTATGTCAGTTTCTGTCTGCTTGCCCATCCATTCCATCTTTGTTGTTGTCGTTGTTGTGGTGCGCTTCAGTTGATTTGCAACACGGAAAAAAGTAAATAGAATAAAAAAAGCGGCAAGAAGAGGCAAACTGCGGCAGCGCCGTTTCAAATGGCTTAATAAGCGGCCGCAACAACAACCAGAAGCAGCGGAATATCTAGAGCTGTCTCGCTGTTGCAGACGCCGTGGCAGACGCAGCAGACACAGCAGATGCCGACAGGCAACGTACAACGTGCAACGAGCGAGGCAGACGCCATGCGGCAAAATAAAAACCCCAAACACCATAAAATAGACACAAAAACTGCGAACTAGGTATTTAAAAATATATATCGCTCCGCTGTATGAGGATCGCCAAGTGGCGGAGCCCAAAATAATGCGACAATTGCATTAAGTGCACAATGGATGGATGACCGAGCAGCACGGGCAGGAGGAAGGAGAGATTAGGGGAGCAGGGTGTGGGGGCTGGCAACAGTGGCGACTGCCTGGCAAATGAAAATATTTTATCTTTATATGCAGTTTGCAGTTTTTGTCGCTCATTCTTTCTACTTTCCGTTGTTGTTGTTGTTATTGTTGCAGCTGCTGCTGGAGCTTTGCTGCACTAAATGGAAGAGATGCTCAACTGGTTTTTATTGTGCCTGGGTTATGGTCAAATAAAGTTTTAGACTTTATCTGGCATGTGTTTGCTGAAGGGGTTAAGAGAGAGAGAGAGAGAGAGAGAGAGAAGAGAGAGAGAGAGAGATAGATAGAGTAAACGTGACAGGTTAAGTGTGAAGTTGGCCAAAATGCTCGTGAAAGACTAACGATTAACTGAAGCGTTGGCCATATCTAAGACAACAAAACCAATTAATAGATATGCTAAGATGTGACTATCTTTAAAGCAAACTCACTTTATAGCATTACTGTAAGTTGGTTTTATTTAGAATTAAATTGGATATATTTAAAAGTTTTTGCTTTAGTAATTTGAATAGTACATTAACCAGGCTAGTTCTAGAATATTATTAGCAATAACTGTTAGCTTTGATAAACTATTCAAGACTTCTCATAGTATTTCCTATGCTTAATCAGCTTTTTATTACTAGCCAACTAAAACTCATAAATATCACATTGTAAAATAATACAGCTGTAAATAATAATCGAACAATATTTCTATATTTCGTTATAAACTTAAATCTATGCAACGATATACATATACATATATAATTATCTACATATTAATAATTTATGGATAAAAACGCGCCAAAACATAGTAATGCTCGGCTAGGAGATACCCTGAGCCCTGTGAAGCGAATGGGGCGTGGCATCCGAAATCTGAAGATTACGTAATCTCCGTATGCATTACACGAAACTTCGCTATATAAATAGCCTTTTATTATGTTAATGTATACAAATTATATACCTAACTATAAATTACAAAAAACACAGCTATATTCAAACAACTCAGAGTGAGAGGGGAAGTCGAAGTGCTAGGCGGACTTTCCTGACTTAACGCACATACGGACTGCTAAAGTCTTTGATGTTTGCCCATATGAAAACTTGCTTTGCATTTGCTAAATGATCGTTATAATAAGTAATAATATTTAAATCTAAACTATATTATTTTTACATTAAATATATGTACATTAAAAGTATAACTTTTACATTTTCGCTTAACATACATAGTTAACAATTTTAATACTTACCAACGGACAGAAGAAGAGGAGAAGCACCGCGCTGCACTGGACGACTGACCACCAGAAGATTAGGAATGCGACTACAGCGACTGCAGCTGGCTTGCCTTTATATAGGGCAGCGATAGCTCCACTCAAGTCAAGCTCAAATTCTTGAGTCTCTTTCTCAGTCAGTCTTCACACTCGATCATTAGGCGACCAATCAAAGTACTTTCTGCTGCTACTGCAAAAAGCAGATCTGCTGATCTTCAGCTGCCTTTACATAGGGCAGCGAGACTACCACTCGAAGTCGAGCTCAACTGTTACGCCTCTCTCTGAGTTGGCGAAAGCTAAACTATATATCAATTAGCGATCAATCAGAGTATTTTCTGCTGCCTCTGCTGCATACATATGCCAACTAACATCTACTCTTCAGAACAATAACTCTTTTTCAGCTCTTCTTCTTTCTGATCTATTGATTAAATGTGAAACCACACCAGTATTGCATGTTGGCAAATTTCGAAGTTGATCACTACATACAATTGAAATTCATTTCCAAAATTTAAAAAAAAATTCAAACATTACCTTTAAAATTGAAATGACAAATAAAAGTTATTAAAAGCATTTAATGCTCTGTGGAATGCAAAAACATGCAGCATGCGACAAAGTCTCTCAGAAGAACACAATTTTGCGTTTAGCTCTGTCAGACAGACAAAGTGCCACGCCCCACGCCGCACGCCCACCCCGCAGCTGACCAACTGAGCAGATCTAAGCAAAACGAAACAAAACAGAACCAAACAGAACTCTGACTGTGGCTGTGCCTGTGCCCGTGCCAACAATTGCATTAATTATGCGTGCGGCAACATTTTGTGGCAAAGGCTTTTGCCAAATTGCCACAGCGGAGGCACTTGAAAGTTTTGCAGACACTCAATTATATGGTCCAAGCGATGCGGTAGAGGAGGGGCAGCAAACGGAGACAGCGACGACATCAACAATTCATCTTGGACCAGAAAATCTCAGTGAGAGAGAGAGGGAGAGGGACAGTGAGGTAGAGTGAGCGAGCGAGGGACAATTTGTGCGTGCCGCACTTCAAAGCGAGTCTCGGGGAATCGGGCTAAGAATCTGCAGCATTGTCTCTGCTCCATGTCGACGGCGTTGCCTTTTCTGTTTGCCTATTCAATAACTGAGAGCAGGAGAGGGGCAGGGGGGCGTGGCTGGCTGACAGACGAGCCAAATGCTAATCTTGATAAAAATAAACGCACTCGGGCACGTTGAGGTGGAAAAGTTGGCGCGTCTCACGTTTTTCGTCGCATTTTCAATTTGCTTGGCATTTGCCTGGCAATTGTCAGCATATCCCACCCATTTGCCCCGACTCCTGCTCCCTATTCCCCCTCTCCCCCCGTCTCGGTTGGACCCTTGCTAAGTGAATATTAATATTGACTTTTTGCCTGTTTGCTTTCGCATAGTTTGCAAAGTTTTTCACCTTTGATTGCTACGCTCTGCCATAGCCTTAGCCTGAACCTGAACGTGAACCTGAACCCTGACCTCACCCGCTTACCATTTGTGGCCTTAAAGTCAACGCAGTCGCTCTTCCTCTGCCCCTCTCTCTCCCTCTCTCTCTCTCTCGTTCCCAGACTCATCTCAATGGCTGGTTTCAAATTTATGTGCAAAGTTTTATGCGTGGCAAGGTCCGTGGAATGGGAGCTCCTGCTGCTGCTGCTGCTGCTGGTGGGATCTCCCGCTCCCAGAGTGGAGGCGCTTTTCCATTATCAGCAGTTGATGCTGCTGCTGCTGCTTCCTTGTCGGCAGTTGCTATTATTTTCCATTTTTATGACATTTAACTGCACAGCTCGTTCCCAGTTCCAGTTCCAGCTCCCTCTAGGTGCGTCGCCTACCTCAGTTAGACTTTCCACACTCCAGTCCAGGTGCCAGGCACACTCAGCGTCACGCTTGTATTAAAATAAATTGACGAAAAAAAAGGCAAACAATGTCAATTTAATTAAATGAAGCTTATAAAAAACTGGCGAACGGCAGCCACGTGGGCGGGGCGAAGCATTTGAATTTTTGGTTAAGATGCCGCCATAAAGTTAATGAATACCGGATTGGGATAAGTCTTAAGTCATGAGGTGGATGGAATTGTAGTTAAAAAGAGAAGTGTGAAGATTTTATGGAACTTGCTTCGGCAGTTTGGTTTTGCATGATATCTGCAATGCATTTGAAATGTTGAATATGTAGATGATCTAGTGGAAGAGTGATTGATGAAAAGCTATATAAAGCTATATATACATATATACTATAGACCAAATCAGTTTAGCTTCAATTCTTAAGAACTTGAAGCTTTAGCTGAGATGCTTACCTCCATGGTCAGTTTGAGCTCTTCAGCTCTTAAGATATTAAACCTATGGCTAAGCTTCATCTTCTTAGAATCAAGGCATTGATTCCAATTCAGCAACTTGTGTGCTTAAAAATAATTGTATTTAAACGGTTATAAATACGTTTAAATTCACATAAAATATGACCTAAAGCAAGCTTTAGTTACAGTCTTTAAAAAAATATAATATATAATATATTATATATAAAATAATATCATCATATATAACATAATATAATCACATATATATGTACATACTCATATTTATATTCCCATCATCAGAGATTTAAGCTCTCATCATTATCAACATAGTATATCCGTTCTCTCTCGCAACTCTGCCATTGTAACTATAAGCAGCAGCTTGATTTATATCTCAATTATGAAATAAGTCGACTTGAGCACTTTTCTTCATATTCGACACACACACACACTCATACACACTCGCATTGCCAGTCAGTTGCCGGCTTACATACACCTTTCAGTTGACGTACGTATTTAAGCATTTTATAAGCCTATTAAGAAGCAACTTCGATGATGTTGGCCCCATTAAAACTACCACAGAATGAAAAGTGGGCGCCGAAAGTGCAACAAAAGCAAACAACAATTTTCAAACTTGTGTTTGGCCTTTGACGGCGCCTTCTACGGCCAGGTCGCTCCAATTTGGATGGCCCAGGCACTTCTTAACTACCCAAGCCCTCACTCTCCACTCTCTTCTCTCCACTCTCCACTCTCTCCTCTCCACTCTGGCAGCTCCAACCGAAAGCGACGGCGTACTATCAAAATATTTGCCACAATGAAATCATATTTGTGTGCCCTGCCAGTGCCACGCCCCCACTTAGGGTATATATACACTGTGAAAGTTGATGGAGAGGAGGAGAGAGTGAAGCAGAGAGGGAGAGAGATGGAGAGAGAGGGCGCTCAAAGAGCGTCGACTGGGACTTGACTATAGTCAAGTGAGGCTGGCGTGCGAAAGTTTATTAAAAACTTTGTGTGCCTTTTGCCTTATTTTTTTCTGCAAACCAAACAAGCACACACAAACACACACAATGTTACAAAAAGCAACAGGAGCGACAACAACAACAATGGCCATGTGAAACTTAATAATTCACACAGGAGTGAATTTTTCACAATTTTCACTTTTTTTGCGTCGCTGCCATTGAGTAGGGGTTGTGTGGGAGGCTCTAGGGGTTGACAGGCACAGCCCCCGCCCTTCTCTCTAGGCGAGTTGAGAGTAGAGTAGAGGGAGCGCGATTGGTTGGTTAGTTGACTCTGCTTGGCTTTTCTTGTTTTTCACCAAATTTTATTGAAGCGTAAAATATGATAAAAAAAAATGAAAAAATACAAAGAAAATGTGGCAAAAAGCGCAAAAGTAGTTGGCAAATTGTGTATGTGTGTGTGTGTGTGTGAGCCTTCAACTTTTGTTGACAGAATGAAACCTCAAAAGTTTGCTCTTATTATTTGTTTTACAGCTAGTTAAGAGCATTGTGCAAATTGCTGGCGTGTGCAATGGGAACAGAGCTTAAGGGGTTTGCTTTAATAAGACGCGGGGCGGGGAAAGTTATGCACTTGACATATGTAAATCACAGACACACAAACAGACACACATATCAACAAATTGTCTTTGAGCTTCAGATTTGTAGGCAATTTGTTAATTACTTAATTAAGTCTTGGCCAAAGGGCAAATATTTCAATGACAGCCCAAAAGTAGGCAGCGGAAAATTATTAAAGCATTTAAAGGCGCAGCCTGAAAGTAGGCAACACTTTTTTGCCGGTGTCTTCCCTTAGAACTTTTAAACAAAGCAAACTTGGCAATTATCTTGTACTGTACTAAATATTTAAAACACATTTAATATGGAAATCAGTTTGCAATGTTGCCCTTAGAGACTTTGCCATTTTTTTTATGAAAGGAAACTTTTGCGGCTGCTGCCAGTTTATTTAACACACTCGCAATTTTTATTTCATTTTATTTTATTTTTTTTTTTTTTTCGAGACACGCCGCAAGATTTATGCGCATAAGTTGCTCGCTAATATTTCATAAAACTCGAGAACGACCTGAGCCAAAGGCACAAGTCAAAACTCGTTTGGTCGACCAAAAAGTGCTGACAACTCGCACAGAAAGTTGCTGACTTTCCAGACGGCGAGCGGTAAGTTAAGCGGGAAATGAAAATGATATTGAGTTGAGTTGCGTTGCGTTGCGTTGCGTGGAGTGGAGTTCAGTTAGCTCTGCTGCATTTTATGGTGCCAATGCAAAGCTGGCCCAAAAATGTCGGCAGTTTCTACTAATGTGCGCAGTCCAAAAGGAAAAAAGAAAATAATATGAAGTTTTGTTATGCAAAAGTCTGAAGGTTCCGAGAGTTGGCATAGGCTGAGGGCTTAGATGTACTTTAAGGAATACTTTTAATGCATATTTATAAAGCAAGTCTTTAGAGTTCTAGTCTTAACACTTGCATTATAAATATGCATTGAAAATATTCTTTAATCCTATTGAAATGTCTATTGAATCTAAGGCACATAATTACATATCATTATTTAACTAATATCTTTTAACACTCTACCTATATATACATATATCTTTCTCTATATAATATAATTTTCTCTAAGTAATACAATTATTTAAAATTAATTAACTAATATGGTTCATCTCTCTCTTTCTTATCTTTTCCTTTAGAGCTCTATCAGCCATGACGTCCAATAACTGGTGATTCTCCACCTCACAAATCACACCACAACAGCAGCAACAACAACTCGCAGAGCAACAGCAACAACAAGCAGCAAACCAGCAGCCGTTAAGGCGCATTCGAACAACAAACAAAATGGAAACCGACACACACAACAACAACAACAAATACAACAGCAACAACAACAACAACTATAACTCACACACAAAGTGGCGACAAGATAGCAAACCTCCGTCTCTCATCCGACGGCCAGCAGCTTTGATGCATCTTCCCCTGCTGTCGCTGCTGCTGCCGCTCCTGCTGCTCCTTTTACCTGGCCGCACCGCCGCCTTCTGCCCCTCGAAGTGCCAGTGCCTGGGCGGCGATGCCAATAGTCGCGCCCTGTGCGTGGATGCAGCGCTCGAGGATGTGCCCATTCAGCTGAATCCGGAAACAAAGTACATAAATCTGACACTGAATCGCATACGCAATCTGGAGTTCACGCTGCCCTTCTACATGAAACTAGAGGTGTTGGATCTGTCGCAGAACATCATCGAGACTCTGGGCTCAAAGAACTTTGAATACCAGACGGAACTGCGCACCCTCAACCTGAGCAGGAATCTGGTCAGTGCGCTGCACAAGCACGCCTTCAAGGGCCTGACGAATCTGCTGCTGCTGGATCTCAGCTACAATCGCATCGAGACGGTGCATCCCACGGCACTGGGTGATCTGGCGGCGCTCGTTGAACTGGATCTGACCAACAACAATATCGTGAGCCTCGAGGATAACTGCTTTAAGGGCATGCTGTCGCTGGAGGTGCTCGTGTTCCGCAACAATCGGCTGCTCGATGTGCCCGCTAGTAATCTATGGCATCTGCATGCGCTCAAGAGCCTGGACATGTCCGATAATCTGGTGGAGTTTGTGCGCAACGATAGCTTCGAGGGCCTCAAGGAGCTGCTCGCGCTCAGCGTGCGGGGCAACGTGATGAGCGAGCTGGATGTGGGCGCCTTCGAGGGTCTCATCTCGCTCAAGCACTTGGATCTATCGGATAACAATTTGACGGTGAGTCGAGGACCATAAACAACAGGCGGGAAACATGTCGTAGACATGTTGGATAAAATAATTTAGCATGAAATAGGGGCAGGGATTGGGAATGGGACGAGGACGAAAACTCGGACTCTGTCTCTGATATATACATATATATGCACTTGGGCAACAGCTAAAATATTGCGGCTGCCTTTTAGGCGCACTCACACAAACACACACACACTCACTCACACATAAATCAGACACTCTGCTCTGTTGCTTTCGTTGTAAATCCTGTGAGCAACACTTTGCAAAGCGGATTGCAGCAGTCGCCCATGTCCTGCTGCGACATGGACGGCAGCTTAAGCTCGTCCTTCCTGTGCTGCATACGCAAAATTAATAACCATAACTTGTTGTTGTTGTAGTTGCTGTGCTTAGAACTTCACACACACTCACACACACTCGTGCATCGTGCGTCCTTTGGCCATGTCCTTTGCTATTTATGCATGCAAACATGTCCGTGCCGTGCTGATTTCTGTTGCGTATACACTTTGCTTAGGGCCCACGGCCATTCGTCGACATTTTGCGTTCGTTAAATGCTGCTCCTATCCGCACTGGCACGCCCCTTTTGCCACCCAGCCAGGCCCGCCTCTTTTTTTTTCGGCCAGCCACACTTTAAGTTTTCTCTGGCAGCCGCACAGCGAGCCGCTTGCAAGCAGCTTAAACGTTGTTCATAGTTGAGTGAGAAGCATTTGTTGCTTTTTTCACCACACACACACACACACGCACACTTGCTGCAACTCTGAAAAGTATGCTACACAAAAGTGATGTAAGATATCAGCGTAGCTGAACTGGACTGTTGAAGAGTATGGGAAAAAAAAGTGGGAATTTAAGTAAAATTTAGGTGGATGAATGAAGAGTTTTAGTTACAAGGAATAGATATCATTATATAAATGATATATATGTATATCTATCCAATGTATCCAATTCATATATCAAATGCCTCTAATTTCTTCCTGCGATTTCTAGCTTATATATATCTTTCTGATGAATCAATAAAAGAAATAAATATTATTAAAATATTATTTGTATTATGTAGTGTACATATATTTAATATATTAATAAATATATAAGAGAGAAATATTTATATATTTATAAGTATTCTATTTTTATGTTTATCTTTTCTCTTATACATTAATTTATTTATATTTAAACATGTATACATTTTTACATATAGTTTATTATTTGCATGCCCAGCCGACAGACACACATAATCATGCTAATACTGCCACAGTCAAAGGAGAATTTAGAAGATGCAGGGCAACAATATCAAGATATGGAGCGAGCATATAGAATACGTAAAAGGATCAGGTACACACTTGAGTGGAACCTATGCTTATAATGCAGCCACATAACAACTGCCACCATGTCTGCGCATAATAACAGAGACAGAGAGAGTGAGAGAGAGAGAGAGAGAGAGAGAGAGAGTGAGTGAGAGAGAGTCAAACAATGGAATGCAGTTTAGCAAATACCAAAAACATGCTACAACGGCCAAAAACAAAGTCGCCATGCAGCTCAAGATGAGCAGCTCCAAAAAGCAGTCAAATGAATTTTTTGTTCCACTACAACAGGGATGGGAGTAAGTTGAAAGGGGGGTGGGGTGTGGAAGCTGGAAAGTGCAGTTGCAGGACAGAGCGCTGCATGCCATTGCATAGTTTGCTGCACACGACCATAGTATTAGGTATTGCCCGTGCGGAGTGCACACAGCCAGACCCCATATATTTCAGCTGCAAAATGCCAAAAGGTATTTTAAGTAGTTTCGAACTGATTCCAAGCGCCATAAATTCTTCTGTCCGTTGCCGTTGACTACGCGCAGCAGCAGCAGCAGCGGCAGCTCCACCTGCTTAGCCTCGACCATGCCAGGCATTTGGTGCTTAGCGCTTCAGTATCCTTTATCCCTTTTTAACGACCATAAATATATGTGTTTGTGTGTATGTGTGTGCGTGCTGGCCAGACAGTTAGCTAGACGTGCACCTAGCAAGGTGCGCAATGTATTCGTCAGGCTGCGGCCATGTTGCCCTGTTGTTTTTCATCCCAAAGCTCCCGATGCCAGTTTGCATAAAACAAAGCAACAACAACAATAACAACAACTGCAACAACAACAACTACAGAGTCTGTGATTACATGGTGCATAAAAATGCATTCAGCTATGCAGTCCGAAGGCAATATCAGGTACTTCAGCATCCGGTGCTCAATGTCTGCAAGCCTCAAACTAAAGTTTAGTTTATTGCCAATTTTAAAGTTAACGGACTACAGAAGGTTTAAGTGAATGTTGGTTGTATTCAAATATGCAAATCGATATAAAAATGAATGGAGAAATAGTTAATAAAAATTAGACAATAGCAAAGTAAACTTTTAATAAATAAAAAATTATTTTTCTGGAATTATCAATTGTGATTCAGAATCATTAAATGTGAATGTAAAGTAGGATTTTTGTATTCCTTAATAGTAATTCTTATACCATTTGTGCCAGATGTTAACCAATATTTGTAAAATTATATTTTTTTGTATAATTTTTCTTCAAGTAATTTCTCTCTACAAAGTTTGATTCCAGTTATTTGTATGAAACCCTTAACGTTTATGAATCAAGTGATATACAAGTTTTGTAATTGTTTTTTAATTCCAAAATGTTCGTATATTCATAGAGTAGAAGCTGGAAGTCAGCAAGCATTGGAGTCTAAATATTAACAACATATTATTAAATTGTGTTGAATGAATAGTAAGAGATTTGTTTTTTCCATATTATGTGCCAATGCTACATTTTCTTATAGAAAAAATTATGTTAATTTTTAGAGTGAACTTAATTATAACATCTTTATTTAATAGCTCCATTTATTCTATTCAGAGTGAGTGACAAAATTAATCAATATATCAAATAAAAAATAAATTCATATACAGTTGAAATACAAAATATAGATATACATATAGAAAATTTTATAGATATAGAGTTATAGAGATAGATATAAGATATGGAGAGGAGAGTGGACAAAATAATATTAATAGAGGAAATATATTAGATGACAGTAAATTATATAGAGTTATAGATATATATAGTTATTGAGAAGAGGTGAAGTAGCTATCATTAAGGTATTATTAAAGTATTATTATTATTATATGACAGTAAATTATTTCAACAAATCTAATGAGAATCAATGCATTGTTTACATTTTCAAACCAACTAAATGCATTCAATGTTATTCATAAAATATAAATTATTTCTAAACAATCAAATATTTAAGACAAAAGAGAAAATCTTTAAAATACTTCAAAAATACCAAAAAAAAATGCAAGTCAATGCAAATTCCTCGCTGCTAATGCAATAATGAATATTGCCAAAATGATATAAATTTAAAATTAATTTAATAACAAGCGAACGGAATCAGGCACAAAAGTTCAAAATCCAATAAATATTTCGCTTTGTTTGCTTTGCCTGGGGTCAGAGCAATGCAATGCAATAATAATTTGATTTTCAATATTTTCGCCAATTTCGAATGGCAACAAAAATGCTTGGAAATAACTTTGGTTTGTAGTTTTCAATATTTTCAGCTGTTGTTACATTCGTGTTGTTGTTGTTGTTGTTGCTTATTTGTTTGTCGATTTATTGTGATTTAAGTTGTGAACTTTGATTTTGCATATTGCGCATAAATATAAATATTATTGCATTCAGTTAATTGCAAAAATATCGAGGGAATGCGCCTGCATAACGGAATTTGCATATTATCAAATTATTTAGCTGCGCACAATATTCATATTTACACAAGCACAGAGAAATACTTTGCAGTTATTTTTTGAGTTTGAGTTCGCATATTTCACCTGTAATAAGTTTAAGTTTCACTTTACCCAAATTTAAGCACAAATTTCCTCTTTAAATTTAATTTGCAAACTTTTGCATTCAATGAAAAATTGGTTCAGCCGAAAGTAAAGTCAAAGCGAATTGTGTGAGCAAAAAAAATGAAAAAGGGAAATTAATTTGAGAAATCAAAGTCAATATAATTTCGCTTTCTTTTATGCCACTCGTGCTACTTTACCTTGCCGCTGCCCCAGGCATAGTCCCAATCCCAGCCCCAGTTCCAGCCCCAGCTCCCGCCACATATATTTTTCTCGCCCTTTGCTTTTTCACGCTGCGCTGCGCTGGCAAACGAACTGGCCAGCACCCTGCCACGCCCCCTAACCACCCTCTACCCCCTCTCCCTCTCTCTCTCTCTCTCTCTCTCTCTCTCACTCTATATCAAGCACGAACCTTTTAATTAGTCAACCGCCCGCGCGCCCCTTTTGAGTGCTGGGCAAACAGCGAGCAAAGGGTTAACAAAAAAAAATAAGCAAAAGAAAAACTGAAACGAGCTGAAAATTGCCATTAGCTTAAACAATTGCAGCGCTTGGCCTACATTGCGTATGCGTAATACTTTGAATATTTTCTTGCTCCTTCTCCTGCTTTGCCTCTGCCTCGGCTGCTTTGGCTTATGGAGTTTGGCAGCCGCCAGCTACGCAGCTCATTACGTTATCGCAGGCGTTTCACGTGTCCGGACGCTTGGCACGTCGCTTCCGACACGCCAGAACTGAGGGGGTAGAGGAGGGGTTGGAGAGAGGGGTGAAGGGCATAGCTATACCCACACTTTGTTTTTATGAGCAGAGTCAAAAAAAAAGGGAACCTTTTCGTTTGGGGTCGCAACAAATTTGTTGCAAGATTGATTGTATTGCCAACACACATAGAGGAGAGAGAGAGAGAGAGAGAGAGAGAGAGAGAGAGAGAGACGGCTAACAAAGCGATTTGGCCAGACATCACAAAATGGCGCACGGATGCAACCGACGTACATGACGTTTCCGTTTCCGCTGACGCCGCCGTTGCCGTCGCCGTTGCGCTTTTTAAGTGTTTTCACATTTTATAGTTGAATAACAGCCAAAGCTGCCCTTAAAGCAGCGCACAACAAACAGCTTTGGCCAAGAAGGGGTTGCCAAAGCGAGAGCCGAAGCCAGGGCCAACAGCAGCTTAGTGGCAACTATCAAGTGCAGCCGCAGAACGCTTTCAGATTTGAGTGGATGGCATTAACATTTTATAAGCTCGGCTGCTGCTGCTGCTGCTGCACTTTGTTTAAACGCTCGAAATTAAATGATTTTTTGTTTTTGTTGGTTTTTTTTTTCAATTCTTTCATTCTCTAAGTCTCTAAATCACTTCTACTCTCTTTGCAGATGGTGCCCACCCAGCAGCTCTCGAAACTTTCAAATCTCACTTATTTGAACTTGGGCGGCAATCGCTTCGCCCACTTGCCAGCTGTAGCGTTTTTAAACTTGTTTCATTTACGCGAATTGCACTTGAGCCGCCTGGACTATTTGCAGCGCATCGATTCGAGGTAAGTTTGCCATTGATCCAAGTGAAAGTTCGTCTAAAAAGTTAACCCTACAACCGACCATCCCACCCTCGCTCCAAGATACTTAAGCAACTCGAGCGTATATATATGCTCTTTACGGCTGCTAACTGGGTCAGCGCCATGAAATGTGGACACTGCAAACAGTTGCCCAGCTGAAAACGAAAAATCAGCACAGTGGACAAAATGGCAAACAGTTTGCCCAAAGTGAGAGTAATTCAAAGAAACAACAAAACTCCTCCCACTCTATATGGCGCATCACAATTACAGCTGAGTCCGCTGGCAGCAGCATAAACAACTTTCTCGACACTCAAAGAAGTTTATTTCTGTAAGGAAAGTTCTTGAGCTGCAATGCCGCTTGATTATAGGCAACAAACTGGAAGACAAAAACTTCCTCAACTCTGGTTTTAAGGCAGCTGTACATGCTTAAAGCAGCTGATTGGAGTACAATAAGAATTTGGAATAGTCCAATTGGAATAAAACATATGTAGAATTATTTATTGCTCTTTACATTTAACTAAAATCCTATCTATACACATATAATATGTCGCAATTGAGTCACTATGATCGCCAATGCCAATTGCTTAATTTTATAACTGTGCATTAAAACAAATACCCAATGAGCGAAGTGCTCTCATGCACTATGCGCTTCTTCAGCCTGCCGATTGGGTCTCGCTTCGTCCGCCGAAATCTTAACGAAGCTGTGCCCTCGCGCTCTCACTCAGCAAACACTCAAGATATCGTGCAGCAGCAGCTAGCTTGGCACGCTCTCCCTTTCTCTCTCTCTCCCTCTCTCTCTCTCTCTCTCTCTCTCTCTTGGAGTGATAATTGGCGCACATTAGATAATGCATAACATGCAAATTTACTCGGCCATTTGTTGAAGAACTCCATCCCATCCTGCGATCAGCCGCTCACTGCGTTTAGCAACTGCTATGTTGCCTTGTTCTCTCTTGGAGCAATAATTAGCACATATGAGAGAATGAGCAGCGTATAACATGCAAACTTACTCGGCTATTTTTAGAACAACTCTATACCTGCGCTCAGCCGCTCACTGCGTTTAGCTATGTTTGTCTTGCTCTCTCTCTCCTTGAGTAATAATTAGCACATATGAGAGAATGAGCAGCATGTAACTAAGACGCACACTCACTCGGCTAATTTTAGCGCAACTCCAAGCAAGCGCTCAGCTGCACACTAATACAAGTGCAACCGTGGGAGGCAGGTAGGAGAAAACTTAACAGAATTAAGCAACTGTAAGCAGGCTTTGCTTTAACATTATCAATGCATAAGGAAGGCAATTTAACAGAGTTTAGAAGCTGTAAGCAGGCTCTCTATTAACATTATGAATAGCTATGGATAATTAAAAGTAGACGTAACAGAAATAAGCAACTGTAAGCAGACTTTGGTTTAACACACGATTAAGTGATCGTAATATATGCATAGCTGAGGCTTTTAACAGTGTCCTTAACATTATCAATGCATACTGTTATGACAATATATGAAAAGCAATTACGAACAAATTTAACAATGCTGGGAAAATGTTAATAGATTTGGCTTTAATATTAGCAATTCGTAAGTCTATTAAAAGTGTACATATGTATATATTACATAATACACATGAAATATCTCATATTACTCCCATATCTGATTAATTGAATTCTATTGAACTGAGCAGAAAAACTGTTATTAAGCTGCTCTGCACTTTCATTTAACAGTGTTACAACCTCTAACAACGCTTAAAGTATGCAATTATTTTTGCTTTTGGCCAGCATAATCATGTGGCTCAGTAGGCATAGTTCAAGCACAAAGCGAGTCCTTTTGTGCAGGAGACGAGCAACGTTCGAAAATAAGCTGCCCAAGCCAAGTCATTCATGCAATTCACTTTCACACACTTGCACGTGACCTAAGCGCGCTCACTCACACACACACACACACACACATACACATACACATGCAGAGATGTTGTTCAAGCACATCTAGAGGGAGACACTTAAACATGCCTCGGCTACAAATCATTATTGCTCAATGCAATCAATCATGTCTAATACGCTTTGGTAATAAGATGCCATCACATACACGCACACACACACACTCACTCACACAATCACAAAGTCAAATTGCCATGCCCAACCCCCCCGTTGGCAGACATTGAAATGCTTGAGCTCAATTCGAGCATATGTTAATTCAATAATTCCAGGCAATTTTCATATCAAATCATCATCGAACGAGCCTCCGTCTGTGCTAGCGTCTCGACTCGCTTGTCAATCAGACATCTGTGTGCCACGCCCCCACACCCAGGCATAGAAATAATATTGATATGAGAGAAATGTTCTCAGGCCGAATCATGTAAATGGATCCCGAGAGCTGGGCTGAGCAGCTGCCAATGCCATTAAATCAGTTTAATTTTGTAATTTCGTTTGATTCTCTTGTCTGGAGACAGCGCCACGCCTCCACCTCCTACCTCTCCCACTGCCCACTCTACAGAGTTTTGTAATTGCTTTTGCTTTTGCTTTTGTTTGATTTCGGTTCGAATCCTGCTGCAAACTGTTGCCTGTTGTCTGTTGCCATTGTTCGCTGTCTGACAAATTGTTGCTTAACTCAGATTTACATACCACTTACACCCACCCACTCACACACATGTTTGCTTATTTGCAAACTAAATTTTGGTTTGTCTGGCGTTTTTTTTTGCTTTTTTTTTGGGCTATTCAAAGCGTTGCCACAAAATCTTATGCTAATATATGAAAATTTGAATTTTCAAGCTCGTTTTTAAGGCTGAAGTGGGTGGGGAGCAGAGTGAAAGGACTTGGTCCCATTTTCTAAAGCTCAAAAAGGTTTTGCCTGCATTCATGTATGCTTGATGTGAAATGCGGAAGTTGAGATTTAGGCTGTTTTAGAGTGGCAGGAGGAAACGTTTTCAAATGGAAGCTTTAACTGGAAAAATCTGCCATAGTTTCAGTTAACAGTTCTCTGATAAATCGAAATTAAAAATAAAAGAGAAGTCAGAGAAAATCAAAGAATAATTTCAGGAACATATTTCGAATTAGGCAGGATAGCAGCACTCTGCCTAATCCAACTGAGTATTAAGCTAAAATTCCCAATCAGAGTCTGCAGTAGTCTCAGATTTATGTTTGCAATCTGAGATGTTATTGGCAGTTCTGTGATAAATCTAACTATAGACTAATCCTTAGTTTAAGCTTAATATTTCCAATCAGACATGTTACCATATGTCAGCAGCATTTTGATGAATACTCAGTTGAAGTTTCCAATCAGAGATGATTTCAGCTCTAGACATCTTGGAAGCTCTTTACAGAATCCAATTTTTAATCAGATATCTTCTAACCAGTTCTCTAAAAAACACTTACCGGTAAATCAGTCATAGTTCCTTCCAAGTACATCCAATCTTGACAGCTCTCAGCATAATCTTATTTTCAATCAGATATGATATTAACAGTTTTCTGATAAATCTCAATGGTAAGTCAGCCATAGTTTCAAGTGTTTCAGTACTCAGTCGTAGTTCACGCTAAATATTTCCAATCAGACATGTGTTATAAGCAGATCTCATCTCAGTGAATGCCTGCACGCATTCACTTTGATTTCGGAGCCAATCACGAATCTCTGTTCCTAGCACATGCCTCGACTTTATTCGCATTTCCTTCCGTAGATTACGAATGTGCACAACGAGCAGGAAATTATATTTCACTAGCTTAAGACAGTAGCTAGTGTTTGGGGCGAGGGTTGGTTGACTGCTTGCGACAGGCGGCATAAACAAGTCAGTGGCTCTGCCGAGGGGTTGCCAGACAAATTGTTAGACACCCTTTTGGGAAAAAATAAATAAAAAATGGAGATGGCGAGGACTGGGGGTGAACGGAAATAGCGCAACATTTTAAAGTTTCGGGCGAAAGTTGAACAAGAGATTGAGTGGGGCCTGCCCCCACCTGGAC
Source organism: Drosophila meridionalis (assembly GCA_035045145.1). Lineage (NCBI taxonomy): Eukaryota > Metazoa > Arthropoda > Insecta > Diptera > Drosophilidae > Drosophila > Drosophila meridionalis. Next base: position 4,512,616 of record JAWNPG010000025.1, read on the forward strand.
TGTGCCGTTGTCTCTACCTCTCTGTCTGCCCGTACATGTATGTAAATATTTATGCAAATGCGTTAATGGAAACGCACCCCGAGAGCCGAGCAGCCGAGCAGCCGCAACGGGCGACGATGGCGACACGTTGATAGCAAAGTTTATGGCAGATACATTTCGCTAACTGCGAGCTGCACATGTGTTGTTGTCTGAGGTTGTCTCATTATATAAACCTTACGCCCGAGCAATCAGCGCGCGTACGCAAAATTCATTAGGCAGCGGCACGTAGAGGGCGAAAGGTAAAGAGCCCACCTTCATGTACCATAAGAGCAGGAAGCTAGCCCCGACTCCTGCTGGGCATATCAAAGGGAATATCAACTGAACATTTTTACACTGACTGGAAAGGGAGTGGGAGATGGGCTGGGATCTGCTCTGGGTTCTGCTGTATGACTTAATAGCCAAAAGTCATTTGCTACATTAACACTCGAATCGAGTCCTGTGAAAGGTGTTGCCCAGCTGGGGTTGTCATTGCGAGCTCACCAAATTTAAACTAATTGTTTTCAAATTTATGCATTCCGAGCGAACTGACTTCATTTGGCTCGTTTGGCGTGCGGCTGAGCTGTAATGCGATTTGCATTGCTTTCGGGTTTTTGGCTTTCGGCTTGGCGCTTGGGGCTTGGGGCATAGACAACATTTGTTTTGCGGCAGCTTTTGGGGTTGTAATTCGCCAGGCAAAGGGGCAGAGATTTAACTCATGATATAGCAGTAGTTCATTTGAATAGAAATATAAATATGTTAGAGTTATGGTAGTTAGGGGAATAAATAGATAAGGTGTTTAATGTTGTTGAAATGGTGAAGAATGAGCAAATCGAGCGGCATTATGTTTGATAGATGGAGGTAATACTTATGTGTGCATTATAATGTATAATATATAAATATATATACACTATATATGGTATAGTAGTAGTAAAGACCAGCAAAATGAGCACCTAAATTTGGGAGCTGTCGCTTGTCCAGTTGATTTAGATCATATATATATATTCATATAAATTCGAATAAATAAATACAATATACAATATATTGTATGTACCACATACATCTACACGCATATGTTTACATAGATTTCAATATGTTCGAGTTCCATGAATTTGTTTGTATTCAACAATAATTCTGATTGTTCAACAATAATATTTTATTATTCTATTTTAATTATTTTTCGTTAACTGTCAACAATTAAAGTGATGAGAAATAATAGAACAATAAAAAAAATCTATATAAAAATAAAAAATCAATAATTCAACAATTTCAAACCTTTTAAATCGCTCTCAGCCCAGATACTTCTGCAGAGTTATCTGACTTTATTTTATTCTGATTAGCACAAATATGAATTATTTAATTATTTAATTATCCCATTTATTGTCAATTGTTTTGCGTCGATGAGTACTCAAAATATTCAACGAGTGCCACTCACGACAATTGCAGATGCATTTTGAATTGATTTCGAATAACGAAATTCTCGATAATTTAAGCTGATGGAGTTAGACGAGGGGATAGACGGCATAACTTGCGATCCCGCACTGATTGTGCTTGTTGCGGGACATGCGTATGTAGCCGGACTCGCCCCACGCTGTGCCGTAGGAATTCTTCACCAGCCAATAGTCGCCGCCTTGGCTGTCGTGGCCAAAGCCGACCACGAGCACGGCGTGATTGACTTGCTTGTTGCATGTGCTATCGTCGAAGACACCGTGCGTATATTTAAAGAACTTATCACTAGCATGAATGGCCACCGAGATGGGACCCTTTTCGGCCACAGCGATGGCCAAGTGCGATTCATCTCTCGGGCTTATGCTGACAATGCCATTGACCGTAGCTCCGATATGAAGAGGATTAAAGCGACAGACGAAGAAACTTTTGGCCTCGTACTTGTAGGAGTCTTCCGTATCGATTCCCTTATTGTCCTGCACATATTTCAGAGCTCGATAAGGAAATCCACCATTGCAGCCATGATTATTATATCGTTTGGTTGAGCAATCCAGCAGATTCTGTTCGGAGAGCGATACGAGTTTCCCTGTCTTCACGAAATGCATGCCCTCCAAGGTGCCCGTCGTGGAGAACGCCCAGCAAGATCCGCACAATCCCTGGTCCTTCACGGGAGTGACTGCACCCAGCTTTAGCCAATTAATGCCGGGTGGCAGCACGTAGTCCTCAGGCGGCATATACATCAAATGCGCTTCAGCTGTCGTTTCCGTTAAGTTAATGCTGCTCAGCATCTGGCTCTCGAGCTCCCGGTACAGCATGTCCGTAAACTGATTCACGCCCATTTCGTAGCTCTCCAAGTTTCGCTCGTAGCGCGCATTGTGCCGGTCGATCTGCTTCTTGTTATCGATGAAGATCAGCCTGCGCAGCAGCTCCTCCTCCTCGCTCTCATAGATCTTTTCGTATTCCATCTTGTAGGTCTCCCACTCCGCCTCCAGCACGTCCGTATAGGTAAGAGCGTGCCCAAGTCCAGCTAGAGCTAAAATTGCAATTACTATCCTCATGTTCGACGTCCAGCAAATATAAAATACCAACTGAGTCGAGTGCAATGCGAATTGCGCTTTTTATAAGAGACTCAATGAGTCAAGAGGCATTCAGTCAGGCCTTATCACCCAAGCACCCAAAACAAACCCAGGAAACTGACCTTTAATTCCAAGAAATGCAAGTTATGTTAACTCTAGAATGGTTTAACGACAATCGACTATCTCAATATTTGCCGACAAGTCTCGCAGTCCAGGTGCAATAAAAAAATTCAGCTAATGCCCTTATCTCAAGTCAGAATAAATGATCGTAGAGAAAGAAAGTATAGCCGAAGGTTATACACTCTACTTAGGAGAAACCTGCAGCTCTTGGACCTACATTTCGAAGAAAACAAAAAAGAAGAAATAATAATATGTATATGTAAAGATGTTAGTAAGTCATAAGCACACTTCTTCTTCAACAATCTTTGTAACAGTTCTATATATTTCAATGCATATCCTTAAGAACTAATAGCCGTCCACATACATAATTAAATTTTGCATTCATACAGACGGACGGACAGACGGATAGACAGATGGACGAACTGGTGAGCAGACGGACGGACAGAATGACAGGCATTGCCGAAACCTAATATGCTCTATCACTTAGCAAATGAGAATCAAAATATAACCACTAATAAAATAATATCAATTAGTGAAAAACGTGACACATTGAATACCCTACATAGAGCAAGATAAGCGTATAAATTATATGACTTATATTAGGGGAATACAAGGGCAGCTCTTCATACGATCGCTATAAATGCAGTGATAGAAATACTAAAATAGAAATGAGTGGAAGTTAACAGGTAAAGCTAGGAGTACCCCATGACCTGTGCGCCCATTAAACAGGAGGCGCGTTAAAGCAGCAGCAGCAGCAGCAGCTGCTGCTTCAGCTGCAGCTCACAGAAGTATGCAATGCATAATTTCACGTTTATCAGCATATTTTGTGAGTGAGAAGCGCCGAGTGGTAAGAAAAAGTGGCAGCAACAACAACGACAACAGCAACAACAACAGCGACAGCTGCAAAATGAAAGCAGGAAGAAATTACGGAAACAGGAAAACATAAACATGCTGCTGGCTGCCTAACGGCTCTGCTTGCCGCCCTCTGCTCCCTCTGCCACCCTCTGCCACCCCTCCCACACACAATTTCTGGGCAAACCGGCAATTTTTCCATAAATTATGAGCCTGGAAATATTTCAAGGCAGCGCTCGTGAGTAGCTATTATGCGTGTGTTTATATTTACGCCAGTGTTTTGCACAAAGCGTATTTGCATGCTCAGAGAGACAGATCAGAGGGAGAGAGAGAGAGAGAGGGTGGGACGAAGAGTTGCCTACATTATGCATATGCATGTCTTGCTGGGTAATTGCCATCGCTCACTGCATTGCACTTGAATTTCAAGACAATTATGAATTATGCAGGCAGAGAGAGTTACGACAGAGCCCAAAACAATTTCACAGTTAATCACAGGCGACTTTAAATTACATAAATTGCAGCTTAATTAGCTCAACGTGCTTAAAGTCGCCTCCCACTGCACCATTCACAATTGCTATGGCCTAAGCATAGCCTCATTGTGCACTGTCATTGGGGCTCCTATTCCGACATACATTAAACATAAGCCTAATATGATATTTTTGTGCACGTCATTTGAGTCGCGAAAATTAAAGGTTCAACGGGTTCAACGGGGCGTATGCGCAATTTAAAAACGTTTAAAATGCCATTAACAAATGCTTCAGGCATATCATTTGATAATTTGTCGCGAGTGTGGGTGTGTGTGTGTGTGCGTGTGTGTGTGTGAGGCAATTAGCTAATAATTGCCTGGGCGTGATATGTCTTGAATGCTTTAAGCCGCCTCTTTAAGCCCATTTCACTGCCATTGCCATTGCAGCTGGCAGAGCTCAATAAATCAACAGCCAAGTCGTTCCCTTTGGGCGCTATCAACTGTCATATCTCTCTCTATATAGTAAAAATGTCAATCAACTGAATAGAAGGGACTTATACAGGGAGAGAGCGAGAGCTGCAGACAGGCATATGCCAAATTCAAAAACTATATACATACATATATATGGCAATGGCACAACATATCCCTTGATTGACTGCTCTGACTGGGCTGACAAACTGTTTGACAAACTGATTGACTGTTCATCAGTTGCTTGACTATTGCTGTAATAGCCGCTCGTGTGAGTGAACTCTCTCTCTCTGTCTCTCTCTCCCTCTCTCTCTCTCTCTCTCTGTCTCTCGATAAACGTGACTGAGCCCCACGAACATGGACAGCAAACATTTCAATCCGATTTTCAGCAATTCCAATTCTGACGCCACACACAAAACAATTTGCATATGAGCTGGCCAAAAAAAAAAAAAAGACAACTTCAACATTTTCGACTGTGCACATACTTATACACCCACACACACACACACTCACACACACATGGCAACCATTTCCGTTTCCGCACGCTTGACGCTGGCAGAAGCTAAAAAAAACGCAATATGCATATATAAAAACAAGTGAACGATCATAAACTAGACTGAACGACTGTCAAATACTCTGTAAAACAGCTGAAATATTAATTTATATGGAATTTAGTTGTGAAAAATATTTAAGGAAAATAAAAGTTTTAACCGATTGTTGACTTGAAAAAAGCAACAGGCGAATAATCTGTAAATGAGATGGAATTGAAATTTTTATGAATTTAATTTCTGAAAAAAAAAAAAATAATAAATAAATAAAAAAAAATTAATTTATAAATAATAATTTTTAAATTTATTAGAAATTTAATTTTAGAAAAATTTAGAAAAGTAAAAAAATATTTAATATTATATAAATCGACAAAGAAACTGTAAAACACAAACCGAAAAAGGCTTGGAAAAAGAATTTGAAATTATATAGATTTTTTTGCTGAAAAAAAATATAGAAAAGCGTAATTTTTAATATAAATATTGGCTTGAAAAAAATCTTCAAAAAATGCAACATTTAAATACTCTAAAAAAACAGATGAAATAGGAATTTATATAGAATTCATTTGCGAGCAAAAATGATGAAAAAAAATCTAAATATTTGACGATTGTTGGCTTGATAAAAATAAATGCCAAATATTCTGTAAAGTGAAATAGAAATTTTTTGGAATTGATTATTAAAAAAAATAGATATTTTAGGCTTAAAAATATGAAAAATAATTCAGATAGGAATTTATATGAACTGCAATTGCTGGCAAAATTTAGATAAACGAAAAATCTTAAAAAGAAAAAGAAATTTACAATTCATTATCAAAACAGATATAATATAAATTTATATTGGATTTATTTGCTGAAAAAATGTTGAATTTTGAAATTTTAACAGATTTTTAGCTTAAAAAAGTCTTGAAAAAAGTCTTAGAAAAACTTTCTTTCAAAGGCCTTTCAGCTGATTTTTGCTAGCAAAAGACTCCATGTAACTAAGAGTATGACTCAACTGAATTTATGCCAACCTTTTCTAGGGTATACCAGAAATTACCGCACCCATGTCTACAAATGAAAATAAAGAAACGTTACACAAAATGAAGTTTGAATCTAGGCGCCGAACAGCAAAAAGGTTGCCGCTGTTGTTGTTGTTGTTGCTGTTGTTGTTGTTGTTGTTGTTGTTGTTGTTGCTGTTGTTGTTGTTGTTGTTGTCGTTGTCGTTGGCACTCGTAAGGGAAAGAAACTCAAGCTCAAATGTTTTTTCCCGCAGCGACTACCTCTTTTTGTTCTTGTTGTTGTTGTTCGCCTGGGGTGTCGCCAAAGCGGCATTTAAAGAGCGTTCAACAGCAGGTAGCGACCTGTGGAGTCGCCTCAAGTTGCTGTCCCACTCCAGCTCAATAGAAACTGCCGCCAATGTCACGTTTTTTTCTCTCTCTCTCTCTCTCTCTCTCTTGTCTTCTCCCTTGCGCTTTGCGACCAAGTGTTTTGGCTGGCTGCACTAGTTATTTGCATAATATTTGCACAAATAATTGAATTTGTGTTCTTAGCCTCGGCTCGCTAAATTGTTCGACTCAAGTTTTCTTCGACTGTGTGCAGATAATGGCGAACATTTTTAAGCGCCTGCAATTGAAGTTTCTGAATGTTTAACTTGCCATGAAATTGAACGTTCGTTCGAGGAGAGGCAGAGGGAGAGGGAGATGGAGGGGCACATACAGAGGCAGATACAGAGGCAGAGCTAGTGCCAGATCCTCATTTGTTTTGTCTAGAAAGTTTGGTGTGCTGCGCCTGCATGTGCTGTCCTTCAAGTACCATAATATGGCGTCTTTATCTGACTGAGAGTTTTTGCACTTAAAATTTATAAAGAGCTCGTGCATAATTTAAATGAAATTTATTGCTGTATGTGCCTGAGAATGAGCTAACTTTATAGCTGAGAAGGTAAAGTGCAATTAGACTTGATTTTTATATATATATATATTTATATATATATATATATATATATATATATACATATATAAAATATATAATAAATAATATAAAATATAATATATAATAATAAATAAATAAATAATAATTAAATACATTTATAATTTTATTTCCACAATCTATAACTGAATTATTATACAAACATGAGGCAGTTCAAGCTGTTTACTGCCCGACAAATCTGTCACTGAAGTCAGCCTTAATCCTTAAGCATCAGCCGCATATAAATACCAGTTAACATATTCCGATTGCAACTGCTGCAAATTTAACCACAAAATAAATTGCATTCAAACTGAAAAATCCATCAGCGCCAACAACATGTGTGAGCCCAACTGTTGGCAATCAGTTGTAAACTAACTGCTGCATACAAATGGGACAGAGTGAGAGAGAGAGAGGGGGTAGAGGGAGCTAGAGTGAGTGTGGTACAAAACGGCGCCACTTATCAAATCAATGCACGGGCTCAAGCCAAAGGTTCATCAGCGCAGTTCGTATAAATGCGTTCATTTAACACGAAATGCAACTTAAGAGCTCGCATCAAATCAAATCAAACGCAATGCTGTTGGCTAGTGTAAATGGAAATAGAACCAAAAAAAAGAAGAGAAAAATCTCAAATGTATATCGCTTAAGAGCGACAAATTCGCTGTGTGTGGCAGCGGCGCAGCCAGCGAGCAGAAGTTGCTAAGTTGCTCATACGCCACGTTGCACTTATTTCATGCTGCGACTGGGGGCGTGGGGCGTGGGGGCGTGGAGCCAGCTGTGTTGCAATGTGTGTAGGTAATGCACTGCCTGCCTGCAGTCAGCAGCGACTTTGCGACGTTGACTTAACTTGGCAGGGATTTACGGCAACGCTTCACGGAGCTCGCGACACGACGACGCTTGCAACGTGCCACATGCAGCAAGGGAGTTTCCTTGGTTTGCTTGGCTTTTTTCCGCCTCTGAGCTCTTCTTCTTCACTTCTCTTTTCTATTATTAGGTTGCAATAGACGCAGGCTAAATAAATCCACGTCGCTTAAGACGACGCCATGTGGATAAAGGGCTAACGAGAGCAGTGCCTTGTGAGTGTGTGTGTGAGTATTCGTGTGTGTGTGTGTCTATTCATGTATTTCATTGCCTGGCATTTAAGTTTAACGTTGATGCATAGCATTCTGCATAATTAAAATGAACAACCAACAAGAACAGACTCCTATATCCACAAACTATATTACTTATACTTGTACGTGTGTGTGTGTGTGTGTGTATGTGTGTGTGTGTGTGTGCGTTGGCTTGACAACCAGCAAAGCATGCCTGTGTATGTGTGTTTGTGTGTGCCTGACAGCTTACATGCTCTGCACATGTCGTTAGGTTGTCTTAAATCCGTCAAGAATGTTAGTTTTAAGCGAGGTTTTTATATTACACAAGAAAAATAGACTATATTAAATGAAGTTTGTATATTTTATATACAAGATTTAAATTTAAAAAAAAAATAAAGAATATATTATGCATTTTTAATAGTTAATATATAACAAAATAATAATAATATTAAATAATAATAGTAATAATAATAGACCAGAGTTTATAAAAAAAAATAATAGTAATAATAAATTATAGACTAAAATCAAATTAAGTATATTAATAATATGTTATAATAAACAAAGAATTTCAAACATTAAATAATAAAAAAAAATATACAAAAAAAAATTAAAAATAAAAAAAATAAATATAAAATATTTAATAGTAAATAACAAATGTAAAACCTTAAAATATTAATTGCTTATATACAATTCATAAAAAAAAAAAATAAAAATAAAAATAAAAAAATATTGAACACAAATTTAATAATGAAGACGAAAATAAAATATATATATAAAATATTAAATTTTAAAAATAGTTAATATTAAATATTAAAATATTTATTAAAAAATAAAAAATATTAAATATTAAAATATTTAATAAAAAATAGTAAGCAATATTAAATATTAAAATATTTAATAAAAAATATTAAATATTAAAATATTTAATAAAAAATATTAAATATTAAAATATTTAATAATAAAGCATAAAATTGATTATATTCGAACAAATTTCTAGCACTACATTGTATTACAATTCTCTCAACTCTTCCACATTCTCTAATGTCTCATATTTAACACCAATCTCCCTCTCTCTCTCTCTTTCACTTGCAGAGCTTTCGTGGACAACACACACCTGCAGACGCTCCACCTAAACTTCAATCCACAACTGAGTGACATACCCATGCGACTGTTCCAGGGCAATCCCAACATACTGGAGGTGTACATGCAGAGCAACAGCCTGCAGACGCTCTACTCGGCCCAGTTCCCTGTGGATCAGTTGCAGAAGCTCTACCTGGGCGACAATCCGCTACAGTGCAACTGCTCGCTGCTCTGGCTCTGGCGCCTGGTCACGGGCAACTTTGAAGGCAGCGAACCGGCGCTGGAGCACGGGCAGGGCGGAGCCGTGGCTGCCTTAGCCAAGGAGGCATCTCTGGTCAGGGAGCAGGAGGACGACACTACGCTCAAGGCCGACGATGGGGTCTCTGCCCTGGCCGCCTACATAGCCGAGCAGCACATTGCGAACGCTCTACAAACCACCGAGCCGAGCGCGTACGAGCAACGTCTGGAGGCCGCCGCCAGCGCCAGCTCGAGCAGCAGCTCCAACTACTTGCGCATGGACAAGCAGCAGATCGGCTGCGACATTTGGCGGGACGCGGTTCGCACTCGCCGACAGCTGCTGACAATGAGCGAGAGCGAGATCACCTGCCCGGCGCACATCGTGACCGTCGTCTGTGCGGTGATCACCAGCCTCCTGGTGCTGATGATCGGCGTCAGCGTGCTCTACTACCTACGCTTCGTGAAGCGCCGCCGCAAGCTGCTGCACGAGCGCGGCCCGCTGCGCACCAGCAAGAGCATCATCAATGTGCACGACCGCATCCTGCAGGGCCACCATCAGCCGCTGGGCGGTGGCGCCGGCATGAGCATGACCCTGGGCGGCTCGGGTCCGGGTGGGCTGGGCATGACGCTCAACTATCCGCATCACGCGCAGACGCTACAGGCGCACCATCACTACCACCAGGCCATGCCACTGCAGGCACACAGCGGGCATGAGTATCAGCAGACGACGCTGCCGCAGCTGGACAAGCTGGAGCTGGAGCGGTATCTGGCGGCGCAGACCATTGCCAACGAGTACCGGGCGCTGAAGCCCTGGGAGCTGCCCGTCAAGGAGGCGGACGACGAGCCGGAACATCTGTACGAACGCTTCGATCACTACGAGTACCCGGACACGCACACCATGACCAAGCTGAAGCAGGCCGCAGCGCTCCAGGGCAGCGCCGTGGTGACGTCAGCCAATGCCGCCGCCGGTGCTGCCAACAACAAGCCGCACGTGGTCTACGTATGACGTGGACGCGGCAGCCACAAGCAGCAGGAGCAGCAGCAGCTGGAGCTGGGCATCGAGCTGGTGGGCCTCGGCCTGACCAACAACAACTATCGCAGCTATGCGCAGTGCCAGATGGATCACTTTTGAAAACAGGGAAATTCGCAGCGGAGGTTTTATGTTTAGGCATCCTTCGGCCTTTCGGTTCGAATCTGAGTTTGAGAATTTGAGAACTCGCAACAAAAGTTTAACAAGCGTCAAATGAAACAAGGGATATATCTACGTGTATAGCAGCATACTATAAAAATAACATTAGCATTAAAAGAGTAAAAAATAAATTAATTAAAAATAAAAAATAAAATATATATATATATATTAACAAAAATATGTCATATTAGTGAATAAGTTTAAGCAAAGGCAAAGAAATATTAACATAAATAGCAATAGTTCTCTTACTCTCTCCCTCTCTCTATCTGTCTCTCTCACACACTCTCTGAAAGTTAAGCAAAATCCACTCATAGTTAAAGGCATTCAGCATTAGTCTAGCCTAGTTAGTAAGCGCATTTAACTGAATTTAATAAACGTAAATGAAACAACAGTTTGCAGTGAGAAGAGTGCAGCAATAACTTAGTTAACTATTTATTATTATTATTATTATTTTTAAATTAATATTTTAGTTTAACAACAGCTCGACAAGTAACAAGGCCTAGGGGACCAAGCACAAACAGTCCATTAATCAATAAAATCGCCGTGTTACTTGAAACAGCTAATTCGATTATTAACTAAATTTAAAATTTACAAATTTAAATACATATAATTATAAATAAAAACACACACAAATAAGATGACAATATATAAAAAGTGTAAATTTAAGCGAAATTCAATTTTTTATTTGTCGAGCAGCGCTCAAACTCAAAGTTGGCCTAAAACGTAATCAAAATTGATTTGTAAATAAATAGAAATATATAAATATTAAAATAAATATTAATATAAATTTAAAATAAAATTTATATATTTAAATTCTCTCTACTCAAGCACAAACTTCAGCTTATTTTGCCTACGTTTTGTACATAATTTATGCTTACATTTTAATTTAGTCAAGCGCAAAATTGTATATTTAACTAAAAAAAAAAATATTGAAAGAAAAAATAAAAATTAAAATTAAAAACACATTCAAAAGCAATTTTTGAGCAATCAAAATCGAAAATTATTTTCAGTTCTTTAGCTTGCGAAATGATTTCACAGCTGAACAGCAAAGCAAATAGAAGCCCAGCTGCAACTTTTATTTGCATAACAAATAAATAGCTAAACAAAACAAGGAGTATGAAAATAATAAAACAATAAAAACCAGAAAGGAAAAAAATAACAAAATAGAAAAACTATTTAAATTAAGGCAAAGCAAGTCAAGAGCAAAGAGCTAAACAAATGCAATTCGAGTGAATGATTCTGAATGGCAGCAACAATTTTTAAATTAAAGTAAAGTAAAATAAAAAACATCAAATGTGTGTATAAAAAATATATATATAATTATATTATATGCTAAAGTATTTAATTAAATTATATATATATATATATATATATATATAGATATATATGTATATCTGATAGACACTGGAAATTGCGGCAACAACTAAATTCACAATACACAAATGCAAATAAAAACAAAAACAAAATGTTATTTCTTATACGAAGACTGAAGAAAACGATGATGCAAAAATAAAAATAAAAATAAAAAAAAAAAATATTTAAAAAATTAAAACTTTAAATTACTAGAGCTTAAAAGGATTTTCTTTCAGTTTTTGACGGAAAGTAAGTATGAACTAAAAAATATTGAAATTAATTCGGTAAGATGATATGAAATAAGTTTTTATGGTCAGAAGTATCCATATTCTTATTCATATTCTTTTTCATATTCATTTTCATATTCATTAGAATGAATACAATAGTTACCACAATTGAAATTAATTTATACAATTTTTTGGTATACTTTGCGAGTTATACCCATAGTCTACTAAAAACGAAAGAGTCTGAAATATTAGGCCTTTTTTTAGCACATATAAAAGGCACACAATGGCGTGTTCATTCCCATCAATTAGCTTTCTTCTTCTTCACATTTGCCAATTCCATCTAGTACTCCACAACTGTCTGTTCATTCATTTGTCTATCTGACCGAATTTGTCTATTCCTTGTTACACTCTTTTGGCTATATGTCTGAATATATCTTCATAAATGCGTCTATGTAAAAATGTGTTAAAAAAGTGCAAATTATGAAAATATTATTATGAAAAAAAAAAAAAAAAACAGAAGTAAAACAAAGTAAAAATAATATAAAAATGTTATCATTCTTCACAATGTCATCTAGTTGAGACAAACCAAAGTAGAGGCCAATAGTCGAAAGTTTTTAGGCAGAAATATAACAAAACAGCAAGACAATTCAAGACTTAATGGAAGTCAGGGTATCTGCCAGTTCAGCACTCCTTTCGAAAACACTCTTATCCGATTTTGTGCTATAATTGTTATCAGCCATAATCAAACCCTACATAAATATTGCAATTGCCTATAATTTGCTATTTATGATCAGTTATAAACAAATAGAAATACATATATAAATTTTATATATGAAGAGATACATATATATGTAGAAGTTGTTATTATCCAATTTTATTGTCATTTCATAAAAACTGGCATAGTCTTTCGAGCAATCAAATAACTATGTTAATTGAGGCTGTCAAATTGGCAACAAAAATGTTGTTAACTCTTGTAGCCAACAGCAGCTGATGGGGCATAAAGAACTTTAACAGAGGCAGCCCAAGCAATATGTTGGCTTAATAAATCAGAGAGCTTAAGGGTTTGCCTGCTTTGTAGTACATTTGTGTGACAACTCTGGGCGAAAGATGGGGCGAAAAGAACAACAACTAGGAAAGCCATGTTAAGCAAATAATGGACTTGTTTTCGCTTAAGAAGTGGCCAGAAATATTTTCAGAAACAGAAATAAACTGCGCAAGAAATGACATAAATCTAGAGCTGGAACTTGAAACGCCTACTACTACACACACACACACACACTCTCTGAGAGCAGGACAAACAAAACAACTGATATGTGGCACAGCAAACAGAAGTAAAAGCCATATATTGCCGGGGCAGTAACTGGGTCAGCAAATGTTGTGAAGGAGTCGCAGCTCGACTAAACTTATTATTAACAATGCAAAATGTTGCAGAATATATATGTATATGCATATATATAAATTCTTATATAACTATATCTTCATTCGGAACTCGAGTATTTGCAATATGTGAGTCTGTTCTTGGCCAACTCCATGAGGTAGAAGTTGCTTTGTGCCGCTTTGCAGCTAATATGACGCATTGCCTGGGGGCCAACACGTACTTACGGACAAATAAAAGTGAGTGCTACGAAGCCAAGCAGGGGGAAGCATATAAAACTTTAAAATGCCAGCAGCTGCAGAAGTAAAGAATATTGCATGCTCTTACTGGCATTCATTATTTAAAGTATAGAAATGGCAGATGCAAGTTATTATTATGTTCAAGGCATAGACTTTGACCAAATATTTATATAATTTCATATATAATAATATTTCAAATCGCATATTAAATAATGAATTTTAAACAAAACAAGTTCATTTCTATAAGTCTGAAAAAAAAATCCAAGCCAAAACGTAAAAGTACAAAAAAAGTAAGGTAAAATTCTTAGGAAAAAATAATAAATGAAGAAATACATTAATGGAATTTAAAATTTTTGTTCATTACTATATATTACATTTTCACCACCAAAGCCCTGTTCAAATACTCTAAAGTACAATACAAATTCAGAAGCCAACATCACCAAAAACCCGAAAAAACCCCCAAATATGTATCTCATCTCTTTCATGCATCGAATGCGAATGCTGAGCTAACCCTCGACAGGGTAAACGTAAAACTTGGCACAGCAAACACACCTCAACAAAAGCGCAAACAATGGCAACAACAGAGATGACAAGAGAGAGAAGGAGAGAGAGATGAACTCAACAGTTTAGTAAATAAATCTGCATGCTCTCTAAATAATTAACATGCTCGAGGCCTGTGACAAGGCTCAAGTCCCGCCCAGCGAGCGACGCTTGCATTCTCATTCACTTTCGCTCGCCCTGCCGCACTCATCGAGTTATTCAACCCGACAAGGGATGCGACACAAAGGGAGTAGATCTGAGAGAGAGAGAGAGAGAGAGAGAGAGAGAGAGAGAGATGAGGAGAGAGCAAACTTTGACTGATTGCAGCGCAATTTGTTAGACTGTGCCACACACATACACCCTCACACACTCATCTCCCATTGCCTAGCTATTACACCTGGTCCAGGCGTGAAACTAATGGCATCTAATTAATATGGCCATAATGCATATTCTCATCATGGGCAGCTCTAGCTCGATTGCCTAAGAATATTTTACACAAATTTCTTCTAAATAATATTCGTACTCAATAAGTCATAAACTGCAGGAAACGTTGACGAAATCTATTATATCTGGCTATTAAATGCAGCCCCCAAGGAGTCCCGTTGCAGACCCGTACATATCTGCCGGATATCTGCGCCGTAGACAACATTTGAGTTACGACTGTGGCAGCATTTTAATTGCCAAAGATATTTGTTATAGGTGCTAACTGCTGCCGGCAGCCCTCTAGAGATACAGATACAAGATACAGCTACAGCTACAGATACTTTTAGGTATAGATACAGCTACTTTCAGCTGTACATATACATACATACCCACACAGTCAGCTGCTGTGGCCCACAACTGCAGGGCTATTAATTTAAGTGATTTCGCCGCGCATAAACATTTTAATGGCTCGAATTTGGCTAAGAGATGCGCCAACTGCCAAACGAAATTGAGCCGATTCAATTGTCTTTTTCGGGGCTGCTAAAGGAGCGTAGAGAAATATTGCGTAACACTTACAATTAATTGATTGAGGGGAGAGTGGGAATGTTGAGAGAGTTTACTAGACTGATTAGAATAAGCTAAATTACATATATATGAATAAAAGTTTATAAATAAAATGATGTAAAAGAAATATATAACTACTGTTCATATTTTACATTCACATTTATATTTTTATTTTGCATAATATTTAATATTAATATTACTATTTGCGTTTACATTTTTATTTTACATACTTTTATTTAAAAACTTTTATTCATATATCTTTTATTTTTAAAGTCATAAAGTCATCATGTATTTATTTATTTGTTTAATTCTTATTATTTTTAATATTTTATTTTTTATGTTTGTTTTGTTTAATTTTTAAATATTATTTTAAATAGATATTAAAATAATCAATTTTTTCCTTTATTTAAAATAATTTTTTATATTAGTTCATTTATTTTTATGTATATTTAATAAATTCATATTTATTTATTTATGAATATTACTTATATCTTATTTTTTATTAAATACATTTTTTTATTAATATATTTATTTATTTAATTTTTTTTTAATATAGATATGTTTTATTTAATTTTTAATTATTTAATTATTTATTTATAATTTTTGTATATATAAAATTTTTATTTATTTTTTAATTTAATAAATATTTAAAAAATATTTTTTTAATTAAATTATTTTTTTGTTTATATATTTATTTATCTATATATTTATAAATTTCTAAATTATTTATTTTTTTCCCTTCTGCGTCCACGTGTTAAGCTTTAATTTTGGCCAAACGAAGCAGTTGCCTCGCTTTTCAGCCCATTTGCTTGGATTTTCGCCAAGGCGAAAGTTCGTTCATTTAAAGCAGCACGAAGCAAATTGTTGGTTAGCACATCCAGCACATCCAGCTCATCCAGCACATCGTGCATATCCTGCTGGCAACCCGTCCCGTCCGTCTGTCCTTCGTCCTGCCCGCCCCACTCAAGGAGGGCGAAGTGAAGCTAATTCGCATGCACTCGCAGGGCGACCGCAAACAGTTTCCGCTTATCTCGGGCGTTTTTTGTTGTGAATTATAGCGGTGGCATGCCAAATAAAGCGACCAATAAAAGTGTGGCCAAGATAAGGCGAGTGGCCAAAAAGAGAGACACAACAAAACGAAGCGATGACTTTTCCCAGAAACAAAGAAAATGCCAAATGTGTGGAGTGGAAAAGCTAACTATGATTTGTGCAATGCCAGAGTAAGAGATATCTTTGACAGCGAATGCAAACAGATGCGACTGCCGCTGCTGCCGCTGCTGCTGCTCTGCTGCTGCAGCGGCTGCTGTCAGATTTAACAAGCAGATGAAATATCTTAAAGCTTTTAATGCTCGCACAGCTCTTGACCACGCCTCGACAGCTTCTGTTTGGCCCGAGTCCTGCCTAGGCCAGCCCGAGTCCGTAGCCTCCTCTCATTCAGTAAGATGAATGCGTTTGCTTATCTAGTTGCCCGCTGGCCACTCTGTGTTTGTTCCGGCATCGGGTGCCGGTCGACTGTGAGGGTTCGAGGAGTTAGGGTTCGACTTCAGCTTCAGGTTCTCAGCCGTTTTCTGTTTTCTATTTCGATTTCCGCCTGCCGTTGCCTGTCAAACGGTGTATTGGCCCACAGTTACAGATACGGAAACGGATACCGCGCTCTATGTATCGTATGTCTGCGGTGCGGTTGCGCCCCCCTCCCCCTTTCAACCGCTAAGCCTGAAGCATGCGATATCTTTCAGCTTGACAGCATCTTAACTAATATAATGCCCAATTTTCTGTGGTTTATGGCTTACAACTGTCAATAGCTCGTCGGACCATCCATCTAAGCACTACGAGGGTTGTGTGTGGGTGTGCGTGAGGGTCCTGGCTGCCCGCCTTTGGTCACTCAAAGGACATTTTCCTCTTTCCCTCACACAAAAGGTGTTTTGTTGAGCTTTTTAAGCATTTGATTAAGGGATTTTTCATGCTTTGCTCTCGGCAGCATTGAAAGGTCGTTATTTAAATTGATATAAATGATATGTCTTCGTGTGTGAAGCAGCACTCTACCTCCCTCTCTCTCTCTCTTCCTCTCTCTTTCTGTCTCTTTCTTCTGTGTCTTCATGCCTCACTGAGGCGGCCGCACACTGTTGGCGTTGACATTTTGGTTTCTGGGAGTTCTCAAAGTGAATTACCAATGAACGCTAAGTGACGTTGATTTATCATATGATATATCCACACACACACACACATACGCATTGCCGCATTCTTGTTGCCGTTAAGTAAATATTGCCCAACGACCTCTCAACGTCTCAACGTCTCACTCAACGCGCTGCCCAATTGTGTGCCCAGCTGTTGGCCCGCATCCGAGGCAAACAATTATTGAAATAAGCACAGGTAAATAATTTGTTTGTCAGCCATAAACAGCTGTTCGGCCCGTTCTATTGTTAGGCTAAAACAGAATTTCATTCCATTCTATATATACAAGCGGCTGGCTGAGCGTTCGCTCGTGTGCCCTGTTTTTATATTCGCTTTTAGCCTGCACAGTGTACATCGCCTCAGTGGCCTAATGGATAAGGCATCGGCCTCCTAAGCCGAGGATTGTGGGTTCGAGTCCCATCTGAGGTAAAAATGTGAAGTAAATTTTTTCATTTTTATATTTTTTATTTAACTTAGAATTTAGATTGTGCGTATCTCAAGTGTATTTTTAACATTTTTAAAGCAATTTTAATTTTTAACTGTTAAAAATATAAGTCAATAAGATATTTTATTTCATTTATTTATAAAATGATTTTTATCATCATCACAATCACAGTTCACCTTTGAACATCTGTATATAATATAAACCAAACATGTAAAAACAATAAAAATGTATAATAATAAAATACAGAAATATATAAAAACACGCATTATATACGCACGCTTAATTTCCCTTTCATCCACATATTTCTATTTATTTTTAAGCACCTTATCTAAAGAAGCTATTTTTATAAGCAAATAATTTCCCCTGTCGCCGCCTGGCATGAGTGAGAATCGAACACAGAACTCTGTGCATGAGTTTCCAACATGCTACCAGCGACGACAACGCAAGCGACCTGATTTGTGTTGCTGTGTCTGTATTTAATGCCTGCGATTGTGAGCTGGTAACAACCATGATATTGAGTGGTGGCGTAGTGTGACTACGCGCGACTGTGAAGTAAAGAATACAAGGTTCGATTCCGGTTATGGTCAATTTATATGCAAACGACCCAAGTATTTAGATTTGTTTTTTTTTTTAATACCCGTTAAATATATGGTATTTATTTTCTCAGGTGTTGTGTATTAACAACTGTGAGAATTAATATGAACTGAAATATATAGAAAAATAAGACTCATATATACTTCTCCATACATCAAAATTTCTACAAGAATAAAATCTTCTTATTAATCAAATCATAAAAAAATATTTCTTATGTTTGCAATATTTCAATATATGTTGTTTGATTTGTGTCCATATAAATAATACAAGATGGATCACTTTTTTTATGTCATAGTAAATTTATAGGGAAATGAACATATTTTTAAAATACTCTGCACGAACCCTCAAAAAAGTTTTGCGTGCCGCAAAAATCAAATTTCAAACTCATGACGGCATCACAGAGAGGTAGAGAGTGAGAGAGAGGCAGAGAGTTTTTGTCGGGATGCTCAAATAAGTTGTGCAAATTTTTTGTATGTTTTCAAACATGACACCCAAAACTTGGCGCTATAGAAAATAAATTTATGGAAATATTTGCACATCAATTTGGCTGCTTGGCAAACGGTTGCCGCCCCACAGCCCCCATAGTCCCCATCATAGCCCCTGAACCCATTGGCAATCACTAACACCAATGCCAACACGTAAATTTGGTAGTTGAAGGAGGGCTGGGGGCGGGGCGCGGAGCCGCGTAACAAGCAAACACCTTTGGCTTCATTGAACTTGCCGCTTCGTGTTACAAATGCCTCGCAAAGTTTGCTTTCCACATACATAAACCGAATCAATTTCTGCTAAAGGTGGGGAAAATATTTTTCAGCGATAAACTCGAGTTACACCTTTCACAGAAGCGAAACCATCGACTGCAAAATGTTGTGTAAAATTTGCAAATGCAATAAATAAACTCGTTTCGTTTCGTTCCGTTTGCGTGCTGTGGTTACCGCCGCGCGGCCACCGAGAATGAGGGGGGAACGGAGTGGAGAATGGAATGGGGCGGGGTGGCTGGGCTGGGCGGGCGGTCTGTTCTTCTGTTTGCACCCACCCGGAAGCATGTAACGGCTTGTTTTTAGCTTTTTTCACACTAAACCGAAAGTGCGCCACATGTGGCTCCAACTGCTTAAGATACCCTCATGTAGGGTATATCGATATGGAGGTTGAATGTGAAAACCAGGAGAAGTGGGATATAATCTTCGTGATATAAAGGAAGAAATCAGAAAAGAAGAGTAAGTAAGAGAAAACTGCAAAAAGAAAAGTAGAAAACATATGGGAGTGAAATACATAAGTATAAAAGAGAATTCAATCTATGATAAAAATGGAGAAGAGAAGAGAAAACAGGAAAATAATAATGCAATAAAAATAAAAAAAAAAAAAAATAGAGACAAGTAGAGAAGATATGGGGAAAAGAAGAATAAAAGACAATCGGATCTTAGATAAGAGTTGAAAAGAAAAGAGAATGTTGAAAAGAAAATAGCAAAAAGGACAGATTTCGTAGAGGAAAGAAATTAGAAGCAGAACGATAGGTAAAAGAAAAAAGAATACATGGGAAGAGAGTAGAATGAAAGGAAAGTAACAGACTAACAGAAGAAATTTTCATTATCACATAAGGAAGGAAAAATAAGAAAAAAAGGCAAGACTTAAGACAGAAAGAGAACAATAATATAGAAAACAGCAAAGAAGTGAAAAAATCATAACAGCTATAAAAGAAGACAAGAAAATATGTGAGTTAAGAAAAGAAGTCAACAATGGAGAACAAAAGTGGGGATGACATATGAAATAAGACGAGAGGAGACGAGCGGAATAAACAGAATAGATCGAAAGGAGATAATAAAACATACATGGGAAATATGGAAGATTACGATGACAAATCAAAAGAACTGAGTACAAAATTTAGTTCTGTGGAACAAATCCATATTCATAATCCGAAGTCTATATAAACTAAAGCATAAATCAAATATATATCGTATATAAAGGGCATTTGGCATTCGTCAATTCAGCTATTCTTTTTTGTCTCTTGTTTTGTGTTGCCTTTGTTTCGTTGAAGTTTTTCTTTTCTTGTTTTTTTTGTTTTTTTTTTTTTGCCAAGCATCCCCAGAAAGTATGCAAATAATTTTTGTACTTCGTCTGCGCCTTGCCTCATATTTGATATTCAGTGTCAGTTGGCGGAAGGGTTACGAATATAAGTTATTGAAATTTGCATGCGAGCGCCGAGTGGCTCCAAGGGTGGCATGGAGTACGCGCTTCGGAAGGGCCAGAACACAATTTACAACACTTGTGTTTCTTCTTCGTATTCTTCTTGTTGTTGTTGTTGTTCAAAGCCTCCCTCCCCATGTATCCCTTCTGCTGGGATTGACAGGGTTTGAGTTGCTTATTGCTTAGCCATATATTTCTGGCATAAATCTGTTATGGGAGTACTGAGAGTTATACTATGTCTATGTGTGCGCGATGTGTATGTGTGTGTGGGTCTCTGTGGACGTAATTGTTTAGTAGTTGATACTTGATTGTACGCCGATTATTAGCTGTAAAGTGTGAAATAAATGAAGCACTTGTAAATTGGGACTGTGATGATAAAGAAGACTTAAGCGTGAAGGAATATCTTTTTTAATATAGAAAAAAAAATCAGAAAATAAAGCAGAGATATTTTCTATGTATTTTGCCACTCAAATTTTGAGAATTGTCTAAAATGTTAAATGATTAAATTTAAAACATAAACTGATCAATTGATTAAACTTAATAGCAAGAGTTAACAATAAATTTAAGTATTTTCAGCAAATTTCTGAGCTACTGCATACTAAAAGCAATCAATTGGTCTGCCTTTTAAGCGATGTGTGTAAATGTGTATTAGCGTGAGTATTAGCTCAGCGATTTAGTCAGCGACATTTAACCAACGAGGATTGAAAGAGAACGAGAGTGATATTAAGTCCTTGCTCAGAGCGAAGTGTATAGATGTGTAATAGTGTTAGTAGAGCCGAACAACTTCGTCGTTGATATTCATGTAGTGAGTATTCAAGGAGCATAAGGTAGAGGTAAATGTATTAGTGTGATTAGAGGCTCGGCATACCAAGTCGTCGGCGATATGAAAACTATGCGTGAGTATAATATTAGTTGCACGCTCAGAGCAAACTGTCTATTAGTGTGAGTAGAGCCGAACGATTTCGTCGTGATATTCAAGAAACGAGGATTAAAGGAAAGAGAGTAATATTCGTGGCGTGCTCTGAGCTAATTGTTTTAATGGGAGTGCAGGCAAGGCCAATGATTTTATCGATAAGTATGTGCTGTGCGAGTGTAAAACAATAAATGAGTGAATATTATTAGTTGCGTGCCCAGAGCGAAGTATGTAAATGCATATTAGTGGGAGGAGAGACGAAGAATTTTGTCGTCGAGATGCAAATAGCAAGTGTTGAAGGAGTGCAAAATTAGGCAAAAGGCTATAGATGAGTGCTCTGAGCAAAGTATGTCAATGTATCAAAGTGAGCAGGAGCTAGAAAAACGATTTAGTCGGTGATGTTCAAGCAACGAGGATTGCACGAGAGCGAGAGTAGAGAGACGAAGTAATATCGTCTTCTGTGTACTCACATCTGTATTAGTGGGTGTGCAGGCAATGCTGAGCAAAGTATGTCAATGTATCAAAGTGAGCAGGAGCTAGAAAAAAGATTTAGTCGGTGATGTTCAAGCAACGAGGATTGCACGAGAGCGAGAGTAATATTACTTCGTATTCTGCGCTAGGTGTACTCATGTCTGTATTGGTGAGAGCGCAGGCAATGCAAAAGACTTAGTAGCCAAGTGCGTGCAAGTGATATTTAATGCGTCTGTATATGTGTGCACTGCTTACTCTAGCACTCAATGCAAGCAGCGAGGCTTCGCTAGGCTGAAGTTAGAATAGAGAGATAGTCGGCTTAGCCGACAGGCAGGCCTTGCCAGAAGATTTAGTTTACGCTGGACTGTCGAGCTGATCGGTTGTGATTTTCCGTGCGCGTCTTTAAAATTTTAAATGTGGAAACTATAACAGAAGCTAAGCTGAGGGGCAAGCAAGGTATTGTACAGCGCGAAAGACTTAGTAGGCAAGTGTGTGTGCAAGTGATATTTAATGCATGTGTGTATGTCAGCGCTGCTTACTCTTATACTCAGCTGTAAACCACTCCATGCAAGCAGCGAGGCTACGCTAGCTTAACCGGCGCGCAGGCCTTGCTAGAAGTTTTAGTCTACGCTCGACTGTCGAGTTGATCGGTTGTGATTTTCGGTGCGCGTCTTTAAAATTTTAAATGTGGAAATTATAACAGAAGCTAAGCTGAGGAGGCGAGCAAGTATAGCACAGTGCGAAAGATTTAGTAGGCAAGTGTGTGTGCAAGTGATATTTAATGGATGTGTGTATGTCAGCGCTGCTTACTCTTATACTCAGCTGTAAAGCACTCAATGCAAGCAGCGAGGCTTCGCTAGGCTGAAGTAAAAAGTAGAGACAGTCGGCTTAGCGGGCGCACAGGCCTTGCCTGAAGATTTAGTCTACGCTGGACTGTCGAGCTGATCGGTTGTGATTTTTGGTGCGCGTCTTTCAAATTTTAAATGTGGAAACCTATTGCAAAAGCTAAACGGAGGAAGTGGCCAAGGAATAGTACAGCGCAGTAATATCGACTGGGACTAGTCTATATGCATTGGATATCAATAAAGTTCCCTCGACATAAGTACTACAGCTGCTATTTCATTTATAGCCAGATGATTGCTGATTTTATTCCTTCTGTCTGCCCGAACAATGACAGTCAGCTTGGCTTATCAAAGTTTTAAGTGCAGCCGAACGCGGGAAATGCGAGGCGAGTGCTGGGGATTTGCCGCCTCTCCAAACTCTCAATTGCGGCCATTCAAAAAACCAGACAGTGCAAAAAGGCAAAGTAATTCCGCTTTTTATTCTCCATTTTCGAAGTTGATGATGCCACCGAGTTTCATCATATGCCACTGACCCACATACGACTGCGACGTTTATCACACACGCCACTTGCCCGCGGGCGCAATTGCCCCGCCCACGCCGCCAGCTCCATTGGCACTCGACTGAGTCGGAGAACTTTTATTTGGCCATTATTAATTTTATCCGCACCCACAACCATTTCCGCTCACCCGACTGGGTCGTTTTTGTCATCTTTTTTTGTTAAAGAACCGAGGCTTCCCTTTGAGAGCTATTTAAATTAGTTGCGCCACATCAATTTTCCATGCCCCAAGTATAGGCTTCGGTCAGCTAGGATTTGGTCTGATTATATTTACCCTAAATATATAGAGTTTTGGGCAGTTTAAATCATTGACAATCAAATAATAGTTCTGGGCAAAATAATATTAGAAATGTTTATATATAGCTCAAGATTAAAGAAGTGAATGGAAATCTTTTCAAATTGCGAAAAACAACGAACAGAACAATTTTTAGAACTTTATTTTTTATATGTATTTAGAATATTTTGTCAATTTTTATTTAATTATAAAAAATATTTTTTGCATACATTTTTAGTGAATAATAGAATAAATTGTTTTTTTAGTTATAAAAAATAATTATTTATAATATAAAAACATATTTTTCTATAATGGGAAGCAAAATTGATTATTTAAAATATTAAAAATATTAATATTTTTTGTTTTTAATCTATTTTTTATTTTTCAATACATATTTATTTCTATTTATATATTTTTTATCTATACAAAAATTTTAGTTTTTATTTTTTAAATAATTATATATTTTAAATAATATTTTTATGCATACAAATAAATATATATATACATATATTTTTTTAAAAATATTTTTAGATTAAAAATAAATTGAAAATAAATATAAAATATATATTGTTACTTTAAAAAAAAATGTGATACATTGTTTTATGAAATTTAATAAATACAGAATTAATTTCTTTTTCTATAACAAATTAATTTCTCTGTCCTAGATCACAAATCCTTATCATTAAATTAGACCGTCATCAACTCAAGCAAAAACCTATTAAACTTTTAATTTTCCTTACTTTATCTACTGTTGATTATTCAAATCAAATGATTTACAGCCTTTTAGATTCCCATTTTCCATTATCAATTGCCATTATCAGTCGTGAAGTCGTGTGTCGTGTCTCCAGCCCAATCGTATTTCATCATTATGTCAAACTGTAGGCAATTCCCCAACATGGAAAGGCCTCCGATAAGGCTATCTATCTGTCTGTCCATGTGGCCGTGGCGCATTGCCGAGACGTTCAGTAGACGAGCAACTGTCAAGCTGTCGCCATGAACAATCGGAGTCAACTCATCCGCTGCTGCTGCTGGTTACTGCTCCTGCTGTCGCCGGTAAGCTGTCAAATATCCCAATCCCCTCAATTGATAGTCATCTTTCGCCCCACAGCTCCCTCTGGTTGCCAGCTACGGGGATCTGGGCCGCAGTCGCTTGACAGCGCAGGCGGAGCACAATTTGGCTGCCATAACGAAGCGTGCGATGGAGCATGCCACAGAGCTGGTGGATAGCGTTGTGGATGATCTGCTCGTGCTGGACTCCCAGAATCCCGTCATACTCAGCTACCTGAACAGCTTCGAGCTGTTCCTGCGCAACGAGCGAAACTACACGGCGGCAGCACTGCAATTCTTCTACGAGATCGTGAACGTCTACCTGGACGCAGATGCCGCCGAGAAGACGTCCAGCATTGAGGTGCAGCTGATCTCCCTCTGCCTGCAGCGCACGGGCTTCGATCGCTGGAAGCGCACGATCCAAATGCGCTCGACGCAGTTGCTCAAGTCCTTTGGCAAGAAGCTCAAGCGCTACATGA
Source organism: Drosophila meridionalis (assembly GCA_035045145.1). Classification (NCBI taxonomy): domain Eukaryota; kingdom Metazoa; phylum Arthropoda; class Insecta; order Diptera; family Drosophilidae; genus Drosophila; species Drosophila meridionalis. The sequence continues at coordinate 4,537,838 of JAWNPG010000025.1, forward strand.
ACACCCTGGACGAGGAGGAGCGCCTGATCGTCGAGCAGCGTTGGCAACAGGTCTCCGCACGTGGCGGACAGCGGAAACTGGAGAAATTTCGGGAATTCGTCAACTGGCTGGGCAGGTAGCTGACAAGAAAGGCTAGAGCCAAGTTAATACCTGTTAAGCACCTTTCCGAATAACAGATATAATAATTTATTTCTAGTCGTAAGATATCGGGCCACATTAGCTCTGCGTCATTTCTAATGTATTCATAATGAAACGTAGAAGAAACGAAAATAATAATGTACTTAATGCGCCATAAATTACTTTTTATACCCTGTAAAAAAACATTTATGGTAGATTGGTTTGAGTAAGTTTTTATGTAAAATATATGTGTATATAAATAATGATTCTATGAAGAAGATTTTACAGAATAGGAGGGAACATCTCTGGCATTTATATATATATTATTTTTAAGTAAAATTATAGGAAATTATAGATGTTTAACAATTTAAATAACATTTTGAGACGTACTTTTCGAAAAATAAATAAAGCTCTGAGAATTTCTCAAAAAAAATAAAATAATTAAAATTTAAAAATTAAAATTAAAAATAAATAAAATTTTAAATTAAAATTTTGAGATTTTAGGCCCAATTTCAAACGTATTTAAAATTTTATAATAGATATTTATATATAATATTATGATATACATCTGTATATCAATGCTTTTATGCCTGCGATACAGCTGCATGGTGCAGAGTATGCGCTAGTCGAGCACTCGTAAGAAGCAAAACTTTTATCATTGAATAGTAATTATATTATAGCCCATCTTTATCAATTGTCTCATGGAACATTAAATTTTGTATCCGTAACAATGATCTTATCTTAGGCCTCACTTAACTAACAAAAATGTATAATTTTGATTGACTAAGGAAATATTTCTTAAGTTATAAATAACATAACAAAATATAAAAAATTTTATTATAATATGCTATAAATAAATAAATAGTAATAAAAATAATAATAATTAAAAAATAATAATAATAAAAATAATTATATTAATTATAATAATAATAATAAAAATTAATAAATCAATAAATATTTAAACACTTTACATTATCGCAATGAAATATATAAATAAATATAAGCTGTCTGTTGTTTTGATAACAAAAAAAAAAAAAACAATTACCTGCCTTGGCGGCAAATGATAAGACAGGTAATCGATCACTGGCTAAAGGTTCAATAGACTTATCAAATAAGGGAAACGAAATTGACACGAGTCCTAGAAGAAGAACTTGAAAGACAGTAATACTTGTATATCAAAATATATATATCTAACTATATTTATATATACATAAACATTCTTCAACTGAACATCCACACACGCTAAGTGCACATGCACTCTGCCAAAACTCTGGCGAAGCATATAAAAACAAAATACAAAAAAAAGAAGTTTTTCCTGTGGCAATGAAAACTTTTTCATGCGCCACAAAAACTTGCGAGAAAAATTATAAAACTGAATATGGAAGCAACGAAATTTAGACAAAACAACAAGAAGAAAGGAACCTAGAAGAAAACATCAGTTCAGACTATTTCAGAAGTAAAGTGATACTTTTTATGCTCATGCAGGCAGACAGCAGACACGCCCCTACAGCCCCTACACCCCCTCAAAAAAAAAAAAAGATGTAATACTCATGTCATCTTATACCATGGACTGCAGAGAGCCAAAGAGAAATGGATGCTGCATCTGCGCTGTCTGCGAGCTGACAAAGTGCTGAGTGCATTTACGACTTTTGCAGTCGCATCTGTCCAGTAACTGTTCCAGCGCACTGTTTCGCATTTGTCACATTCCACAATGGCCCGAAGACTTCTCAGACATCTCAGCAGAGTCTTTCAGTTAACAATAGATTATTATAGCCAACGTTTCACTTTAAGGCAAGATTTATAATTTATAACTTTTAAAATGGACACATACTTTTTGCTACAACTGTTTCGCATAAATTTGTTGGCACAGCCTACTATATTTGTTGAGGTTTTCTATTCTGTTCTTGATCCAGCATCCGAACACAATTGACGTTCTGTCGCCTGCTGCTGAATGTGTTTGAATAATTAAAGAACTCATGCTCTATTGAGGCCTTCGCTCACCTGTTACCTGTACGGCTCGTCAGTATTGCAACAGCCCAGGCCACAGAAGACGCCAATCAAGAGGGGCAAGCAGCAGAGGACACAGAAACAGCAAACGGCCGCCAGGACGATCAATATCGCTGTTCCGCTTTCAATCGAATCATCTGCTATCTGATCTGCGGACCGAGTTGTCTCGAAATTGTCCTTGTAGGCGTTCATCCCGATTTTTATATATTTTTTTGTTACACATATATCTAAAATGCTAGAATAATAGAGATTCTAAATGCAGAGCATACTTAGGATACAAGGGTTACAAAGTTCTAACCACAAAATAAAAATAAGTAAATAAATTTAATATTAGAGAAAATGTATTTAAAATTTGTTTTCGTTTTGTTGAAGATCTGTTAAAAATCTTTCGAATCAATACCTCAAAAGTATCCCAAAAATCTATTATGAATATCCTATAAATCTTAAAGAGCCTGTGGAAAATATTATAATAAAAATATATTTTAAAATCTGTCCAATAGTTAACTTATGATGCGCATAATATTATTATATAATATATAACGATTTTCCATTTTCAATGGGTTCAGAGCAGAATTACTATTATATTATTATTATAAATAATAATAAAAATATGTAAATGTGAAATGTACACGTTACCACAAAGTCTACATATGACAAGCAAATCTATCAATAATATTTAATTTAATATTAAAAATTTAATAAATATACTATAGTTAAATATATAGAATATTTAAAAACTCTCATTTGTTTCTCAATGCCTTACCAAAATCCGAACAAAACTCTGAATGCCGAAATTAAGAAGCTCAAAGTCAAGTGGAACACTCTCAACTCCTTCTCGAGGGCAGAGTTTTGTCGTGAAGTGACTTCTAATGATGCCGATGGCGATCCACTCACAACAAAGTGCTCATAAACTGCCACACACACTCGCTCACTCGCTCACACGCTCACACATCTCTCTGATGATTCGCAAAAATAAGAAAGAAAAGCAGAAGGGGAGAAGAGAATTGTATACAAATTAATGAAATGCATTACGGGAACTAGATGGGAATTGCGAGCAGGGACTTGTGCCTGGCCTGGGTCGCCCAAGTACCTGCGCTCGTTAGCGCTTCACTCATACACACACGCAAAGAGAGTGGAGAGAGATGAGCGAGCCTCAACCCTCTCCAACACACACACAATTTGCCAAGCACTCGCCGTTCCCATCATTATCATAATTTGAATAAGTTCTGAGCGAGTTTTTAAAATATTCATGTGAGCTGAAAGATTTTCAAGTGTTCGCACGTGTGTGTGCATTATGTGAAGCTTTGCATATGCAAGCGTGTGTGTGTGTGTGTGTGTGTGTGTGTGTTTACTTTGTGGAGTGAGTGAGAGAGGACGAGCATTGCTGACGATTATGACTGTATTTGTGCCCTAATGGCAGCCCCGACCAACTGCTTAATGGATAAAGCCTACATTTACAATGAAAATCGAGAGCACTCGAAATTTGTTAGACAACAATATTTTAACTGTTAATAAGCATACGAATCGGAAGGTGACAACTGATATTAATGATTATGCAGTGTAATAAAATGTAGATCAATGTGGATGAAGAACTGAAGGATATTATTAACTTTGCATTTATTTGATTTTATTTAATTTATTTTAATTTAATTTATTTAATTTTTTAAAGTATAATTTTTGATATATTAACAAGAATAACTTTTAATTGCATTCAAGATATATATATATAGACATAGATCTCTTCTGAAAGAGTTATCTTTTGGCTAGATCTGAAAAGCAGAGATAGTGCAAACATCATTAGTTATTTGATGTGAACATTAATCTTATTCCCTATTTATAATATGTATATATAATAAAATTTATAAAAAAAAATTATAATATATGCATATGTCAGAAGAAATAAATAATATATATATACATACATATACATATATAAGAAAATATAAAAATATATGCATATATAAAAGGACAAATATGATATATATGATATTAATTTATAATCGTTTACATAAATAATATCCACTTCTAAAAAGCAACTAATGAAAAAGCTTTGTGACATTATTTTATTTGAATCACCAACTGTTTGAGGCATTCGGCATTAGTTTGTTAGGCAACGGCAAAGCGTTGCTATTGCCAGTTCGGCAGCTGCATTCAAAGCGAATGTCAGGCAAAGCGCAAACGAATGCGCATTCAACTCACAAACACTCGCACTCACACTCACAACATAGTCGTACACGTGGCTGCATGTCAAAGTGTAAAGTTTTGTGGCGCAAAAAAGTGGCTGGAAGCTCACGAAAAAAAAAACACTATGTAAGTGGGTAGCAGGTAGAGAGAAGGAAGAGAGAGAGGGAGGAAGGGAACGGGAGAGCGACGTCAAGAGGCAAAAAACTGAGCGGTAGTCAAAAGCCCCGCTTGTCGATTTTCAAAGTTTCGTTTTGAATGTTGTTGCTGTTGTTGCCGTTACCGTTGCAGTTGCCGTTGCCGTTGTTGTTGCTGTTGTTGGCAACCCTTTTAGCTGGCGCAGTTTTTACCTGACTTATGTCGAGGGGAGTATAAAAACACACACAAACACACACACACACATCTGAGTGCAGCTCGCAAAATGTTCGTTTGCTGCTCATGTTGTTGGGCGTTGAGAGTGCGTTTGGCTGTGAGCGAATGCATAAAGAAAGCATGTGAAATGTAGTTGGGAGCATAAAAGGAGAACAAAGTGCAATTGGCAGGGCAAGCAGAAGTTTACAGCTGCACAGAATGTAATAGCCCCAGCGGAACAGCAAAATCATTTCGGCTCAACAGCTGTAGCAAATCTGGGAATCATCAATGTCAAGACGCCAAAAGGGAACGCTTCCCTGTCTAGCTGTCTGAGCTCTGTGACGTCACTAAGCTGTAAAGGCAAGCTTTCTCGGGGATAACGAGAGAAGTGAGAGCTTAAGTGTGTTAATCGAAGATAAAAGAGATGTTCAAATACTGGAAGTTATCGGCACTAGAAATGGGGTTTGAAATGACAGGGCAAGAGATGCATAGCTGATGTATGTATATGTAAAGTGTGATGTATTCATATCAATTGTAGGCACAGTTTTTCACAATTAATATAATGAAAACAGCACTCTATAATAACACATAAAATTCCCGAGATACAAGTTCTCTTTAAGTTCACATAGTTATCTACATTAACCCTCCCAGTCTAGAGTAAATCATATAAAGTTATTTTTATGATTTACTCTAGACTGGGAGGGTTAATGTAGATTACTATCTAAACTTAAAGAGAACTTGTATCCTGGGTAGCCCAACTGGCTTCAACCTAGAAAATTCCACTTTTGTATATAATATTTTTTGTCTACACACACGCACACACACTCCCACATACAAACAGTCTGTCTGCCATTTTCGCTGATTTTATATCCGGAAGCAGCAACACAATCATCATCATCATCTAAACGGTTGATCATTGCCCGGCCATCATCATATTCATTGGCACTCAAGCAATGCGGCCAAATGGCCCGTCGTAAACTTGATTGTAATAGTCTAATTTTTTTACGTAAAAAAAGGGAATGAAACAAACATACGTAACTTATGCGTCCGTTTTTGGCACAGTTTCCGCCTCTGCCTCGGCCTAGTGAATCTCTTTCATTTTCATGCAATTTTTATGGGCCGCATAGAGAGCGCTATGCTATGCGTTGCTGTAAGTGAGCTTATTTATAAGCCAAAATCCAACGCCCCGCAAACGCATAATCCGCCCCCACATAGACATAGACCTTTCCTGAAGATTGCGCTGCCCAGAAGTTATTGTTATCCTTTTGTTTTAGTGTGCAACAGACACGTATATATATAAATATATATATATGTACATATATATAAATATACTTTTTTATGCCAAAACTGACAAGCTGACTGCCCTAAAATTCATAGCCATGGCCAGTGCACAAAGCTTTTGCACGCTACACGCATTGATTCATAATACATAAATAAAAATATTGCGTATACGCAGAGCTGCCCTCGCACATTGCCATAAATTCTTATAAACACGCACACACACGAGTGTCCAGCCAACACACTCGCACACACACACTAAGACGCCGAGTCATCAATCTTTTAGCATTTCACTTAGGTATAGAAGCATTTGCGAATCGCCTTTAGGAACTCGCCCGAGCTCCCAGACTTTCTTTCAATATTTGTGCATTAATATATTAATATTAATGCACAAATATTGAAAGAAAGTCTGGGAAATATTATTTCATGACCATGTTGATTTGTTGGCTCAGCAGCAGCCACGCCCTCGCAGCAGCAGCCGCCCTGCATGAGTTTCGTTTAATCTTTGTTACGATTTTGGCAGCATTGAACAATGCATGTATTTATTTATTTATTCATTTGTTGTTAAAGTTGAAGCTTCTTATCAGCTTAAATATAGTAAATAAATATATTATTAGTTTTAAACGTGAAGTGTTAGCCTTAGAGTGGGATTCGAACTTTCATTTTAAGCAGAGGCAAATCTAGCATTGCATTCTTATTTGGATAGTTTCTAACTTAGAGTAGCTTAAACAACTAAAGTTAAACTGCAAATTCTTAAAGTGTAAATTGTTCAATAATAATTTTATATTATTTTACACCCACAATCAGACAAAATATAGAGATCTGGAAGAACTCTAAGAAAACCAACTTTCCTCTCTTTCATTTTCTGTGCAGCTTCGAAATAAAGGCAAGTTGATTTAGCTATAGACTTCATTCTTAAAAAACAGCTCTTTCACTTTCCTTCTCTTCCTTTCTCTCTTCTTCACGCTCCTCCATACAGCTCCATTCGAGCTCTTCAGTGCCACTCGATCACAGTTACAAACCCATTTATCATACCTTTAAATAGAAATAGTAAGAGCAAACATTGATTAGACCTTCTAGTATATAGTACTATATCTTACATTTACCACTCTGATTCTGTTATTAAAAAATGAACTTTGATTGCATTTTTTCATATCAGAATCAGAGCAGAAATCGATAAACTCTGTTTGAGGTCTTCGGCTACTCTCTACGCCCAGAGCTGGGAGTCTGGGTCGAAAATCAAGCCACCACAGCATATCATCACCAAGATGCAGACAACTGTGCACAGACCTATGGTAAGCAGAATGCCGCCAGCAATGTACAAGCCCAATATGGGCACTTCAGAAAACTCGTACTTGGGCGGTTGCGATAGTTCGATCTCGTGCAAACGCGCTGAAATTGTTGGCAATAATCGCAGCTGATCAATATTCATTTTTGTTCATTTTTTGATTATAATTTTTGGAATTTTTAATTTAAAAAATTGACCAAATATGTAAAGCTAACTTAGTGTTAGGAAAAAAGGCTAAATTTATGGCCATTTTAATTTTTTTTTTTTTCAGTTTAAAGATGTCTTTTGATAAGAATTTGGTTTAATTATGAACTTTACTTGGGTCAACTTAGATAACTGTCCATTTATGCCAAAGTTAGTCGAGTCTAACCTCAAGGAAAATGTCGAGCGTGGACAAATCACAGCAAATGTTGGCAGTTGCTAGGAATTATGGCCTAGACAGGGAAACACAGTTCATGTGAACGGGGTGGACAGACGGACAGGACATCAGAACAGACGGGAAAAATACAAACGACACATTTTATTGATGTTAATTTAATGCAAGAAATAAAACAGGCGGCGCTGCAGCAAAAGAAAGCAACCCGAAGCGAAGCGAAGCCAAAGCCAGGCGCGACCGAAATAAAAGATTTGCATATAAACAGGCGTCGATGCCCACACACAGAAAGAGACACACACACACAGTCATACACTCACACACACTCACTCACTCACACACATGCACATTCAGCCAGCGAGTACAGACGACGGCATTTGCATAACAGACGGCAGCCGAAACTGTCATTGCCAAGGTTTTACATCCGCTTTCCGCAATCATCGTCTGGTGGGCGTTGCCCCGCCCATCAATAATATTTATGGCGTCGACTCATTCTTAAACTGTCCGCGCGACATATGCAAGTGGATATTGCTCTATTTTCAAGTGCCAACTGCGACCCCCTATCCCAACCCCACCCCCTAACCCCGCCCCCTTCCTCATACGCCCAATAATGCGCTCGTAAGCGAAAAGCGAATATAACAATGAAGAAGAAGGAGAGAGAGAAAGAGGAGGCAGAGAAATATGTAAAACGCCGCCAAATGTTCGAAAATTCGTTTTTGGGCCAAAATTTATTGGAATGTGTAAATAGCCCGGAGAGAAGAGAGAGACATTGAAGCGTTTCGGCTGGCGGCTATTAACATTTTAATATAATTGCAAATAATTTTAAATCGCATGCAAAGTGTCGCCTGTTTATATAGATTTATATATTATATAGAATACATGTATATATAGATGTTTTCCAATAATGGCAGCAGTAATTTATTGCTATTGACTAATGCAAACCAGTAATGGGTTCGATTCGTAATGAATCGCATTGTTACTCACACGCTATAGAAAGTAATTGAAACAGTGGTAAATATGCGTGGAGAATATGAAATCAGAAATTATTTTTATTCCCTGAACCCATTCAAAATCAGAGTAGAATGGTTTTATGAATATGTAACAGGCAGTGGGCATAAAGTATATATAGTCTTAATATGGGCGATGTGCTGAGTCGTTATAGTCACGTCCGTCTGTGCTTCCGTCTGCTTGTCAGTCCATCTGCCCATCTGTTCGTCTATCCGTCCGTCTATCCGTCCGTCTATCCGTCCGTCTATCCGTCCATCTGTCTAACTCTCCGTCTCTCTGTTCATCCATCCGTCCCTACGAAATCAAAGATCTCCCAAACTACAATAGAGACTAGATTATATTATCATATTTATTCGTCACATTTCCTTGTTATCGATTTGAATCTATAATTTGATGCTATTGTCATTTTATTACTAAGACTATATGCAAAAGAAATCCCTAACAGTCAGTTAGACATATTTAAACTTCTTACACAACATTTTCTGACATCTTCAATGATTATAGGTTAATAAAACAGCCGAAACAAATACTTCAATTTCAAAGGATTCCATTTCACATAAGCATATATTTTATTTCCCCCATTGTGTAGCCGAACCCGCGCCCATTAATGCATAGATATATGTATCCACATATATAATATGGAAAGACGGTGGATTATCTACACAAGTCACACGCTAAGCTGGCTGCTGGTGCTCGGGGCAGACACTGCAGCCATCAATTCAGCTCGGCCGACCGCAGTTCGCTCGCTCAAGGATTCAACACATTTTTGATAGATTTGCTGGCATGCAGCGCATGTAAACATCGGCTTTCAGTTAATCAAATTAAGTGCAAGTTAATGGCGGTACACGAAACCCGCCCAAGCAGCGGGCCACCCACCAACCACCGATGATCCACCGACCCATCGACCCACCGACCCACTCAACTACGGCTCAAAGTTTTTGGCCCTCGGCTGAAGACTTATTGCGGAACATCATTCGATTTTTCTCGGCTGCTCGAGTTGGCGCTTTGTTTGCGCACTCGAAAATGATGAATAATAAATTGCTAATCATAAATATTGCGAAATCAGGCGATGAAGTGAGCATTCAGCCAGCGCTTGGCTCGCGTGAAAAATGGCTGCCAACCCCAAGGTCCGCCCCCGTCCCCCTCTTCACCATTTCCTGGCTGCCCGCTTCGCGAGCTGCTCTATAAAGCAAAACAATACGAAAAGTACACATTGTTAAATTGAAAGGAAACAAATGTAAAATTTATACAGCTGCAGCGCCCCAGAGAGAGAGAGAGAGAGGGAGAGAGTGAGAGAAAGAGAGCGCGTCTGGACCTGCCCTATAAAATCTGCTCATGCAAAATCAAAGATTACATAGCATTGCCAGTGGAACACGCGGATGAGGAGGAACTGTAGCCGTAGCAGAAGTTGAAGCTAAAGTTGAAGTTGAAGTAACAAGGACGACTCTCTAATGGTCTACAAAGTTTGCTCGATTTGCCAAAAGGCAAAAGCGGTTTTTCCCTTTCTGCAGCTTGATGCTCTTTGGGACTAGCCAAAGAGGTATTTTAGTTTAATGATTGGATCTAGCTGGGAGTTTCTATCCCTGAATGGAAACTGATCCAGCAGTTAGAAATGAGGTACCTAAGAATAATTAAACATAAATCAAACCTGAGATCCCATGTTCTCTGCATCTTTATCTTTTTTTAATAGGAAATCAAGGACTTTTTCATATACTAAAACTACTAAACTATTAAGTTTATAACAAAATTTTTATAAAAATTCAACTTTCTGTTTATATATTTTTCAGACCCACTAAAAAAATTAAAACTTAGTCTATGAACTGAGATCCTAGCTCTAGCCCTACTCCTTAACTTATAAACGAAGTATTACCATATACAACCATATCTCAATCCACTACACAGGGCATCTCTCAGTCAGTCAAACTCATTCAGACAACTCGTATTTTCTTTGCATTTCTGAATGTAGCGAATGAAATATTATTCTACTTTGCTGCGTTGACCTATTTCACGGCATTTATATCGCCAAGGTTGGCCATGAGTTAATTGGTGCCAAGAATAAGATATTATTTATAAGAAGAAGAAATAGAGAAATCTAATGAGAGATGAAATGTTCAATTTATTACACTTCAACTGAATAATCAGCATGCAAAATGATTCATTTGAATTTAGTTCAGGTTAAATAAGAAACTGAAATATATGACATTTGCCTTGTAATTGTCATAATTTAAAATCTTCAGCTTACATTGGTGTAAAATGACCAGAACTAAGACTGGGAATCTCAGGATTTGCAGAAGGGCTTCTTTTTATTTCAAGGAACAGAGTAGTATTACAATCAAGCGAGTACTTGGAATATCTGGCTTTCCTTGGAGGGTTCCTGGAAAAGCAGTGCAAAAGAAAACACGGCTAAGATATTGCTGAACTAATACGAGGGTTGCCTCTCTGATTGTGAGCGTTTACAACACACCTGTGAGGAAGCTGCAATTCGATATTTTTGTTGAATAATATTACACTTTTAACTTCAACTTATAGAAAAATAAAACTTACACATAAATATAATATAATAATTTAATATTATATAATATCTTAATAAATATTTTATATAATATTTTTAATAATAATTATATAAATTATATAAATTATTATTTTTAATTTACTCACAAAGTTTAACTATCAACTGACAGTAATACAAAGCACAAATAATAGCTATTATCTGTTGTTCTACCTTTCAGACATACATAACCTACTAAAAAGTAAAAATAATGTCTATTGTCCGCAGTCTAGCCAAATATCACCCACCTTTACACACATTTCAGGCCACAAGCCTCTGGCCGCAACAGCGATTAGTCAAGCCAAAACAATCTTATCGGACAGCTACAATTAGAAAACAAGTGTTCCCCTGGCTGGGGTAGGCTAATACAATGACACACACACACACACACTTAGCCCTTAGTAATTAGCGCTGAAAATCAATAGAATCTGAATTGTTGCAAGCATCGCAGTTCGAATCGCTCTGTGTGTGTGTGTGTGTGTGTGGGTCAGACAATATGCCTTTGCGATTGTTCCGGAGCAATCAGCAGAAGTCGGGGCTGGCCGTAGCAGCAGCTGACATGTTTCTCATGAGGCGAACCAAAATGTCGGCTAAAAATCACAACATTGGGTCGAAATGTACTAAAGCCAAGTGCAGCAGCGCGCTGATTGTAGTCACAGTTCGTTAGCTCAGCCGAGCAGTGGACGGCAGTGTAAAAAGTTGGCAGTGAACAGCAGCAAGCAGTAACAGTAGCTGTAAGTTGTGGTCTTATACTTAATATATATATAGACTATATCCTGTATTTGAAATCGTGGACAAAGCGCTTTTAATTAAATTTCCTGTTCGATGCAAGCGCAAAGCATTGCCTACTTTTGTGCGGCCCGCAAGAAACTGTTGCACACACACACATACAGAGTGGGGCAGCCGCACTTAACCACAAAATGTTGACTAAAACAATGGCAACAATAACAGAAACAGCAACAGCAACAAGCAATTTGCAGCATCTCAGCAAGAAACAGCTGCGCACATCGAATACTCAGCGAACAAGAACAGGAACAAGACTAGAACAGTGAAGGGTGCCAAAGACAAAAGTCGAAGTGTGAATGGACTTGATTTGCTTCGAATTATATGTGATATATTTATAATATTTTATATATTCAAAAAATATTTAAAAAATTATAATATATAAAATAAATTAAATGAACTTAAATCAGGTAAGGTAAGGTATATTTATATTTAAATTACTTTTTCTGCGCAATTTGAATGACTGTGATATAGCCAAATACCTAAACTTTGTATTCATTTTAGCTAAATCTAAAATATAACAAAATAAAATTTGCCGTCTTAGGTATACTAGACAATTCAGAATGCAATAAACTCTTTGACAAGTCTAAGGCTAAGCCTATGATAGGCCAAAATCGTCAAATTTCAATCATGTTTCTGCTCAAAGACAACAAGACATTCAATATAACCGCTGACATAGGGCAGCTAAACCACGATGCTGCAGCTGCTGCTGTTGCCTCTGCCTCTGCTGCTGCTGCTTCTGCTGTGCACAACAAAATGGCGCTGCGAATTGTTGGCGCATAGAGCGGAAATGCAAGCTGAGTTAGTTGCGTCTTCTTCTTGTTGTTGTTGTTATTGGTGATGTTGATGATGCTGTTGTTGTTGCAGTTGCTGTTGTTGTTGTAGCCGCTGTTGTTCATAGTGGCATGGCCCATGAATATTCATGGTGGCTGCCGGGGCAGTCATTCATTCATTCGTGATTTCACGCAACCAACTACAGAACAGCAGCAGCGGCAACAGCAGCAAATGCAGAGAAAACGACGGCAGACAAAACATGAAAGCAAATAAATAAACAAATGTCAGCAGCGTCGTCGGAGGCGAACGCCAAGAAATTGGCGTGAAAATAAATCAAGAAACAAATTGGAAAATTTGTTATTTCGCCAACAGACAAAAGGACGAACAGACGTTCGGGCGGACAAGGACAAGGACAACGCGAACGGCAATCCAAGTGAAATAGTTTCGGAACAGATTCATAATACTCTAAATGCAAAGGAAACTTGATTGAATTGTGAGCGTAATCAATATATCGATATCAAATACAAATGAAGATTGGTAATATCAAAAAGCTATTTGCAGCAGGAAAGAATTATGTATTAGCTTGATGGGTATACCCATTGTTAGAGTCATTCATCATAATAATGAGCATGAATAATGAACGCTTTTTAAATTGATAGATATTTGAATGGAAAAACTTTAGAGAGATAATACTTGATAGTATTGTAAAGAATAATATAATAATATTCTTATTTTTTGCATAGAAATGCATTTTATTTTATTTTCAACTAATTACAAACTATCGATAACAAATATATTGCTAGGGTAAATTAAATTTTTCTGAATTTTCAGTTTATGAAAAAATTTCAAATCAATTTAAATTTCAGTAAAAGCTAAAAACCAAAACAAAAATCAATTTCTTCGATTTGCAAACATTTCAAAATTATCGATAATTGGCGTATATTGACAACCGATTGGCAGAGACTTCTGACGTTAATTTTTGAGAAGACAAAGTTAAATCTTTAATGCTGATTTCATATTTAAATTCCATTTGCAAACATTTGCAAACATTTGATATATATCGATATCAAAAATATCCAGTATTTATTAGCAGGAAATGCTATACTATACAATAGACAGAAAGTTGGGACTGGGACTAGCTGCAACTGGTGCACACAAATGGAGTGTGCCACAAAGTGAAGGCCAATTAAAATGTCCTTAAGGCAGTTTTGCAATTTAATTAACAGGCAAAGCAGAAAATACACACGGGTCCCGGCGAGGCAGCCTGGCAGCGTGAACCTGAAAGGATTCCGGTGGCCGGACAGCAGCTGAAATTGGAACCGGGCGCCATAAGAGCATAAAAATCGTTTATTTAATTGTAAAATATACATATTTAAATAATACCCATTAAAATGCAGCAGTAGCAGGAGTAGCAGGAGCAGCAGGAGCAGATCGCTCGCTTAAGCCCACGCCACGCCCATATCAGCTGCCAAAGGTAATCAACTGAAACTGCAGCTGCCAGTGAAAAAAAAAACAGGAAAGCAAAGAATACACTGAAAAAAAGTATTTAATGTTGCCCATGTGGCAAACTGAACCTATCGAAGTCTCGAATGTCCGGATGTCTGAATGTCTCGGTGTCTGGGTCGGGCTACGGCTCCGGGTCTGGTCAGCCCTTTGTCCTGTGCTTAAGTGAGGGCATTTACTTTGAGTGCGCTGCGCTCATTTAAATGCAAATTTAAATGAAATTTTAATCCATTTTAAGGACTGTGTACTGTACGCACAGAGCCTTTTGATGTTGCTGCAGACACAGTCCCATCGACAACGCCCCCAATAATGTGACCCCAATCTGTATGCTCCAAACTGATTATAATGAGCTGCTCTTAATGCACCCACTCGACCGCGTGTAAGTTGCCAAATGGAGCACGGATTGAACAGTATCTGTATCTGATAATCACAGCAGCGCTATATATTTCGGGAGACTTAACAATTCAGTCCATGAAATAGGATTCCTCTTCTATGCCAGCTGCGGACTGAATGTCCTTCCAGCGCTGTGCCATCGAGCGATCGCGTGGCGGTCCATATAACTCCGGCTCCATATCTACATCCACATCCACATCCACATCCACATCGTCATCCATATCGAGCTCTAGATCTAGAGCTGGCGGCGGCGTTGACACGGCGTGCTTAACCATGTGGAAGTTACAGCGCTTGCAGTAGGCTTCCTTGCGGTCACGCGGCTCGAACTTGCGGTCGCAGATGATGCAGGAGTGCAGCGGCAGGCGGCAGCGCGTGCAGCGATGCTCCTGGGCGGACAGCTCGTTCCACAGGCAGCGCCGGCAGCAATTGCTGCACAAATACAAGCGATAGTCCATTCTGCTCATGCTCCTATGGGAACTGTAAAGGGGAATATTAAATGGGTCTGTTGACAGTAAATATATTATTCTTATTATTCTTCTTATTATATCTTATATTATTATTACCTTTTCTTTTAATTCCTTTTTTTTTAATTTTCAGAAATTAAATTCTCTCTCGAATTTCTGTTTGATGAAAACTTGACGGGCTGCTTTATTATTTGAAAAAATTGTAAAAGTCTACTGTGCCACATTGTATCCAATTAACGCATTATTATGATGATATATATAGTATATTTAAAGCTCAGCCCATTCAATCTCGCGGGCATTCATGCTGCAGCTGAGTAAATGTAATCTTAACCAAATTATGCGCAACTTTAATGCCTCATTTCTGATGGTAGTTGTCTGCTGAGCTTTATATACAATCTATATATATACATATATGTATGGATACTTCAGTGTCCAGTGCTACATATTGATTGCCTTTTCAATGGCCTTATACGAATTACACCCACACACACACACACACACACACAGCTGCAACGACATAATTTACATCGCATTAAAAAAAAAATGTAATAATAATTTATTGTTGTTGTTATTGTTGCGTCAGGAAAACATATTTAAAACGACGTTTTTATGCTTAACGAAGAGTATGTATATATGTATATAAAGAGAGAGAGAAGGCTTACTGAATCGTATAATAAACGCTTTATGCGATATGCGAATAAAGCAGAGCAAATAGCAAATTGTGAATTGTAAATAATTTAAGCGAGCGAACGGGAAACTGCAAGCACATTAGCAGCTAACTAAAAATAATAATAATAGCTTCAGGTATATACATAAAAACATAAAATATATAAATATATAAAGTATAATATAATAATATACATATGTGTTTATATCCGCACAATCAGTTGTTTCACGTGCCAACGCCTAAGGTAACTGAATCAGTTGTATATAAATTATTTTAGATTTATCATGCATTCAATGTTATATTAGAATCTAGTTTAATAAAGTTTTTCTAAAAGAAGTGTTTTTCTTCATTTTTAAAAATATAAATTAAATTTTTTATATACAGTTTTTGCTATCTTAAAAGGCAAGTTAATCTAGTTTTTTTTCCCAAATTTTGTTGCTATCTTGTATCTGAATATCATATCATCTAAAAATAGTAGTTATAGATATTTATCAGATTACACCCATATAAAACTATCATTACATAACTTTATTAACTAAAACTATTTAAACTAACAATTATTTCTTTTTCTTCCACAGACTTACCTCAACCATCACAACAGCTAATCCCAATCCCACGCCCCCGTAGGTATGCAAGACGAAGAGAACCAAAGCTTGGGCCCCGCCACAATGTCCAGCTGGACTGGCAGCGAGGACTCGCGCACAGCATCCACTGCATCGCTGGTGCAGCACAATCTTAAGAGTACGCCAATTAAGTCCGGTTCTCGAGTTGGACCTGGACTGCTGCTCTTTCCGGGCACTGCTCTAAGGGCCGATCAAAAGCGGGCACTCAAAGAGCGCAAACTGGAAAAATCTACATCGAATGCCAACGATGAACAGACGTCGCTCAATCATCGTAAGTCTCATAGCATACGCAGCTTTCGACGTCCGCCGCTCTGGCAGCCGCCGCCAATCAAAGCCGAGGAGCAGACCGTAGAAGAGGAGCAGGAGGGCCCATTGCCGTATCTGGCCAAGCTGCAGGCCTTCATCATTGAATTTCTGCAGGGATCCTCGATACATGGATTCATCTATTTGGCCAAATTTGGGCTGAACTTTTTGGAACGGTAAGTTTTTGACTATAAAATCCTGTTGTGCTCGGGATGCCTTGAATGCTTTAATACCTCTGCCTGCCATTGAATGTGTCTAGATATTGTTAACTGACTCATCGGAGTCTCCAGCTGTGTTTGACGCATTGCAGCAGCAGCTGAAAGACTCTGCTGGCTTTGGAGCTGAGTTAAGGGAAGTGGAATGGGGCTTGAATTGGAATTTGAGTAGTTTATACTTTTAAAAGGCAAGCGAATATATTGAATCTTCCAATTATGAGAGCATGAAATTCAACTGGGTTCATTAAGATAATAGATTTGTTTGAGAACTACGGTAATCTTTGCAGTACTAATTAGCACTCCAAAGAACTTCTTGTTTTATATAAATTTTTTTATCAAACAGAAATGTTCTTGATTGCCTACAACATTTTATGTTGTAGTGAACTATGTCAATCCATGCTGCCTAATTACTCTAAGTAGTCTATTTCTGGTGGGGAATATTCAGAGTGGCTCGCAAGAGTAGATTAACTAGCTACATTGATATATACTACACTTCGGTATTTATTAAGATAGCGCACTCTACACTTCTTCCATATTTTCTGTATCATTCGAGCTATATCTATCTAGCCTGCCAAGACGTAGACAACGCTTTCCCTTAGTTCACTTGAAGATGATACCATTGATATTGTTAATAAAAGCACCAGAATATATTATATATGTTTGTATTTGTCATACTCTACTTTCTTTCGATCCCACTATATCTATAGGCAAGCTTGCTTAATCTCATAGTTCAATGTGAATCTAGTTATACGCTAGAGGAGCTCAGTCACAAAACGTTTTGTTATGTTTGTAAAGATCGAATCTAAGTCTAATCTAAATTCACCCCATTTTCATTTACATTTTCAATACCATATTCATTCTTGAACAGTTCTGATAGAGCTACATTGCTCTGACAGTGAGATTCAGATTGAGCGCTCGAAAAACCCCGACTTCTCAATTACTAAATCCAGTTGACCCATCTAACAAAGCTTAAGATTTTTCCACATTTCACCCATTCCTCTCTTATGAACTCTGCAAAAAAGTAAAAGTTTACAAAACTTTTTTAATTATGGCCACAATCGAGCTTTGGCTTTACTTCAAGCACTTCCGTCCAATTAATTTCGCAATGAAATTAAACTAAAGCCCAGAGAACTGAAATCTCAACTGAAACTTTCAACTCGGCTTAGGATTCGCTTCGGTTTCGGTTTCGGTTTCGATTTCAGGTCTAAGCTAAACTTCAAGTCAAGGGCTTAAATGATGCCAGCCGCACGTGCAGCCTAAGCCAAAACATGACGATTATAATTCCGATCTCGCTGCCATATGCCCCAAGTCCACCGGGAACAGTGCGTGTCCATATAAGGGACCCCAACACATACTCGGCTGAATAAAATTAGACAGGAGCAGCAAAATGTTGCCCACATCTTGACGAGGGAGGAGGAAGTAATATTTTTTGCTGCTGGAATTTGTATTTGTTGTATTTGGTGCGAGTGAAGCGGCAATGCAATAAATCCTGAAAACTGACATGACATGACAAACAGGATTACACGGCATGCCTGGCAAGGCTTAAATTGGTAACACACTACACTCCAGTTCACCCGAGGCGGGGTGGAGTGGGGCTGGGACCCGGACATGTGGGCAATGTTGGCATAACGAAAATGGACCACAGTCAACCAGCAGCTGAGGGTTAATTAGTGGATAACACAGCCAGACTTTATCCAAATCCTCCTGCTCCACCTCCCTCCCCTTTGGCACTTTGGCTCCATTACAATTTCTGTGTTAGTTTCCTGGCCGAGAGTGACAGGTGTGCCCCTGTAAGGGCAAGGTAAGAGCTTGTGTGCAGCACGCAAAGCTCAGCTCAGCTCAGCTCTAATTAATACAATATATCCCCAAACAACCCCCACCCCCTCCACCCCCAACCCCACGCGACTAAATGATTTGTGCTGCCCACAATTTTATTTATTCATGCCCATTTTTATTTCTGCACTTCAGATTGATTTATTTGCGTTGGCTGCAAAAGAAAAACAAACAAAAAAAATGTATATATATAAAGACTAGAAGAATGCAGGCGGGTATATTTGCCGCTGGTATACTCATAGTTAAGTCAAAACAGTGACCCAGCAGCAGTGATTCAAATCAGTGACTCAAAACAGTGACTTTGAAACTGTGATTGGAAAAATATATCTACATATTTGCTTGCTTTAGCAAATATATAATCTATATTAAAAAGTAATAAATTACTTATTCATTAAGCATAATGTCATATTTTAGAATTTGTGTCTTATGACAACTAAAATCCAGTTTACTTAAACTAATCTGATCAGAAATATTATAAAAACTGTACTCAAACGAAAAGGAAACCGAAACCGTGTTCCATTTAGTGGGGCGTGGAAAAGCATTCAAATGAATGTGTAACGCATAATATTTTTGATTTAAATAACTCGAACTCTCGAAAGGGGCTTAAGTCTTGCAGTGGAAATATTTCAGGTGAAATATGCATAAATCGCTGGAGTCTGTGCTGCTGACATGTGATAACCTCAATTCCATGGAGCATGGAGTGGACTGGAGGTGGGGGGATACGTTTCGTTTTTGGCTGGGGAAATGGTCTGGATGGGAGCCATGCAACTGCATAATCCGCAGCCGGAATCAGAGAGCGAACTACGAATGCGAAATACGCAAATGCATGTGCAATGCGGATGCCAAATGTGCGGCGAGTGCCACGGCAAAAGTATTCAGTATTGGAGATGCATTCAGTTTTTGGGTTGCATTTCGGTTCAACAATGGCTTAAATGCAACCAGAAATAGTTGAGTTTATTGAACTCTGATGGGCATGGTGTATTTGAGGGGTGACTTAGCTGAGAGTAAGCTAATGTCTAATAACTTAAGAGCTGATTATATATAGTCTTTTGGGGTTGAGTCTACTACATACATAGAATTTTAATCTAATTACCTTTTGTGTAACTTTCAGTCATACTCAATTTCTCTCTTATATAATATGTATATATTTATTTTATATAATATACATATTATTCTCGCTTACACTATCCTACAACTTGACAGCCTCCCATACCTAACTACTCTCCATTCACGCACAAATTTTACTCATATGAGTGGCACAAGTTGATGAAACAAAGCAAATCTCTAGCTGACAGAGCGACAGCCTGGCAGCCAGACTGATGAGGCGAGACTGACGTTATATGATGTCCAAACAATTTTAGCACGCAGACATTTTCTGAAACCATAAAAGCACCAACAATTCCAAGGCTGTCATAAAAAAAATAAAAGAACAGGGCGTACATTTTGGTGTATTTATATTCGGTATGCACCGCTGGTAGATATCCTATGTGGAATTTATTTAGTTACTAAATATGTATATTAATTTTTATATATCAGTATAAATAAAAAAAATATAAATAAAAAATAAAAAATATTTTATGTATTATGTATTATAAAAAAAATTATTTACTTATTTATTTAATTATTTTAATTGTTAATTATTTATTTTTATAATGTTTTTTTTTATTATTATTGTTATATATTTAATTATTTAATTAATTATTTATTTTACTTATTTACTTATTCATTTATTTATTTATTTATTTATTTATTTATTTATTTATTTATTTTTTTATTTTTTTATTTATTTATTTATTATTTTATTATTTATTTTATTTATTTATTTATTTATTTATTTATTTATTTATTTATTTATTTATTTATTTATTTATTTATTTATTTTATTTTTTTATTTATTTATTTATTTATTTATTTATTTATTTTTTTATTTATTTATTTATTTATTTTTTTATTTAATTTTTTTTTATAATTTAATTACTTTTTTTAATACAATTATTTGTTTATATATTTTATTTAATAATTTATTTATTTATTTATTATATATTTAATTATATATTTTTTTATAATTTAATTATTTATTATATATTTAATTTATATAATAATTTATTTATTTATTTATTAATAAATAATACAAAAAAATGAAGTAATAATTAATTAATGTTAATTACAACTTCTTGTTTTTCAATGACAGAAAAAAACTAAAAATAAATAATACAAACAAATTTAAATAAGTCCATTAATTTTTGCATATTATGATTCATCATTAAGTTCAAGTTAAATTAAGTTTTATATTTTACACCAATACTATAACATAGTATCTACTTCATATACCCTTTTCCAGCTCGAATAGCCTTTCAAATGTCGCTGCTCAAGTGGCGAATTTCCCAGACAATTTAAAATTAGAAATGATTCGGTGCAGGAGCGGAAAATTCGTAGCATTTTCATAGCGAAATGTTTGAAAATTAAAAGCCAAGTAGCTGTTACAGCAATGAAGTGCCCACACACATACACATACATGTGTGTGTGCGTGTGAGTAAGTGTGTGTTGACAGTGCTGAAGGCTTTATGAGCCATTGCTGGCGTCAAAATGTCATCATTGTGCGGTGCGGCACTAGCAAAAGGGAGATGTTTCAAGGATTTGCCGGCTTTTGTCAGACTTGTTATAGCCACACTCCACACAGTCTCCCTCTCTCCCTCTCCCTCTCTCTCTCTCTCTCTCTCTCTCTTGTCTTGGTGCTGCGTCCATTTTGGCTGTCGTCGCACTTGCAGCCAAAATAACATAAAAATGGGGCGTCTGCAAAAGGGTTGCCACTTCGTCGCCAGCGTTGCCAGCGTCGCCTCTCGTTCATTGACTCTTCCCTAACTTGGCCATAATTCTTCTGTGTCGCATATTTCGACTGATGCTTACAAAAATTTACACGCAATAGATTTTTATGTGCGTTCACAGTATGTACGCCAAAAAAAAATAAAAGATGTAGTAGTAAGCGTGTGCTAGAGGAAAGTGGAGGACTAGGAGATACCCTTGAGGCAGCTTTTAGCAGCTGCCGAAATGTTTAAAATTTTTTTTTGATGTGGAAAATAGAACAGTAATAGATGTAGCTGATGTATCTGTATGAATTCTATGAAATATTAATAGGAAATATAAAGCTGCTTGCTATGACACTTTCATATGCGGAATTGGAACAGGAATGAGACTAAGACTGAAACAAGTATCTTTAATAGATATATTATAATATATATTATATTATTTTATTTTATTATTATTATTTTTTTTTTTATTATTATTATATATAAATATTATCTGGATAAATTGAACATCATTTGTATTAATTCAGAGTTTTTTATCTATAAAGATAATAGATCCTTCAAATCTCATGACTTCAACAGTCTATCAAGTGGAGAGCAGGAAAAAAATCCCTATATCCAATAAAGACTTCACGAGCCAACCCACTTCTACCCATTACAAACATTTACACCTAACCCATACTCCCCACTTCCAACCATTCCCATTTACAGGGCATTCAAAAAAGAAGTCTTCATGCTACATACATCATTTACGTATTTTTTCGTTCGTTGATTTCTTTTAGCATGCTTTGGTTTGCCTTCATCTGCGTGGCATTGTTCAGCATCATCTCGCTGAGCCAACGCACTTGGCAACGTTTCCAGACCTCGCCCATGGTCATCTCAATGGATCGCAATAAGCTGGTGTGGAATACCAGTTTCCCATCGCTGACGGTGTGTCCACACAAGCGCATCGATGACATCAAGCTGGAGGACTACATAGAGTAGGGATATAAGGATATATTAAAGATATTCCCTTTACTCATACATATTCCACTCTTCCATAGCGCACATAGCGAGCAGTTCGTGGACGAGGATGATAAGGAGTTCTTCCGGGATTTTATTATCAAACTTGCGAGTCTCACATACGACAACTTGGAAACTCTGCCGCTGAACAAGTCATACGGCATCGACAGCAGCGACTTTCTGAGTCTGCTCTATGAGCTGAAATGGCCCTTCGAACCGGAAATCAGCAGCGGCGCCGCAGTCAAAATGTTCATCTATGAGACGCAAACGGAGTTTGGCATTTGTCACTCAGTCAACTCATTGGTGGCTCGCTACAATACCTACAAGTGAGTGAGGATATGGATTATATATGGGAATAATCCCCATTCGAGTTGAGTCATAACTCTTAAGGCAAATCATTTGAACCAAAACTTGTCTAAGAGAAACCCTGCCAACTGATCTTCTACTTCTCAATTCGATATTCAAACATTTCAGATCATTTTAAAGATCATTTCCACTGCTCAGAATTTCCTTAAAGATCTCGAAATATTTTAAGATTATATATTATATACTACATATATTCTCATAGATATTGGCGCTCTGGCGATTGGAGTATTTTGGATCATGGCGATCGTGTGACCGTACATCCGCTCGATGGCGAAATCTATGCACAGATCATCAATCTGTCGACAGCCTACGATGTTTACTTTCACGGCGCTGGCGATGTACCGAGTATATCGAAGCAGCGCTACACCTTTCCCGAGAGCGACTATACAACGGTGGAGCTAATTGCGCTGGAGATCTATACGAACGAGGAGGCCAGAGCGTAGGCAGTTGAAAATTATATCAAGATATATGTATTACTATATTTATTTGTATCGGGTGTTCTTCCAGTTTTAATACCAAACAGCGCAAATGTCGCTTTCAGTATGAGGCCGATGAGATGCAAACGGTGCCCATTTACAGCTTTGGCTTGTGCCTCTCCGAGTGCCGCATGTTCTTCGCTCTGCGCGTTTGTGGCTGCGTGCCGCACTTTTATCGCAATATACGTAAGTGCTTCGGTCTATTATCAATTATATTAATTTCTTTTTTAATTTTTCCACTATCTTTATATTACTTTTTATTTATTATTCAAATAAAAATTATACAAATTTTTGCCCTTCATTTATTTTATTTTTAAATTATTCATCATCAAAATTATCTAAAGTTTGTAACATATTATTATAATTTTACTTATATATCAAACAAAAATCATTTAGTTTTTTTACCATATATATTTTTCAGAAAAATGTATCTAAATTTTTGCCCATATTTATTTTATTTCTATTTCTTTATAAAAAATATATTTAAATTTGTTCAGGTATAAAAATATTCAATAAAAAAGTATTTATTTATTAAAAAATTATCTAAACTTTTTCCCAAATTTATTTTATTTTTTATTTCTTTATCAAAAAGTATTTAAAATTATTTCCATTATTATTTTATTTTGTATGTATCCATAAAAAAATGTAGTCTTTTTCCCTTATATATATTTTTTTATTATCCATAAAAAAAATATTTAAATTTTTTCCCATAATTGTTTTATTTTTTATTTATTTATCAATAAATATTTAAATTTTGTATCATATATATTTTATTTGTTTTTTTTTTTTAAATTATTTATTTATCAAAAAAAATAAACTATAAACATTGTTGATCTTTAATAATTTCATTTTTTATTTATTCATACAAAAAAATGTAAATTTTATACCATATTTATCTTATTGTTTATTTCTTCATCAAACCAAAATTAACTATATTTTGTATCATATTTCTTTAAATATTTATTTACTTATAAAAGAAATTATCCAAAATGTTGTGTTTTCTTTATTTTATTTTTGATTAATTTATCAAACAAAAATTAGGCTAGGGTATCTAACAGTCACGCCCTCCCAATAAAAGCACAACATTTTATTCAATTGTTAATTCTCTTGTGTAATTATAATTTTCAGCTTGTCATCAAGCTCATAGTTATCATCATTCCTCTTCCCGTTCCCGTTCCTGATCCTGTTCCGTTCCTGTTCCTGTTCACGTTCACGTTCCCGTTCACATAGTTGCACTTAATTGGTCCCATTAAGTTGAACTTTTATGTGTCAACGTTGGCGTCGTTATCGTTGTTGCCGCTGTGCATTTTTCTCATAAAATGTTTAAATAGTTCCACTTGAAGTTTCACGACAGACTGACATCTCTCCCTCTCTCTCTCTCTCTCGCTCACACTCTCGTTCTGTCTCTTTCAGTGCGCAATGGCCGCCGCTTGCCAATATGCGGTTTGGAGGGCATCGGCTGCTTGGTCAAAATTAAACGTGAGCATTTTTTGATAATCCTCTTCGCGCATGCAAATATTTGGCTTCATTTCGAATTGATGGCAGAAATTTCATCAGGAAATATTCGAGCATTTACGTGACCAGCTTTATATTTGCTCTGCCTTCACCTAACACTTATAGTTCTAATCATATTGTCTATATTCTAGGCGAGATAATCTCCTTGAAATCGGATAAATACAAAATCAATTGCAACTGTTTGGCCAACTGCGATGATTCCAACTTCTTCGTGCAGTCCTATGTAAGTAGAGCAAATAAAATAATATATAGAATTATGTGATTATAAACTTAAGAAAAAAGAAACCCTATATCAAACCTATATCTTTTTGAGAAATAGAGATATAACATAAATAAATATAAATAGATTAAATATTAAAAATAAAACAAATATATTATATGTACATATATAAATATATAATAATAAATATAATATAATTCAAAAATATTAAAAATAAAACAAAAATATTAATATGTATATAAATATATATAATAATAAGTATAATATAATTATAAAATATATAACATATTAAAATATTAATAAATTAAAATAATATTAATTTTTTTATATTTATTATTATTGTCATCATATAATATAATGTAATTTAATTATATATTTATTTTGAGAAATAGCGATTTTTAAATATAAATAAATATAATATAAATATAAATAAATGAAATATTACAAATTTAAAAAATATATATATTAATAATTATATAAATATATAATAATAAATATAATATAATTATAAAATAAATAAAATATTACAATATAAATTAATTACAAATATTAATTTCTTATAATTAATATAATTGTTATTAATTATTTAATGTAATTTGATCATATACATATATATATTGTATTTATTTCTTATTTTTAGTTAATTGATTTTTTTTTTAAATATTTTTTGTTTACTTAGAATTATAAAATAATAAAATATATAATTATTTATCTATTATTATTTATTTATTTATTTATTTATTTATCTTTATCTCTAAGTAAACAAAAAATAAATAAAAAAAAATCAATAAATAAAAAACAAAATAAATAAATAAAATTTTTTAAAAATTTTATTTTCATATATTTGTATTTATTTTTTTATTATATTTTTGTAACTTTATAAACTTGTTTACCGCCATCTAGCGGTCGTTAGTGCAGCAAAATTTTCGTTCAGGCTAGGAAGAACGTCCGTCTGCTGCTCTTGGGTCTGGCTAAGGTCTCGGGCATTGAAATTGTTGACCGAGGCCGTTAAAAATAATAAGCGCAAAAGTTCTTTTGCCAACGAACGTCTTGAAATATGCAATTATTGCTGTTTCGGGCCGTTTCGGCAAAGCGAAAAAAGTTTATTTTGTTACAATATTTTTTTATTTGTTTGCACAGTGTGCGGCGAAAGTTTTTACATTTAATGATAATTTCAGTTTACTTGACTTGTTAGGCTGATGTTGGCATTTCAATAGCAACTCTCTCACTCTCTTGCACTGACTCTTTCTATCTCACTCTCCCCCCTCCCGCTCTCTCCCTCACTCGATATCTCTCTCACTCACTCTCCCTCCTTCTCTCTCTCTCTCTCTCTCTCTCTCTCTCTCTCTATCTATCTATCTCTCTCTCTCTCTCTCTCTCTTTTTCACTCGCTCTCTCCCGGGCTCACTCTTTCTTTCTCACTCTCTCCCTCACTCACTCACTCTCCCTCCTTCTCTCTCTCTCTCTCTCTTGTAGAGGTCTCGCGTCTGGTTTCTGGGCGCTAATCTGCAATGGGGCATTATTGATTACCCCAAAATGCAGCTGCGCCGTGATGTGCTCTTCTCCTTTGCGGATGTTTTGGGTAAGTTTTTCGAATATCTAAAAAATCTAATACTAATTAAATTCTTTCTCTACAGTCTACATTGGCGGCTTGGTTGGTTTCTTCTTGGGCTGCAGCGCTTTGAGTTTTACCGAAATTATTTACTTTTTTACTGCACGCTTGGTGCGTCGCATGTTTTGCAATTGAATATTAAAATATGGAATATATGAACAGGATTATGATTATTTATAAATATGAGAACATGGCATAATCAATAATAAAAATAGATTTTCGCAAAGGTCGGCAAATATCGCTCACTAAACCCACTCTAATGCTGACCCCATTCGGTCTATGGGCATTGCGTCGTTTGGCATCTCAATGAACTCAGTCTCTTTCTGTCTCTCTGTCTGTCTCCCTGTCTGTCTGTCGTCGTCTGCCATTGGGTCTGAAGTTAGTGAACTTCGTCTACAAATTAGGCGTATTTTTGCTAACCTTGTCGATTTGTATTGAAAGCCCTGACAATAAGAGTGCTGATGTGTGGTTTGCTCGACTAGAAAATACCCTGTAGCAGCAAAATGATGGATTTATATAATGTATTAGTTCATTATTAACAACAGGATTATCATTATAACTATCAGCATTGTATATGGATTGCAGACAAGTAGACGATACTACTGATGATGATAATGATGATGATGATGATGATGATGATGATGATGATGAAGATGATGATGATGATGATCATCATCATCATCAACAGTAGTATCGTCTACTTGTCTGCAATCCATATACAATATACTGTAGAAAAAACCCGATCCGAAAACAATTCTAAATAGATTTACCTCTGAGTCCTCATTTAAAATATATAATATTATATAAATATTATAAAATAAACAATTCTAGGTAGACTTACCTCTGAGTTCTCATTCAAAATATATAATATAAAATATATTATAATATAAAATATTAAACATATGTATTCACATATTACTTTCTTCTATCTTCTACAAACCCAGATACCCCTTTTCACCCATTCCCAATAACTACAGGGTATTCGAACAGCCCAGTCACATTTCGCATTTAATATTTTTGTTGTTCGCTCATTGAATTGTTTATTTTGTTTCTCGGGTCTTGCGAAACATTCGCAATAAATAGTTTTCGCTAACGAGGGCAACTCTGGAAGCGGCCCTCGTTATACGACTTTTGTTGTTACACATATGAATGAGCCCGAATTGTAACTGTCAACAAAGCAACGGGCGAGTTAACTGTTACTTCACATACATATGTATTTCTACTTTTTTTGCCTCGTCATCAATAATGAATTTAAGATGCACAAGAACTCTAGGATTTTGGAGCACAGCAGAAACACGTAGCCAGCCGGAGCCACCCTTAAGCCGTAGAGCACGAAATCACAATAGAAAATCTATATTTTAACAGATTTTAATATTCTTTTTTTTGTATTCAGAACAAAATCCAAAACCCTTCACGCTCCCCTTGCAGCAATCAAAGCTCAAAGGAATTGTCAACGTGCAAAGCTCTTTTGCACCTTGACAGAACTTCCGCAGCATCAATGGCAACCGCAATCCATGTGGGGATTGTCGCCACCGACGCATGCATTATATATGTATATGCATATACACATTCATATATTTATGGCAAATGGGGGGATGCCCGCTTATTGGCCACTGCAGAGGAGAAGGAGGAGGGTGAGTAAAAGAAAGGGGGAGGGGGAGGAAGCGGTAATTCAGCACATTGCAGACTTTGAAGTTGGCATTGCATAAACGCCAAAGGGTGGCATCATTCTCTTTCCGCATAAATTTGAGAATTATTGAAATTTATTGTTGAGCTGCGGGTAGGAGAGGTGTTTGCCTGTGGCTAATGCGGCCATTCAAGAGGGTGTAATACGTCACTCTACTACTGATGACCCTTATTGTTGGATAATCGCATATTACGGCAGCAATTTGGAATGTTAGCAAACTAAAAAGGAGCTACAGTTGCTGCCTTAAAGACGTTAAATGGGATGAATTGCATTTAAAAAATATGAATTCTTGGGCGCACATAAAGCACCATCTATGGTTCATGTAAACTATAAATATTGAGTTGACAGAATTTTGTACCTTATCTAGATTAAACTGAAACATAGATGACACTATAAGAAAACTAAACCATTAATTATTAAATAATTAAATATTATTGACTTTAAAATCAACAAATGATATATTACTATTTGATTTTATATTCAGCGACAGTTCAATATATTATTAACATTCTATGAACTGGCGCCTGCACAGAACAGATGTTCTGCTCTGTTAAGGGTCTGTTAATTAAAATGTTGTCCCAAATGGATAAACATTATTTAAATATTATTTATTTATTTCAAGCAAAACACTAAAACACATGATGTTACTATAATTGCATAATTTATTTTATAATAAATTGTAAATTCAAATTAAAATAGCAATATCTTAAAAACTTCCGCGTTGCCCTTAACATTTTCGCCAATGTTATATTTTCTGGGTGGCCACAACTTAACATACTCGAGTGCTGTCCACTTTCGTGAAGCAATTGACAAAGAAGAAGACAAACAGAGCAAAACTGAGCAAGGTGGAAGTTTCCACAAACAAAAATAGCTAACAAATTCGCACAGAATGCACAAAAGTGCGCCACCTTGGCAGTGTGATTGCACTGCAGCTGCCACGACAGCAGCTGGAGCAAAAGCAACACAAACTCGCGACGCTGGCAGCAGAACAACAACAAAAGCAGTGATAAGGCCTGCAATGTACGCAGCATCACTATCAGCTACACCACCAGCCGCAGCAGCAGCAGTACCGCCCCCCGCCTCCCACAAAATACAATGGCTGGTGCTAATGGTGATGCTCGCACTGCACACGCCGCCGGTGTCGACGACTCACATCAGTGGCGAATTCCACACGGCCGACTTTTTTCAGTTCCTCATCAAGTTTGGCTTTCAAAAGGCCGATCTGCCCACGCCGCGCAGTCGGGAGTCCTATGGCTATATATTCGGCAATGTGACCTCTCCGGACACATACAGTGCACCCGTCACGCTCGTCGTGCTGGACAAGTCCATGTTCGTCGACTTCTACAGCAATCGCAGCTATCGCAACAGAGAAAGCGCCTGCTCGCGCATGTTCGCACGCCTGCAGCACGTTGTCTACGATCCGGATTGTAATCCCCAGGGCAAGCGCGACTTCTTGCGTCGCGTGCCCTGTCCACGCAATCAGCTGTGCATCGACGAGGATGCACCGTCGAATGTCATTGGCGGCCACCAATTCACCTACGTCATAGACTTGGAGACGGAGCCACGGTAAGCAGCCCAGATATCATACATTATCAAGTGCCTGATAAGCGATGACAGCTTATCAAGCAATCATTATAGATACGTCTACTGTTCCTTTCCTTTCTTCATATTGTTTATTTGTAAATGAAACATAAAGACAGATTGTTTATTGAGTATTTATCGGATTACCAATCTTCTCTTCTTCTCTAGCTTCTGGTATGTGGCTCTGGTGGCCTGTTATCGCAATCGCAGTACGTGTGAGTGGCATGCCCACGAGAACTTCGCCAGGCTGAGCAACCGGAGCAGCAGCCTGCTCACCACGCTGCAATATGACATCAATTTGGTGAATGTGCATCCCAATAACTCGGCCGCACATCCGCTGACCTATCAGTATCCGTACGATCAGCAGAATCTGCTGGAAATGTATTTGATCTTCATGCTGGTCTACATTGTGCTGCTGCCCATGCAGATCTATGCTGTGCGTCGCCAGAAACATCCGGTGACCAAGCTGTTTACGCTGAGCCTGCTCAGTGAATTTGTGAGCTTGGCTCTGATCACGGCGCATCTGATTCGCTATGCGGCCAATGGAGTCGGCGAGCCCAACATGCAGGCGGCTGGCGATGTTCTGGACATACTCAGCCGCACCACATTCATGTTGATTCTGCTGCTGCTGGCCAAGGGCTGGGCGGTGACGCGACAGCAGATCAGCCGCACCGGCTGGATCATATTGATGTCGATTTGGGTGCCATACTGCGCATTCCATGTGTTTCTCTACATATGGGATCGGGTGAGTTAGGGGGAATATCCATGCATAAACATTTGATTTAATTACAATTTCTCCCATTGCAGACGGAAGTGGATATCATATCCGACAGCGATGAATACCAGAGCTGGCCAGGCTGGATTGTTTTAATACTGCGGTAGGTCGATAATCTCTACTATTTCTATTTCTATTTCTATTCTTTATATATGCCCAACCCACAGCACCTCTTTCATGATGTGGTTTCTCTATGAGCTGCGCAATACCATGAAGTATGAGCACTCCAGCAAGAAGCTGGACTTTTTGTTGCATTTGGGCGCCTCCAGCCTGGTGTGGTTCATCTACCTGCCCATTGTGGCTATTGTGGCGCTGCAGGTGAGTCCCATGTGGCGGTACAAGCTGCTGCAGGGCATCACCAACTCGGCCGACTGCATGGCATACTGCGTAATGACCGGACTGCTGTGGCCCAATCGTGCCGGACAATATCTGCTGCTGGCGGGCACCAAATATGCGGGTAAGTGAGATATATATAGTATGATATTCCCTAAAGTCTATTGATATATTTATACCCATGTCAGGCATGGATGAACTGGACGAGTTCAACGAGGCGCCACATATTGTGCGCGAGCGCGAACGTCGTCGCAACTCGCCGCCAGATGATATATCCATTGGCACAAGCAGCGCTGGTGGCGGCAGCGTCGGCGGCGGACGTGGCATGGTGCTGTCCACAAGCATTCCACATTCACTAAATGGCGACTTGCTGGAGGGGGAGGATTTGAATGCCGAGTTACTTACTGATCTGAACAAGAATAGTCATATTGTGGCATAGTTGGTCAGAGATTTGAAACGAGAGTCGACGGCAGCAACGGGTTAATTACTAAGCTTAGTAGTCAAATGTGCTAAATGAAGAAACGCAAGAATGTTAATCATACTACACACACACATATATATTATTATGAACTATTTACTTACATATATAAATAGCTGTAATCCGTATAGTTTTTAGCCGCCTACAACGAAGTTAGTGAGAGTGCAAAGTGCAGCAAAGATTGTTGTGTGATTTATCTAATATATATATATACATATATGCTTACAATTAACTAATTAGTTTCGTTCGCAAATTAGAGAGATACGCAAACCCCTAGAGATACGCATAGTTGGACAAAGAAAGAAAACGCTTGAGAATTATTTCATTGTGGTTACCATAAGATTACATTTTTAATTATTAATTATCATAAGCTCTATGTGCATGAACGACATTATCATTCGAAGAAAAACAGATAAATATGAATATTTTGATAAGAACAAATAGTAAAAAATTAACACTAAGACAACAACAACAAAAACACTACACAAAAATTTGAAACTAAAGCGAAATAAATCAATCATTTTTCGATAAACCTAGTGAATTAATAATAGATTATATTTTTTAACAAATTACATTATTTTCTTACATATCTACTCTATTATCAGCTGCCCCACGCATCGTATCCGCCGTACATGCAATGTCGATACTTTGACATCGACGGATGGCCTACAAAGGAGTTATTGTAGTCCAGATCCGAGGGGAACATGTTCTGCGCCGCCGCATCCTCCGCCATCGCATTGAGATGCGTCTCGATGGCTTTCTTTACCAGGGATATCGTCATCGGGCGAAAGTTCTTGGCATTGTAATTGCGGTCGGTGTTGCTGTGGGATCGGTATTCGGCCTGCTCCACGATGTGCATGACATCGTACATGGCTTCAGGGATGAGTTCGCTGAACTGCTTCCGAAATGCCTGTCGCTCGTCCACGCTCACAGTTTCCGACTGGCATTCAGTTTCCTCTTCGTCGGACGACTCGGACAGATTGGTTTGCGAACAGAGACCTTCGGAGATAATCTGAGCGTTGACCAGAATCGGCAGTAGCCGCTCGCTGTAGCACAGCTTAAGCTCCTTTTGGTCGCCACCGCGCGATTTGACCAGATCCTGCTTGAGGCAGACGAGCGCATCATCGAGACCATCGATCAGGCTGTCCTCCCAATCGAAAGAGGGCTTGTGATTCAGACCTTTCTCCAGTTCATCATTTGCATTTTCGGCATCTTTGTTCTCCTGATCATCGAGTAGCCGATTGACCTCGTAGTCGTAGGTGTCCAGAATCCGCCTACCATGATCTTTGCAGTGCTTGAGGATGCCGTCCAGCCGTGCATCAAAGTCATTCAGTGACTTGATGCTATGGTTGCGCAGCGCCTCCGAAATGGAGTGCCATTTTTCGCTAAACAATTCCTGTGCATCCTGTTCCAACTTCTCCGTGGCATCCTGCAGGTTCCGTAATCGGATCCGATATTGACGCTTCATTATGGACTTCTTGGCCTTCTTCTTGCTGTAGAGCACCTCCTCGCCCTCTGGCATCTTGTCGAGCACCTTCTGGAGCAGCTTCTCCAGCTCCTGCCCATCGCGGTAGACCATCGAGCCGGGCATATTAAACGTGAAGCAATTGCTAATCACCAGTCGGACGTCTTCAATCATTTTGTCCACGTTGACATAGTAATCGTTCTCCACGCGCTTCCTGATGGTGCCCATATCCATGGGTTTCTCAATAATCGTATAGTAGGTGGGCACATTGAGCGCCTTGGTGTCCACCGGCTCCATGAAGGGCACCGCAAAGTCATGATAGGGCAGCTCCTCCAGCAGATACTTCTTGATATGATGAATCTTGTTCGTGTAGTTGCCGACACTGTCCGGCGAGGGCTTCACCTCCGGCTGGATGCGTGTGGGCAACTTGATTCGAAGCGTTAGCCCCTTTTCGTTGGGCTGCAGAACGCAAATCTTATATAAAAGAGTTCTCACAATCGGAGCACACACATGTCATAGCCCGCACTTACCATCTCGAGTCAATCTCATATAGACAACAGACCAGCAAACTGTCAGCGACTCTTGACAGGTAAATCAAAGACATATATGAGACAAGTATTTGAGGGGAATTTTTTTCTTTTTATTTAAATTTTCTTTAAAACCCATGCACGCATCATTATCTTGATCGTGATCTGATATCTATGTATATTTATATTGCACAAATTGTGCTCTTGAGTGGTATTCATAATGTATTTGGGCTAAAGTTAACATAAAATCGCAAAATATTTGTATATTGCACACGTTTCCTATTTGCGGCAAACCCGATAAATATACACACATAATATAATATATATATAGTATTACTTAGCAACTTCTATACACATTGACGGCTTTTGAATTTAAATTGGCACTAAGATTCAATTGCAAAATAACGCATACAAACATGTTTCTAAAACTAAAAAAAAATCATTGATTTTGACAACGAAATTCACAATCTTAACAACAGAAACGAATTATAATTAAACAACATTTGCGGGCAGCAATGTCATAAATATATGTATACATATATATGTATAAAAACAAATAATATTTTGTACTTTTTGAAATGTAGAAAAACAAGAATATATAAAAACTATTAAAATTTAGCTAAAAGCTCCGTAATGAATACACATTAAAAATATTATTTAAAATACGCTGTGCTCACACTTAGATTCAAACTTGATCCTAGTTGGCGTTGCACAGACTGAGATGGCAAAGTAAGTTACAGTTAGAACGGATGGCATTAAATTGGCTTTATGGTTGCGTAGCAGCTTCCATATAAGATCTGGACATTTATGTTATTTGTTTTTAATTTTTTCTTTTTGGCTAAGCATGCGAGTATTTTGTAATTTGTATTTTGTTGTAGTTGTTTATGCATATGGTAATAGTCCGTAGTCTACAGGAGCATGTAGGAGTGATCGCGCTCCAGGCGCGATTTGGCGCGCATTTGAATGTTGCCAATGGGATCCGAGGGCGGTGGTATACCGTTGATCTGATGTGTGGGCTCCTTGTAGAAGAACTCGGTGCGTCCGCACTTGTAGCCATAAAAGACCGAGTCGTGAGAACTGGGAAGATGAATCACAGGTCAATATATATATAAGAAATATATATATAAATATACATATATATGTAAATATATATTCATATTGAAAATTAAATTTAATTTGTACCGCAGTATTAAATCGGTGAGTTGTTCGCTCCGTTGCTTCAGATCGCTGTGCATAGTCTCCAGCGTATTCAGCTCTAGCGGATTCCAGGGCCCATTGCGCTGCAGTGCATCCCACTTGGCATCGATGCACATGAAACTATAGTTACCGCAATCCCGTTTATCGCCCTCCACATTGACGTTGAGCGTTTGATTCAACTGAGATTCCATGTGCGGAAATTTCGCTACGCAAATATCAAACTGGAAATGGAAACGAAGCGTTAGATAAGGAAGCTATCAATCAGTTATCAACTACTCACCATCTTCTGTACAATGTTCTGCTGAAAGCAGGAGCCCTCCTCCATGAGCAGCAGCAATGTCATGTTCTGTTGCCCGCACACATAGAGCTCCGTGCGCTGCAGTCCGTCCGTCGAAGACGTTGCCGCAGCTGGCTGCGCATTGGAGAACACGGCCAGAGCATCGACTGCATCCTCACACTTGAGCGAGCTGCGACGCGAGAAGCCTTTACTGCTGGTCAGCGGCGTCTGTATCTCGATGGGCGTGGTCTCGCTGAGCGCCAGCACTGAGAGCTTCGCCATGAGCGGGGTTAAGGGCACGCCAGCGCCTCCATTGCGACGCTGAGTGACGATCGGCTCCACGTTGCCGCACTCGCCCGCCGACTTAAGGGGCAGACACATGGCGCGTTTGTCTGAGGGCGTCTTTGCCGTTATATTCAGATTACGATCGGCTGCTTCAGTGGTATCGGAGGCGGCCGCCTCGGCTGCCTGCTGTCGCATGTGCTCATCCAGCTTTTGTATTTCCATATTGAACTCTTGGAACTCGGCAACGAGTGCCGCCAGCTCAGCATCCTGTGCGGCCTGTTCACTGGCAACGCCCCACAGCTTGCGATACTGCTCCAGAAACTGCTGGAACAGGCTCCGTGATATCTGCTGGCCGTTGGCATTGAAAACTGGATAGGTGGGATCGCTAATCGTACGCGAGCTGCTGCGCTCATCGTTCTCTATGAAGTCGGGAGAAGCATCGGAGCTGCCATCGGCATGACCATTGCCATTGCGATTCTCATCCGTCTTAAAGCCGTGTGTGATGTGGCCCAACTTCTTGGAGATGGCGCGCAATGCATCCTGTAAATCGGCCGAGGATTTTCGACGCGTCAGCTGCTTGTGCGGATTGCTAATGAAGTTCTGAAAGAACTTCTCCACATCTTGCTTGAGCGAGTTGCGACGTGACGACGAGGCCGTCCCTGTGGCCACCTTACCATTCGAGTTGTGTGCATCCGCATCCTCGTCTTCAGGATTGGCGCATATGGACATAACATTAGCAACCGGCAGCACCTTATTCTCAGTCATGGGTGTATTGCAGACGCTGGTTCGGCCAATGAACTCGGGATAGGAGTCCGTTTCATCGAAGTTGATCGAAGCAATGCCAGACTCCGGTAGCTCCTTGCTGTGCAAGCTCTTCAAGCGCAACGGCAAGTGGGTTGGCCGCATTGACTTCGGCCGAGCTGTCGGCAGCTCCACCGTTTCCGACGTCGACGTCGCCTGCTCCTCCTCAGGTATATGGGTGAAGATGAGCGACTTGTCGCGCTTCAGCTTACGCTTAGCATATTGGAATGGAAGCGATCCTTGACCCAGCTGCGTGGTTGTCGTCTGGAGATTCTGCGCCCGCTGCGCTTCCGTGACCAGCTTGCGGTACTGTTGCTGCTCCACATAAACCACCAGCATTTGCACACCGTGCGGTATGTGGAACTGTTGCATGTTCAGCTGCTCGGCCGTAGTGCGCACGTGACGCGGATCGGTAAGCACCAATTGTTTCGTCACCACATCTCCCAGCTGGGAGGCAACCACTCTGAAGGCAAAGCAGAGAGATTAGCAAGACTTTAATTAGGTGTTTACTCTCACACTCACTTGTTGTGGTAGAGAATGGCGCCGCCAAGAATTCCCTTTGTTTGCTGACAGCTTTGCAGAGTCTGTATGGCCTCCAGGTAGATATGACTGGCGGTCTGCGGGCGAGTGTGTCCAATGATTTATGAAGTGTTTAATGGGTGGTGGAGCACTCACCTTGGGCATACGCAGCTTGGGCACATTCTGGAATGTGTTGCCATTGCGCTGAAGCATGGGCAGATATGTCTCAAATATGTGATATAGTTTCTCGTTGAGATTCCGGTTGTGCTGCTGGGCGGGCTGTGCGTACTGATCGTGCAGCGACTGCAGGTCGCGATGGAAGAATTTCAAAAGCGAGCTCAACAGATTCGCGCGATGCTCCAGCAATTCATCTCCAATATTACGATCGGTGCCAACAGCCTAGGGAATGAAGGAATAGAACAAATAATTAAAAGGAAAAGCTTCTCTGGAGTTTTATTCCACACATACCAGAGTAAAGCGGCCAAACTCCTTGAGCACGAATTTGCCATTCTGCAAGGCCAGAATCCGCGGCTTGAAGAAGCAATCCTTGAGGAAGTACGAGGTGCCCATGAGCTGGCCACATAGGGCCACTTTCTGGGTGTCCGATACCCAGCTGGGATGGAAGTAGAGCACCGCGGCAATGGGATCATCTGCCTCGTCCTTCAGACACTCTGTGTCATAGACAAACACAATCATCGTCTCTCTGTGGAAAGATTATTGATCGAGCATTAATGAAAACAACTCTTACAGTTTGGGAGTCACTGCTAGTGGCACCTGTCAAGCATGCGGCGCTGAAGCTGCCGTAGCTTTTGTTTTTGTTGCTGCTGCTGATGCTGCTGCCAGCGTTTGTAATTGGGCTTCCGCCACTCTTTAAACATTGTGCCAGAGTCCGAAGAGGGAAAGAGAGAGGGAGAGCGAAAGATAGGCGAGCAATTGCTGGATAATTCAAGCCAAAGGCTGCATCGTGGCGGCTTATCGGCTCCCGCACCACGTAGATGATAAGTCGGTCAATACACGAGTGCCACAGAAAGTCAACTGAATTGCCAGCTGGCTGGCTGATAAATATGATATGAGGTGCCAAACAGCCGCACAGCATTGTTTGATATTTTGCTCACGCTTCTCACAACGAGCCGAACAGGTGGAGGGGGAGGGCTAAGGTGACGTGAGGTGAAATCGTTGTCTACTACGCCGTCAATTTTTCACTAACTAATATATATGAATATCAGTTTGCATGTCAAATCAAGCGTTAATTATTTGAATGCCACTAAACTGTTTCGAGGGGCAACTGTAATCGATAGCCATACAAACACAATTCAAATTCTATCGCCAAATCAATATCGATATGTACTTATCAGCGTGCGTGAAAGAAGGAGATAGAGAGAGATGGAGATGGAGATTTATTCGGGTAAGCTTATGAATGTGTAAGTGTATTTGAATTTCAGTGTGGGCAAATTTCAGTGGTTCTTTGTTAATTATTATAGCATACTTTTAGGCATCAAAATATAATATAAAATAATATAGGCATCTACTATACAATAACATAATTTTCTAAAGTACATTCACAATACGTGCCTAAACATGATCAAAGATACACGTTAGATTTAAACAATATGTCGATATCGATATATGAACATAAGTGTCTAAAGCAATGACAGTAAATTATGCATTACAGTCAAGAATTTTGCCCGTTTTTCTTCGATTAATTTTCAAACCTAATACCCAATAAACAAATATTACTTACTTATACATTAGCATATTGCATAACATATATATATTTTTCTTTTATTCAGTCAACCACTGTGAACAACGTATTTTAACCAGCTGCTACCTTTAGCAATTTTGAACTTAAAAATATTGCATACATCGGTTTCTCGGGTTGGCCCTTGCTTGTATAGCTATACTTGGCCACATTTCCATTAGGTCCCGCCTCATAGGTGACCAACAAGGTGCCGCCTCGATCATCAAATGCCTGATTCAATATACCTTTAACCTCCGGCACACCTGGTGGAATCAGTTGCACCGTCTCTTCGCGCCAAGTTTCGCCATCCGGATGCCGTATGCTAAACGAGCGAATCAATCGATTAAATATATCGATTATATTTGAACAGAGGCATACCTCAACGTATATTGATCATTGTTAGGCTCCAGCTGAAAGCCATTATCGCTCTTGATGCGCGGCACAATTGTTGCTGGTGCCGCAAACACCACATGGACCATAAATGCCACAATGCACTTAAGACATATGTATGTACGATGCAAATTGGAATATTAATCCTGGTTAAAGTAGAGATTCGCCGCTAACTCACCGCTTTAAGCATTGTGCACCTATTCCACATGCCACAACGGCAACTGACTTTCTCGGTCGCAGCTTCTCATATTTTAAAGACTAAAAGCTGCGCAAACGAGTTTCGATTCGCTCTTAGGTATGAGTTAGCAAAAAAAAAAGAAAAAAAAAGAAAAAAAGAAACAAAAAAAAAAAAAAACAAATCACAGATCTCAAATTAAAACCTAATGACGGCTTCGTATCCTCCCACCGTAGTATTATTAATTTGAATAGCGCGCGATGCTCTTACTCATCTTGTCAAATCGAACCCGAACTCAAGAGGTATTCGTTAGAAACTACAATTAAATCGCTTACAAGCAATTTTTCAAACATTGACACGTGATATTACGACCCTGGGAATGCTGCCGGATTTACTCAGCTATTTGAAGTACATAATTATCTTCGATTACGTGTTATGCCACCTTCATTTAGATAGTGACCTCAACACAGAAAAAAAACCGAGGACTTCGAGTCGAATATTGATAACGATACTTGCCAATATATCCAATACAGTCATTACATTACTCAAGATCAATGCAATACAATGAAGTATCAAAATCAACTAAGTTCTAACTTCTAGTGACAGAATTTTATGTTTACTTCTTAGTTTTAAGTCCGGTTTAAGCATTTAGTGACAATGTGCCAAAAAGAGCAATCGTGAATCATGCGAATCTACCTTATATCTGATAAATATTAGGCATATGCATTTTTAAATAACATTTCATTATAAAATATATGTACTGATTTACACTTGAATTATTCTTGAGTCAAACAGGCAATTCAAGAATTTCTCGTGTATATCTTTAAAGATAATTAACCGATATGTGCATAATATACATTATATTGTAGTACCTGTTCTTTATAAGCTTTGGTTGAATAGCATTCTTTCTTATATGACATACATACACACGTACAAACATACCCTTTTGTATGCTTATCAGCAGCTTATTATGGGTTTCTTCTTGGCATAATGCCGTTCGTTTGTGTGTGTGTGTGTGTACGAGACTGCAGCTCAAAACAAACACAGTGAAATACCCCCACATACACACATGCCACACAAACAAATACACGTACACAAAAGCACAGCCACTTGCATACACACATGCCCACGCACGAAAAATTCACCGCAGATTTAGAATGATTTCTTTTAATTAATGAATACACTTACTTTGACGTCATGTTAAATACGAAGTATCTGTGTTTATGTTTAAGTGTGTTACACTTTATAAATTGAATGGATTCATTTTAAGGTAAATAACTTTACACTTCTCATTATCGGTGTTTTTCTGCGGGGGTGGCTGGGCTGACAATATCGATGATATATCGTTTAACATTAAGTGAGACCATACATTCGAATGGAGCGGGCATGCTAACTCTGTTGAAAATCGCTATCCAAGTCGATATACTATCGAACCATCGCTGCCATCACTAGATGTATACCAAACAAGCCACAGCAAAATGGCCGCCGCAGTGTAAAGAGTATAATTTTTGTAGTTCGTGTTTTTCGCTTAATTTGATAATTATTTGAACATTTTTTATGAATTTTGGTGAGTTAAGTGGCGACTAAACAATGCACCAGATGCATACAAGTCATAAAGAATATATATATTGTGGGTTTTATGTGTAAAACTTGTGTTTTAAATCAAAGCTAAAGTGCCTGGTGTTGCGTTTACTACAAAAAAAAAAACTACAAGCCAACTCAAGCGTACCAACCCCCGCGCCGCACCGCGTTGCGTTTACCCACACCTAGAGCCAAGCAATAAACAGGTTTTTATTGTGTACAGACGTGTGTTTTTCTCTCTTTTAATTTATGCACATACAACAACAACCAGCAGCAGCAGCAGCACACATGTATACACACATCTAAACAAACCAAACATGAAGCAGCATAAGCTTAAAAACGAGTAATACAAGAAAATACATAAATTGTAAAAGTGCGCGAGTGTGTGTGTGTCTGTCAGTGTGTGTGTATGCGTGCAATGCTGTAAACAGCGCAGCAAGTAGTAGTCGAAGGCGAAGCTAAAGTGGTGGCCAAGCAGCCAATTCGAACAGAAGCGTAAGAATGAGATGAGGAGAGGCAGACAGAGAGAGAAAGATAATATAAAAAACAACAAACTAAACGACTCGCTACACAGCTACAGGTGAATTTGTGGACTTGTTGCCCCTCACTCTGAACAGTGGTCGAGGCGGTGGCCCAAGCGTTAGTGTGTGGCTAAGAACTGTAAAAGGCAGCAGCAGCGAAACGAGTTGGCTGTCTCTTTGCTTAGCGAGTAGAAAATCTAATAAATTAGCAGCATAATCAATTCGCGTCGTTCTACAAACTGTGCGCCTTCAATAAGTTGAGTGCAAGTGGAAGTGGAAGCTTAAATCGCATATCGAAAGCTAACGGTAAACGGTGCTGCACAAATTTAAATGCAAAGAACTGTGGCAAGAACAGCAACGCCCAAGCGGAGAACAAGAAAACCCGAACAACAAATTCGACTTCGAGTCAAAGTGTCAAAAACGGCAGCAGCCCAAAGTGGAACGCGCAGTGTCCCACTTAACCTCAAAAAATACAACTTCCCCCGTCCCACTCTTTCTCACGCATTCAGAGAGATGCATAAATGTATCTGTGTGTGTGTGTGTATATGTGTGTGCGTGAATGCAACTGTGTAAATATGTGATATTGTTGTTTGATTTATAAACGCGCTTGAAAACTGACAACTGGAAACAGCAAACAAAAACTTCATAAATACAAACTCCCACGCTCGTTTTACGCTCCATTAGCTATACTACTATTATTAATATACATACATATATATATAAATATTTCTTTTTGTGAATGAAAAACTCGTCGCGCCTTATACGTATTAAGAGCTCGATTTTGTTGTTCAAATTATTAAGCGCACATTTGTTTGTTACACTTTGAATGGCAGGCGCTTCTGAATCATCGGCGCTTCCGCTGAAACCCAACTGAGTATCGCTTCTTAATTAAACTGGTTTAACTACGATACACAATATGCATATCTATGTGTGCATGTGTGTGCGTGTGCGTGTGCGTGTGTGTATCTGAATCATGTAGGAGTTGGGTCCAAATCGGAAGTAAAGCAACCAGTCCCCACGATTGTTCCGTGGATAAGTGATGTGAACAGCAAAGTGAAGACTCGACAGTGCATTGAACTGAACTAATGATAAGAAGAAGGCAGAACTAAAGCAAGTAAAAGAATGTTGCACTCATGTGAGACCGACTGCATAATGCTCCTCCTACACTATTTAATGAGCCCGGTCGAACCAAGTCGAACCAGACGTTATTTATTAGGGCATATTTAGTTTCCCACCTTTTTACGACTTCTGTTTTGAGCTTATCGCTAAATGAGATCATAAATGGTCTTCGTTTTAACTAAAGTATATCGGGGAACACATTCGTAATATCTAAAAGTTTAGAATATATTAGGTTTATGTTCTAGCATTTTACATTATAGTCTTCAAATGATATCTACTTATACCTCAATAGATATACATATACACATATTATAGATATAACTAATATACTCTTTTCAAGCTAGTAGAAAAGCCATAAAATATAAAGCATGCAACAATCAACAAGACAAACAAAAACAACGTCAACAAAGACGCTCTTTAGCTATATTGAATTAATCAGTTATTGATATAAATTCAGACAATAAACAAACTATATACATATGTATATATATTATGTATGATAACAACAAATATGAGCTTTACAACACGTTCGACTTTTGTGAAGTTTATTATTATTGTGAAACTGAAGTTGATAAATATGTGGAAAATAAACAACACGAAGTTTACTATAGTATGAAGTATATAAACTATATTATGCTATATCTGTACTATTTGTTTATCGAATAAACTTTATTGCGACTCTATAAACAAGTCTATTTGATCGCCAGGTTGCATGATCATACCATAGACTATTGAAACCATTACCAAGAAATATGTATTAAACAATATAAATAAATTAAAAATAAAAATAGAACTTGAAACCTAAACTGTTGCAACTAATACACACAAAAAACTTAAAAAGAAATTTTAGATATCATAGCAAACAGATAAATTTATCACAGATAACAGATATATAAATCATAAAAATCAAATATATCTAGTTTTACAGGGTATACTTAGAATCAGCCATAACTTGGGCCAGACTCTGCAGCTACCCATTTAGATCGCTTAGTGTAGATTACAAAACAGCGTATGAAATATGCAAAATCTTAAAGATTGCAAAACAGCTTCAGCAGCAGAACCAGAACTGGAACCAGAAACGCAAACAGAAACAGACAAACAGACATCGCCCAGTCAGTCAGTCTACGGACTCCACTGAATCTCTCTCTATAAGGCAAAGGCCCAGTCGCAGGTGGCAGCACCTGTAAGCTTTTGGCTCTGCCTATTGACTAGCTGGACGCCCACTTGCCAAACAGGTTGCATAGTAGTAGCAGCAGCTCGATGATCAGGTTGCCAGCGTGGACAGCTAATATATATGGATATATATATATATATATATGTATATACGCAATATATGAGTGCCTGGTGGTGGTAAATTGGGGTATATCTAATATTCATAGACAGAAATCAATTTTAATTATGGAGCACGTACGGGAAGAGCGCTCGACCGATTTATCTATTAACACGCTCACGCTTCCCACAGCGGCGGCTGAGGCAAATGCTGCAGCCGCAGAGAGTGTGTCAGACGTGACATACATTTCACCGTTATCTTGATCAAGCTGCTTATCTGCGCATCACAAATAGGCGAAGAACTAAAGAAGAAGAAGAAGACGAGCACAGACAAACACCCATCTGTGTATGCTTATCAGCATAGAAAAACCGGGAAAGTGTGAAACGAGTCAAGCGAGCGGCAGCTGTACGCAGACTTAGAAACAGACACAGCACACACACACACACACACACACACTCATCAACAGACTGACCGATAGATAGATTCTAACTGACATTTGAGCTAATTAATTAGTAACATTTAAAATATATATAGACTCGACATTTTGTAACTGGTCTGTCAAAAGCGGAACGCACTTCCTGGCATTGAACCAAATGTGGCTTATGAAACTTTAGAGCTTAACAAAAAGCAACAGAAACACAAAACATTTAATACTTATTCATATATAGATGTTTTATATATGTACATACGTATATACCGAGGGCAGCTCAAGAAAATAATACGTTTGACTAAGCTGTTTTTCCATACAACTAAAGAAAGTTATCTGCTGAGAGCTCAAGTCTAAATGCCCTCAGTAATTTATGCAGCTGTTCCCATTTCAGCTTTGCTATAGCCAAGTGTTTTTTTTTTTTGGAAATATTTATAGGCCAGCTATAAAACTTAACCTTTTTTCAATAACTGATTTATTGATGGCTTGTTTTGTTTTTCTATTAAAAGAAAAAAGCCTTGAAGCTTCAATCGTTTCTATTATATCTTCGTATAATGATTATGTAAAGAAGATGGTATTGTAAAGAAGTGTAGAAAAGTGTAAGAGCTGAAACAAAGCTCTTCAAATACCTAAAAAGATTGTATGTAAATTAAAAAAAAAAGAAGATATATACATATATAGACGTATAAGCAAGCTGATGTCTAACTTTATAAAACTTTGCATGGGTCCGTTAATCTGTTGTTATTGTTATTATACATATTATATATATGTTATTATTATTAGATAGAAGATAGAGAAACCGAATCTGTGATAAATGTTTTTAACTAAAACTGAAGCAAACTTTCCGAC
The DNA here is from genome assembly GCA_035045145.1 of Drosophila meridionalis. Taxonomy (NCBI): domain Eukaryota; kingdom Metazoa; phylum Arthropoda; class Insecta; order Diptera; family Drosophilidae; genus Drosophila; species Drosophila meridionalis. Next base: position 4,582,537 of record JAWNPG010000025.1, read on the forward strand.
TACGATCATTATTATGTTAAATTAATTATATATTTTACTATATGCCAAAATAGTTGCCCATTTGTATTACATCTCAAACGCCCCTCGCATGCGAGTTTATACTATTCTTAAGGTTAATTGTGGACCCCTATATGTTCAACATTTAGCGCACATATTACAAAACCGAGACATCGAATGGGCCAAGAGTCAGACGGGTCACTCGACCTGCAAACCTTCAGGCTGGTAAAACGATACCAGCAACAGCAGACACCACACAAATTCATTGACCAAGACAGCAAGACAACAAGTGTGACCTTCAATTGGCCAATAAAGCAATTTATTGAAGATCATCTACCGTCGCCGTCGCCGTCGCCCCTCGTAGGTAAAAGTTGTCCAAGTGTGACTGACGACGAGGCGTGAGAAACTGTAGCAGACTTTTCCCACCTTTTCCCCTGCGATCGTCATAAAAAAAAACCTGAGGCCCACACATGGAAATTACGTGTGAGTGTGCGTGCGTGTGTGTGAACGTGTGATGAACAGCATTTGCAGGACGACACGTTCTGATATATTGAAAACCTCCGTATATCTAACTGATTAGACACCAAATGCTGACAAGGAAAATCAACGGAAAATACTGCACGTGATTTCCAACAAAAACAGGAAAAACTCACAAAACTATGAATCATACAAAATGCCGCTGAGCCACAGGACGGCATGAAGCGGTGCGTGACACGCTAAGGGTGGTGCACCGAAGCGAATAATCAGAGAGAGAGAGTGGGAAAGAGACAGAGAGAGGGACACATCTAGAGAGCACTAAGTGCAGTGCTGCTCAAACGGTGCTCAGCTATGTTCAAGCAGCTCTCAAACTGTGCTCGCGAGTGTAGGCGTAAGCTGTATTGTTGTTGCTTTGCCATAGCTACTATTACCAGCGTTTGAAAATGCTACGCTACTCTGTAGTTTTTCGTTTTGCTCTGGCTACCGCTCTCATTTATAGCGGAGCCGTAGCAGAGCCATAGTCGAACGAAAAATTTTATGAGCTCTGCTCTGCTCTCGTAGTTCATTGTTTTCATATCGGTAGCAATCAGTGCTCCCATTTTAGCTTATTTTAAGCTAGATCTGGCTTATTTCGAAATGAAATAGCTTAGAAAGTGGTTGAAATGCTTATAGCTTGAAATCTAGCTTATTTCAAATGTCATAAAGCTTATTTTTTTAGTGGTTGTAAAGTATTTTAATGGTAATTTTAAGGGGCAAATCAAATTAAATTAGTATTTTTCGGTGAATTTTGATATCTAATGCAATTTTCCGCATAAATTTATGTTAATATTATTTGGTCACACTACAGTAATATTAGGCGCTTTAAATTTATGTGAAAAATGCCAAAAGTTATTTATACACAGAATTTTCGCGAATCGTGGATAAATTTTGATGAATTAAGGAGTGGCTTCGCAAAGTCCCAACAGACTCCACAAAATCATATTGCTGCTTTTGTAAAGCAACAATTGGGGCTAAATTATGCGAATTGCGGCAGACTGCCAAAAACATGTCGCGTGCATGCAAGGCAATACGCAAACAAACAAAATTAATTTTGTTCCAAAGTCGTTTAAAACAGAGGAAATTGATGATATAACTTCATTTATATATTAATATATAAATATTATTTAAATTTCTGTTAAAAATTATACATTATAAAAGTGGTTTTATCGTTAGCTTATTTTAAAGAATTTTTTTGTTGAATTTTAGCTTATTCTAGCTTATTTTTTTCTTCAATCTAGCTTATGGTGGCTCTGAAAATCTGGCACCACTGGTAGCAATAGCAATAGCACAAAACGAAATGAACGACTACGCTCCGTCAGAGCGGTAGTCGAAAAACGAGAGCAATAGCGATAGCTGAAACAGAGAGCGAGATGAAATCATAGCAAGATGAGAACAGAGCCAAATGAGAGCATATCGAGATGATAACAGAGCGAGATGGGAGCAAAACGAATGTGCGAGAGCGATATGAGTAGCAGCAGATCTTTCTGTTTGTTTTATTTAAATTAATGATTATAATTTAAGTTTATTTGAAAATGAAGATGTTTATGTAGTATTAGTTAATTATAATCATTAATTTAAATAAAAACAAACATATCGCTCTCGCACATTCGTTTTGCTCCCATCTCGCTCTGTTATCATCTCGATATGCTCTCATTTGGCTCTGTTCTCATCTTGCTATGATTTCATCTCGCTCTCTGTTTCAGCTATCGCTATTGCTCTCGTTTTTCGACTACCGCTCTGACGGAGCGTAGTCGTTCATTTCGTTTTGTGCTATTGCTATTGCTACCGATATGAAAACAATGAACTACGAGAGCAGAGCAGAGCTCATAAAATTTTTCGTTCGACTATGGCTCTGCTACGGCTCCGTTATAAATGAGAGCGGTAGCCAGAGCATAGCATAATTCTTATTGCTATTACTGCTACAGAGTAGTTTTTGCAAACGCTGACTATTACTGCTGCTGTAGTTGTTGTTGTTGTTGTTTTTTGCGTTTCTGTGTTTGCTGTTCGCTCAGTTGGCAATTTTGTTGTGTTCGTCGGTTTCAGTGCTCGACGAGTTGGGCTAACGCGCGGTTCGGCTTGGTCGATTTTAAAGCGTTTTCATAGAAAGTGTGAAAAGTGTGTGAAGAATTTGCAAACAATCGCATTAACAAATGCGCCGAAACAAGTTTGATTGTTACACAAGTGAAATTAATGTTTCCATTTGGTAATAATCTTCGCCACTGAAGTGAAAACTATGTATATAGTTATCTAATACTAAACAAGAGAAATAAATTTTGATAATTACAAAAATGAACAATAGCCGAAAGAGGGAGGAGAGATCTATAAATAATACAATAATTGCTATTTAACTTGTATATCAAATGAGCTGTTGGCAGTTGCGAAAGCTACTCTATATTTATAATCTAATTTTAATAATGTATGGTAATCGTAATGCGGTCGTTTGGCTATATAGGATATTAATATGAGTAAAGCTGAGTCGCACAGTTGACTCAGCTTCACTCATATAAATATAATAAGTATATATAATTAAAATATACTATATTATACTTTAAATTCGGCTAACCAAAAACTTCTTATTATGATCAACTAAAAAAAACCCTCACTTAATACATAACTGACCTACCTAAAGTATGCCGTATCATATCTTTAAAAAAAAGTAGTTAACAGGAAACTGATTGAGGCGCCTATTAGCCCCATATTGCTTGCTACTTGACCACAAACAACAACCAGGTCCAGTGAAATGCCAAGCATTCCACAAATGCAAAAAACGACTTCGAATTAACCAACCATCTTTTTCATCTCATTGCAGGTTTTGCGTTTTCTTCTTTTGAGCACATCAACTAATAGCATTGAGAAAACAAACAAACAAACAAAAAATAAATATATAAATAAAGAAATAAAGAAATCAACAAGAAAGCGAAGCAGAACATCGTAGTGAAAATTATTATACGCTACAGAGAACCGAATGCAAGAGCTATGCCGCAGCAGCAGCAGCCCCAACTACAGAGGCAACTGGCACGAGAATATGGCAGCAATCAGAATGACAAACTGCAGTGATTAAAACCAGTCAGGCCAGGCACGGCCAGCCCCATTGGCACCAGCAGCCAGCAGCCAGCCAGCCAGCGAGCTAGCGAGTCACTCAGTCTGTGAGTGTAGCAGCTGCAACCACCAGCACCACCCAAGCGAGTGGCAAACGCTGCTGAATCATCAGAATTCAGCACTATACAAAAAATAAATAAAAAATAACAAAAAAAAAAAAAAGCCAGGCTCAACAGAATTTCAAGTGCGCTACGTCAATTGAAAAGACTTTAATTCCAGCAAGTGCTGTCAGAACACGTCAAGAGACCTTCAGCGTACAACGTCAACAACTGTGGCAGCAACAATGCTAATTACTGACCGGAGAAGATATCATCATCCACACAGTGGCACCAGCGCGACAGATGCCAGCCTTTGGCTCAGCATCTGCATCTGCATCAGCGTCAGCATCGCGTCTGTCGCTGCTTGGATGCCCGATGTGCGGCCCGATTTACAAACAAGTAAGTTCCAAGTTCGCCAACAATTACACTGTAACTCTTCCTCTTCTGCTTCTGTATTGTTGTTGTTGTTGTTGTTTATTTGTGCCACTTGTTGTTTGTTTTGCTGTTTTGTTCTTTGTTTCTTTATGTTTCTGTGCTCTGCCGCTCGTTTATCAGCATTCGCTGGCCGCGCTGCTTATCGCGCCCAATTTTTCGCAATGCTTGCAACAAATTAGCGTTTCCTCTGAAGCAACTTGTAAAATGGGCCATCTAATTACGCCCATTTCTTCTAATGAAATCAAATGGCAGCAAAATTTTTGAATCGGGATTTTTATTGTAGACCCATTTCAATGCCATAGGGAGTATTTTGTTTGAAGAAATTCTTTAAATAGAATTAGTTAGAATTTTTTTTATATGTAGAACTGTTTGTGCTGAGTGATTAATTGGATAATAAGGCTGTTATATTTGATTTTATTTGTGGGTTAAGTTCTATAGTAGTAACTATTGTAGTTCTCTAGTTCTCTACACTAGTTACTAGTTCCCTATAACAAGTGGTTTGGTATATATTATAATTTTATAGATGTGTTGTTAGAACATTACAATTGCATTGTATGTATTCAAATCTTATTAAAAAATAAAATAAAAAAAAAATCTAAAAATCAAAAATCAAAAATGAAAATAAAAGTAAGTAAATTAGTAGGTGATTATTAAAACAAAATGAAAATAAAAGTAAAATTATATAACTAAATTTGTGGATAATTTATCCGAATATGCTATATCAATAGTCCTATTAGAAACATTCTTTTTTCCTGGACTCCCTCAGAGCTTATACCGCAATAACCTTCAAATGATCCCTTCTCCGATCCCTTCTTAAAACACGTTCCCCTCAGTATTCCTGAATCCAGAACTTGCCCTACTTTTAACTCTTTAATAGCACAACTGTTTAAAGCACCTTTTTTAAATAGTAATAATAATCATAACAATTATCTATGCTATTTAATCTGTAAAAGCTTTTAGCTTTCCCTCCATCAAACCACTCACACTCAAATAATTCATATTTTAATTGACTTTCATTTGGATTTGCAGAGCCAGACAAAGTGACGGCCAGTTTCTTTGGCAACACAACGGACTATTATAAGATTTTGGACTACAATGATGACAGTGTTCTCGTGGGTGCCAAGTAAGTACAGCGAACGCCTGATTTTAATTGATATGTGTATGTATATGGACTTTGAATGCCTGAAGGTTTCTCTCTCTCTCTCGCTCGCCTTGCCATTTACGAATTAGCAAAACAATCAATTCTTTCCTACCTGAGCTGCATGCGAAAACACTCATTTTTATTGGCACGAGCTAACTTAAATATTTATAAATAAAAAAATCAACTAGAAACATTGTTCGATTCGCGGAATAATTAACGCGCCATTGGCATTACGAAGGCTTTTGTTTTTCCTCTTTCTCCTAGCAACTATTGTTGAAATATGTGCTAATTTATCAGTATATCGATATATTATATAGATATATATGTATTTTTTGAGTGAGTGTGTGTGTGTTTCTAGCCAAGTGCAAATCTTGCATTTCTCATTTACTTTCCTGGAATCACGTTTGTATATACTCAGGCAGGCGAATTTGTTTATTTACGTATAATTCTATTCAGCATTCGCTTGAAATGAAACATGCAAAAGTGCAATTAACCAGATCCAGACAGCAAAAATGTATAAAAAAATTCCCCAAAACCAAAAAAAAACAACAGATTTATATAAAGAAACATAAATTTGATTAATTATTATGAGGGTAATTAAAGAGTTTTAGCTTAGTACTGATATTACTTAGCAGCAGCTTAAAGAATTATATAGTATCTACGTATATATAATTCAATTAGTCAAATTTAATAAAAAGCTTTTTAGTGCTAAAAAAAAAATACATTTAAGATACATAAATCTTCGTTTTGAATAACGCCAAGGCCGAAGATGTTTGAGGAAATAAAATTTGCGGCTAGCTGAACAGATACGGGCTCCAGCAGGTTGTCTTTACATAGACTAAAATTATATGGCCTGAACATGGATGAAATAATGACAATTAAAACGCAATTGCATATTTAAGTGCTTGATTCGACGTTTCTGAGTTCTAATTATTTGCGCAAATAACCTTGAGGAGATGATGCTCACTTGGTACAGCTGTGTGTATGTGTGTGTGTGTGTGTGTGTGTGTTTGTGTTTGTGGCTCATTTATTTTGGCTTGGTTGGCAATTAGCTAAATTAGCACACATACTCACTCACACACACACATACGTGACAATTAAGTAAATAATTTGATTATCATCTCGTCGCAGGGACGTCATCTACAATATCACATTGCGTGGACTGAAGGAGACCAGCCGGCTGGAGTGGCGCAGCTCGGGCGCCGATCGTGAGCTGTGCGTGCTGAAAGGCAAACACGAATGGGATTGCCATAACTATTTGCGTGTGTTTGCCCGACTGCCCAATGGGCAGATTCTGCTCTGTGGCACCAATTCGTACAAGCCGCGCTGTCGTCACTACACCACCGTGGATCAGGCGGCAGAAGGAGCCGAGACGAGTGCCAGCGCGGCCAGCGGCAACAGCATGCTGTACGAGATAACGCGAGATGTGGAGGCTCAGGGTCTCTGCCCCTACAGTCCCGCCCACAACAGCACCTATGTGTTCGCCGACGGGCAGCTGTATAGCGCCACTGTGGCTGACTTCTCTGGCGGTGATCCGTTGATCTACCGCGAGAATCTGCGCACCGAGCAGTACGATCTCAAGCAGCTCAATCAGCCGGACTTTGTGGGCGCCATTGAGCGCAATGGCTACGTGCTGTTCTTCTTCCGTGAACTCTCCATGGAGTACATGAACTTCGGCAAGGCAGTGTATTCGCGTGTGGGTCGTGTGTGCAAGAACGATCGCGGCGGACCCTACAATCATGCCAAGAGCTGGACATCGTTTCTCAAAACGCGGCTCAACTGTTCGGTGCCTGGCGAGTTTCCATTCTACTTTGATGAGATACGTAAGTGCCGATATGCTAATACGCCCACCATTCTTGGCAAATTCATATGACATCATTATTAAACTCTCATTGTCTCTCTACCCAAACAGAGGCTATAAGTCCGGTTGTGGAGAGCGGCCCCAATGCGTTGGTCTACGCGGTGTTTACCACACCGGTGAACGCCATACCCGGCTCGGCGGTGTGTGCCTATCGCGTGGACGACATATTGGCTGCCTTTGATGGCGCCTTCAAGTCACAGAAGGATTCCCAATCGCACTGGCTGCCAGTGGAGCAAACGCAGGTGCCTAAGCCACGGCCCGGCCAGTGTGTGGACGACTCTCGCACGCTGACCAGCATTGCGGTGAACTTCATTAAGAATCATCCGCTGATGGAGAGCGCCGTGCCTGCTGTGCACGGTCGCCCGCTGCTCACGAAGGTCAATCTGCACCATCGGCTGACGGCCATTGCGGTGGATCCGCATGTGCGTGCCTTGAATGGCAACCACTACGATGTTATCTACAGTGGCACCGATGACGGCAAAGTGACCAAGTTCATCAATACCTTGACATCGCATCAGAACAGCAGCGTCGATCGCTTGCGCACGGTGGTCATCTCTGAAATGCAGGTGCTGCCCCTGGGTACACCTGTCCGCGAGTTGGTTATCTCCTCCAAGAAGAACACGCTCGTCGTTGTCAGCGATGGACGCCTGGTGACGGTGCCCCTGCATCACTGCTCATTGATTGTGGACTGCCTGGGCTGCCTCAGCCTGCAGGACCCGAACTGTGCCTGGGATCTGCAGACGCACGAGTGCAAGAATCTGGCCGCAAGCCAGCACAAGTTCGGCACCAAAACCTATCTCCAAAGTCTGAATACGACCAAAAAGGTGGCTGCATCCTTGTGTCCGAAAACTGCCGCAGATCCAGTTATTGTTACCATGGCCCCATCGCAAATGGAGGAGGTGCAAAAGCTCCACTATGCCAGCGTAGGTGGTGCACCGGCTGAGGTGCAACCAAGCCTGGAGCAACAGCCCACAGGCAGTGGTGCTGACTTTGCGCTCAATGACTACATTGATGAGAACAAAATACCGCAGGCATCCGTGGATCCAGAGCAAGTTATGACCAATCTGCATGGTAAGTGTGAGAGTTAAACTCATTACTGCATTATCTAACCTTGCTTACTCCTTGCAGATCCCCAGAAATCAATAGCCGTTGTCAATGAGGTGCAGAAGGCTTCTGCCTTGGCAGACAACACAATCATTATCATTGCCGTAGTGTCGTTCATGGCATTCTTTTTGGGTGGCATGGTGGGCATCAAGATCAAGCAGTGGTGCAATCAAAACAGATTGGATGCCAGCCACCACAATCACTTTGGCAAGCCCATGTAAGAACTGACTTTGGAGTAAACTATATGCCTATATATGACTAAGCATTTCCATTCTCTTTATCACAGCCAATTCAAGCATCAAAACAGCGGCAAGGACATTAATTTGCTAATCAATTCGAATCCATATACCACGACACAGAAAACCCCGAATCTCGATCTTGAAAAGGATCGCAGTCACGAATGCAAAAACTCCACAGAACATTTGGAAAAGGAGCTGCCTTGCAAAACGTCCACTCTGACAAAAGTGAAGCGCACTTATATATGATGAGATGGGAAACATCATCAGTTATTTTGATGGCCAGTTTACCACAAAATTAGTCGAATTTTCGTTGTTTATGTTGATGTTAGTTGTAGTAATCCCCCGCCCCGATTGGACGTATCAGCAGTTTTTAATTGGCGCGTTTGAAACGCGTCTTGGCGCATCCGAAACTGCTGTGCTTATATATTTAGTTACTTTTTTTGTCAAGATTTAGTTTAATTTATCGCTTAAGCGTCGTAGCGTCGTAGCGTCGTGTGCTACAGTTGAAGTACAGTTAGGAAAAGGCAATAACATTAATTTCGCATTCGGCACGTCTGTTTATGTTTATTGGATAGTATAATTTGTAAGTGCAAAACGTAGAGCTTAAACAAATTACATATCACATGTAGAATGCACTCGAATCGGGCGACACAAAAATTGGCTAATTTGTTTTATTGAACAAAAGTTTTTGGTGCCCAGAAATGGCCAGAAATACTGAACCCACCCATGAATCAAATATTTTTCTCGAAATTCAGACGATTATTATTCTGTACAAGTATTTTGTTAGACTGAAAGTTTTTCTATTTTCTTTATAGTTTTTCCATGTGCATGTAACAATATGCTATTTAATTATAAACTTTCTGTTTTTGTGGCTAAGCAAATGCAATATAAATTGTATCTAACATAAAGCTCAATAAGGAATTGAATATAAGAAGAATGTGTATTTTTGTAATATTATATAATACGATCTAGATTTAAGCGATCCATAGCGATTATTTAACGTTTAGTTCTGCGGTCAAACATAAATGAGGCTGTTTCGTACGAACTGAGATCCATTGACACAGCAGCCCTTAAAAAAAAATGAATGAAATAACGCACAAATAATTATAGAACACGCCTTAAAAACAAAAAATTACAAAAAAAAAAAATATATTTATACGTATAACAATCAATTTATATGCCTATATTTAGGGCCTTAAATGTAAAGTAAAATACTTAGACTAAGCATTAAAATAAATTTATACTTGCTTGCGTGTATTTTAAAGCAGAATCAGCATTTTATATGTTTATGTTTATCGTTTAAGATGTTGTCCGTCCGTAACGAATTCGAATTTTTTATAAATAATAATTATAATATATTTTTATATGTATTTGTATCTAAAATGTTTAATGTCTAAGTACAATTTTAAGCATAATGCAAAAGAAAACAATTTTACACAAAAGAATTTTATAAATCAGAAAAGAGTATGTCTATATATATCATACAAAAAAATATTAAGAAACAGGAACTGGTTGTGCTCGGTGACTCGGAAAATACAAAAAATTTTTTACAATCTTATCACAATCGAGCAATACCACATCCTGAAATTCTCATATTGTGATAGATTTTATTGAAATTTTTAATGAAAACAAAAAAACAAAATTATATGCCTTTTAGGTTGAAAAACAATAATATATGTGAAATGGAGTTTTTCTGCATGCAAATAATTTCGATTGAACAAAAGTCGATATAAATTTTATAAAATATGTGTATTGTACTTGATATATGTATATTGTTGTAAAGGCATTCAATGAGCTATGCTAAATTTAATAAAGTCGTCATTTTTAATACAAATTTCTATGTTTTTCTATTACCCAATTATTTATTATTATTTATGTTTGAGCAAATTTCTCTTGTTTTAGAAATGCATTAACAGTTCAAATACTGCTAAAGGACACTGCACTGTTATATGAATATTTAAGCTCATGTAAGCGCACTGTTATATGCATATTTCAACTCACTGTTAAGCCACTGAATTTTGCTCAAACGTAAATTCCACTCAAAATGTTAACATTCATTGCCCAAAGACTTAACATAATTTTATATTTAAAAATTACTTTTGGACCTTACGAATATTATTTTTGATATATATATATATATTTTTAATATATCTCATAGTAGTTAAAAAAAATAATAATAAAAAATATAAAAGTATACAAAATATTTATGTTTGTCGAATTTCTTACAGTGAAATGTTAATAAATCCACAGTTGATTTTTTGGTATTTTTTAGCTGTATTCAATAATGCTAAATGAGTTTGGTCATACTGCTGTTGAGTGTCTTTCATTTCCTGTGCGTTTCCTTTGAGATTGAGTTGTACATTCTTGTTAATCTGCAATTATTGTGTGCATCGGAAGTTTTTATAAACTTATTGTTGCTTAAAAATAATTATTACGATGTGATCTACGCGGTAGTATAAGCATTGATGTGCTTTACATGAAATTAAATGGAATAATGGTAAGCGGCTTTATAGAGAAAAAGTGTAATACTGATGTATTGATGAATGTTCTTTTCCTGAAGAGTCGAATGATAGTGCCTTTGTAAAAGGGTTTCTAGAGTTCATATCTTGTAGAAAGAATAAGAACGGCCAACTGATACATTTATAGAATAGATTCTTTACATTTTTCCACCCTTTGCATACTAATGTATGTTATTCATTTTGTTGCAGCTGCCGCATTGTGTTGCACGCGCACGTGCTCAGAAGCCGGCGTGTGAGAGGAATATCTATTGAGGTAAGTCTTGAAATGTAATTTATAAATTTATCCAAATGTCTTATGATAAGTTCAATCTGAACAAAGTGTTGTTGATTCATAACTAAAAATTAAACCAAAAGGATTCTGATAATTCAAATTGAATTAGAAATTCATGTTGATAATGAGAATTTTTCACTTACTTAATCTGCATTTGTTTTTTACAGATGCTACATGCACGTGTTTCCAACTCAGGTTTTGTAATGGGGAATGATTATAGGTAAGATATATGACAAGCTAATTCAATTTCAGTTGATTCTGATGATAAGTTCAATCTGAACAAAGTGTTGTTGATTCATAACTAAAAATTAAACCAAAAGGATTCTGATAATTATAATTTAAATATAAGAATTGATTAAGATATCGCAACAAAATCTAATCAATTTTATGTTGCTATTTGCAGACCTCTTGAACATATCCGAGGGCCCGAAAAACTTAGCTAATAACTGGTAAGTTATCTCAAGCAAATATATATATATATTTATATAACCATGTTTATATGATGACAAGTAATTACCGTACGATTTCTGTGATTAAAAACCCCATGGCTGCAATTTTTGCAACTGATACAAAATTATTGCAAAAAAAAGCTATTGAATGTGCAGAATTATTTTTACTAATTATTGCTTTCCTTTTTTTAGGTATTACTGGGAAATATTAGGGGATAGTATTAACAGACATGACAGCCTCTAAAAGGTAAGTTAAACAAATAGTTTTTAAATATTTAAATTGTGTTTCCAAAATGATGAAAGTAATTACCGTATGATTTTTGTGATTTCAAACCCCATGGCTGCATTATTTGCAACTGAACTGTAAATGCAATTTATTTATATATAATATATATACTTATACTTAACTAATTTCCATTTTAACATTTTCTATTTCAGCGTTTCATATGCAAACAATATATAAATAAATGTTTCTGTGGCGCTCACTAACTAAGGTATGTTTCAGTATTCTTTAAATCTTCGTTAATCGTTTGACGTCATGATGAATATCTTTTAAATAAACTTTCGTTCTACCGCATAAATAATGGGGAGAAAGATTTCTGAAAAAAATTCCCTTTAAATAATTGATAAAGCATTAAACAATTTCATAATACTAAAACGTGCTCTCTATTTTATTTGACAGGTTTCACTATTGTTTAAGATGACATCATATAGCCTACATATAGAGGTAATTTTTTAGCTTCAATTTCTTTTTATTTTTATAAGACCTTGATGATCATTTTAATCTGAAAACTATGCTGAGTAATCAAACAAAATAAACCAAAAGGATACTGATAAAAATAATATCAATTTAAAATTATAAGCATTTGAATCGAACTTTCATCTAACTTCATCTCACTTTTTACTTGCAGTAAAACCTTGAAAGGAATTCTTTAGATTGTAACAGTGAGTCTACGCCAAGGTAAGTCTCTTTAGGGCAATATCTTAACCAAAAACTTGTAAAAACTCTTCCATGATGTATACTTCAGTATAGTTCATTAGAAACAAACATGTTACAAATTTTTGAAGCTGATCTTGAAAATAATTTATCAAGCAAGATTATGTTAACTTAATTTATAATCAAATTCATTTTCTAATTTACAGTTATTGATGTTGATTCGTTCGGCAATCCTAATGGACCTATGCATAGCTTAAGGTATGTTTCATTAATTTATATAGTAATACAACTATTTTTGCATCTGATGAACTATCCTAATTCAGGATCCCTCTACTGAGTGGAACCCATTAAAAACCGTGCGGTCAACTTTCCCTGACTGAATACAAACCTTAATAATATCATGTTATAATATCATGTTTAGGAGAAACTAAAATGATTTTTTTTTATTTACAGCTCTGACTGGGTTTGAATTTCTGTTTCACGTGTCAGCCAGGTATGTTTACTAGATATTTTTAACACTATATATATGTTATCTGATGAACTATCCTAATTCAGGATCCCTCTACTGAGTAGAACCCATTAAAAACCATGCGGTCAATTTTTCCCTGTCTGATCAAAATCAAATAAAAATAAGATATTTATGCGTAATCCAACAATTGTTAATAGTTTACAAACTTTGTATTTGCAGCTGTCTATCAATTGGCAACTTCCGATATCATCCAGGATTGTTTGAAGAGGTAAATTTCCTTATTTAAAGTAGTCCAGTCTTCAGTATGATGAAAATTCCTTTTTAGGAACAAGACCTGAGTAATAAACACCATGCTGTTTTATCTTCTTTCCCCGACTGATGTATTAATATTTATAAAATAAATATTTTAATTTTCTTTGATTATTTTAAATAATTTTCTTTCTTTTTCCTTTCAGATTACAACTAAAACCCGGATATCAACTGACTTGCAAATAATTTATGAATACAACTGAATAAAAATCAAATTACAAATTACATTTTTAAATTATATCTTTATTCACTTGAGTTCGCCACAGGCGTAGATGATAATCTTCTGGGAGGGGGTGCCAGATTTGTTGCCACATCGTTCCATTTTACGCACAACGTCTGCGCCGCTGATGACATGGCCAAAGACCACGTGCTTGTTATCCAGCCAGTCGGTTCTGTAATAGATGATATATATATATATAGTATATGAAATATATATAGTATATGAAATATATATAGTATTATCTGCATGGTTATTCCCTGTGGCAATCTTTACTTTGTGGTGCATATGAAGAATTGGGAGCCATTTGTGTTCGGCCCTGAATTGGCCATGGATAACGTGCCGAAGCTGTTGTGCTTCAAATTGAAATTCTCGTCGGCGAACTTCTTGCCATAAATTGACTTGCCGCCGGTCCCATTATTATTGGTGAAATCTCCGCCCTGGCACATCTAGAGTATATAAAAATATATATACATTACAATCAAGTTGCGCCTTCATAGATCTTCATCTATCACTCACAAACTCTGGAATGATGCGGTGAAATGTGCAGCCTTTGTAGCCATAGCCCTGCTCGTGCGTGCAGAGCTGCCGAAAGTTCTCCGCCGTCTTGGGCACCACATCGGCACGCAGTAGCATTACGATGCGTCCAGCGTCGTTGCCACCAATGCGTATGTCAAAGAACACCTGTGGATTTCGTTTTTCTGACTTCTCAATCACTGCCGGGCCTGTTGACGGCGTTTCGACCGCATCCTTTGGCGCCTCGGCCTCGCCCTCCGCCTCTAAAGTGGCTCCCGCGTGCTTTTGCAGCCAGTCGTCATCCGCCCACACCGGCTTGAAGCTGTCCTCCTTGACGCGCACCGGCTTGGCTAGATTGACGCGTATCGTACGGCCGCATAGCTCTGAATCATTCTAAAAAAAAAGGGCGCGCATAAACTGATTGCTCTGATAAGCTAAGAGCTTGGGCTCACCATGTTGTCAATGGCAGAGGCAGCATCTTCGTAGTTCTCGTATTCAATGAAGGCAAATCCGCGATGCTTTTGCGATTCGTAGTCGACCGGCATTTGAATATCCGCAATGTCGCCGAATGGTATAAATGCATTGTTCAGCAGCCTTTCCGTCACCTCATCGGCTAATCCACCCACATAAACAGTCCGTTTGTCATTTGACATTATTCACATAAACGTTTATGTTTTCAACTACTTTTGTAAATAAAATGCGCCCAGCTGCTGCAAAAGCATTGCTGGTTTTTTCATTAACAAGTTGGCAGCAACGCTAAGACTTAGAGCTGCCAGATTATTGAAGTTAGTCGGCGGGTGGCAACGTTATCGGTTTTTAAATTTGTGTAAATTGTATTATAATTTGTTCTATAATTATAAATAAACATTGCTTAAATACATTTGATATATATTTATTATTATTTATACATTTTTCTTTCCCATTTCTAATTTAATAGTTCTTGTTGAATGTGCATAATGTAAATATTTGTAAAAATATATTGTTAATCTTTTTTTTAATAGTTATAAATATAATTAGTAATTAATGTTACGTAAGATAAGATTCACTGCTACTGCACATTCCGTCTGCTGCCGCACATTTGATATTGTTATAGGTATCGTTTATATTCATGGCAACCGGCGGAATTAGAAAGTCAACCAGCCTTCGGCAATAGCCGGGCACGTACGCATACGAGGCGTACAGAATAAGTGAGATGCAGCTGCCCAGAAGTATGTCTGCAAATATATGTATATACAAAAACAAATAACATGAATTACATTAACGTAAATCGTAAGCTAAACATTTTCTATATGTCATCATTCGGCAGCAGTTAGTCATAGTCGCTATGACGGGTAAATACTGACCGAAATAGATAAGATACCATTTGCAGTCGTGAGAGGGAGAGACAGAGAGAGAGACGGTGTAATAGATGGCAGCCATCAGGCTAACGATTGGTAATCGCTGATTAATGGCTGCACTCTCGAAACAACTACTTACGGCAAAACACCTTCTCCCATGGCTCGCAGATGGCTATCTGTGTGTTCAGTTCGTAGAGTCGATAGAGCCAGATCACATATCGCTTGAATTTCGCAAATTTCTCAGCCATTTTCAAAGGCATGGCGATACCATAGCAGACGCTGGCCGCAAGGTTTTCGGTGCACGACGATCTAAACGCACTGAGGGCGCACAGTGGACTAAAATCGAACTGGGAATGAACCTGGCCCAATCGGGTAAAGAAACACAAGCCACAAACCACAAACCACAAACCGCGAACCGCAAACCGTAAACACGCCACAAGGAACGTTATCATAAAATGTTTGTAAATCGAGCTAAATACTTACTTTCCCGCCGAGTGATAAAGAATTTCGTTTTTATTGATTAGTGCTTTGGGGCATTATCTACGAAGACAGCCGTTTGTGTTTGTGGACCTTCGTAATCAATTGATAAATTCTCGCTGCTTTGATTCACAGACAATCAATCAGGCGACCAGCGGCACCACGGACAGCAGGAACACCCAAACGGATAGCACATCGTTGGCATAGGCATTAATGTGCACCGCCACGCAAAACTCGACGGCGGCGTTGTTATTATAGTGTATGCAGCTGGTGCGAATGCGCTCCGATATCGCCGACAGATTGGTGTAGGCGAAGTTTAAGGTGAAGCCATAAAGCTAAAGGAAAAAAAAATAAGAAAATAAGATTATTATTAACAAATTGTTAACCCATTGACAGGTGTACACAACTCACTCTATAGTTGGGATACTCGCGCTCCAGCTCCTCACTGTAGGCGGGCTCATCGTAGCGATTGCTGGAGAACGTGCACAAACTCTCCATTTCACTCAGAATTTTGAGCAGGCGTGGTTGAAAGGCGCTAGAGAAAGGCAGAGTGAATTATCAGATCAGTTGGATTTGCATATGCTCGCCATTTTACACCCACCGATTCCAAAATGTTTTGCGTGTGTTGCGCCAAGCGCTTATCTTTTTCATAATCTTGCGCTCGATGTGCTTCTGCAGCTGGGCGAGATCGTAGCTGCGCTTGTACACATAGTCGAGCTTGTGGATGCCGCCATGGGGCGCCTGCTGGCGCCTGTTGAACACCGGCAACCAGCAATCGCCGTTCTGCACATCGAAGTTCGTCATGCTGACGCGCTCCTCGGCTTGGATATTGATGTAGATCTAAATGATGGATGGGATTCATTAATCGGACAAGGGATTCATTCATCACTCATCACTCACATTCTGTGGCGTCACCATGGAATAGACTCGCGTCAGCGGGCAGAAGACATCCTGCAGCTGGTAGCGTTTGCCCGTCGTGGGCGCCACAAGCACCAGTTCGCCGCTGTCCGGATGTCGGTAGATGACAAACGTGCACTCGCCATACGGACAGGCCAGTCCGAGCAGCAGCCAGCACTCCAGGTCCAATGCCAACATGTAATTGCAGAGCAGCACGCCCAGATCCTTGACGGAGCACCAGGTGCTGTCCAGCAGTGTTTGATTGTTCAGCCAAACGCCTTGAAAGTTCTGGCACGCATCCAGTGGACTCCGCACCGGACTCAGTAGGGAGACAAAACGACAAACACGCTCCAGCTGCATCTCGCTGGGCAGCGGCAGCGGCTCCAGCAGACGCGTGAGGCACACGCGCTTCCCATGCGACGTGCAAATCAAGGGCTCCACATAGCGTTGCGGTTGCGGGAGTAGTTGTTGCAGCTCCAGCCGACGTTCGCGCAGATATTGCTGCAGTTCAGGCAGCTCGGCACAGGCCAGACTGCCAATTTGCAGTGGCGCCACCTGGTTGCCCGGCTCCATGCTCAGATAGAACCACAGATGCACGCTCTCCTTGAACTCCGGATATTGCTCGACCGATATATTCGTCACGGAGTCAATCAGCGGCCGCTTGTAGCCGACCAGAACCTTGGGCATGCACAGCTCAATGCAACCCTCGAACTGAAAGAGGGCATAGTTAATATATATTGATATATATATATGTATTGTATATTGAAGTGCTCCAGGCAGTTCCCTTCCTGCCTCTCACCTTGCGACAGGCCATGAGACTGCTGATGGGCACACGATACTCCCCCAGCCAGTTGCATTGCACGCGCTGGTAAAGATCGGACGCCTCGTCTGTGTACTGCTGCTCGATCAGCTCGTCAAACAGGCTGATCTTCAGATCGTCGCGCAGATCGTTCAGTTGGCCCGTCAGCTGCAGCTGCAGACGCTCGTTCCACGTGGGATTCGAACCCTCCGCCGTGCGACTGCGACACAGCCTCTGGCCATAGCTTAGTGTTATAAATGGACGCACATTGGAGTACATCAGTGCTGAAATATGCAAATAGCAAGGCGTTTATGACTTAATACATATATCTCTATCAATCTTAGATGTTCTACAATTTAGAATATCTCAAAGTCGAATAACGTTTCATATATCCAGATGCCAAATTGTTTAACTGAATACTATAATCCAATTTGTCTTAATTTATATTAGTCCCTTACTTTTCAATTCAATTCCATTTCTCTTCAGTCAAATTATCGATTTTTATCGACAGGGAAATGGTAAAATTTATCGAAAAAATTATCAATTCTTACTGCGCATAAATTCTTACAGCGTATGGATTCAGATTGTCATCCTGATAAAGATTATGTCTACTTTATGGAGTCTGCCACGCCTCCTTCTGCCTGTTTGTGCATATGGTTATATATGTTTACTAGAATTACTGGGTATTTTATAGTCTCGCATTTTCTCGCCAACATCAAGGAATCAAAGACTTGGACTATAGTAAAAATATAGGAAATTTAATAAGTAGGACTATAGTAAAAATATAGGAAAGTTGAGGAAGACTTGAAATTTGGAATATATAGACGAGAATACAAGTGTCTTTTAGTGTCAAGACTTTCGAGATACTCCAACTAGAGCGTGGGAAATCGGGAAATACTAATTCCGGTATTTTTTATATTCTATCTATGTATTTCGATTAAATTTTTGCTAAAATACAATACGCTGTTCATCGTATCATGCTGTCGGTTGCGTCCGACTGCATTTCTGATATGAAACTCTTCAGATAGTAATATCAATGTAATAGATAAGAAAATACTATAAAAACTATATTTAAATACTTGTAATTGCAACTTTACCATCAGTATACCTCGGTCATACAATGTGCTTGGAGGAACTATATAGAATTAAAGTGGAAGCTCTGGAGCTATCGAGGGATGTCATTGTAAACTGGTGGCAGTCGGGGGATAAAGTTGAAGACCTACGCAATTGGGAGTGTAAAAAACTGCTTTTGGAGGTCCTTGATGTGGCCGCCGAGTGTGTGGACCAAGTTAGAACGAATGTTGACTGGAATCATGGGGAAAATGGAGCTAATAACAGAATTTTAGCAAATGGTTACAGTGCCACAGCAGATGGAACTGAAAGAACCGAAGGATTTATAGCTCACATTAACAGGATCCACAACAATATGCAAAATATCAGAGTTCGACAATTTCTGTAACTAGTCTATAGTCTGACTAAAGTCAAAATACAAATATATTATCAAAATAAATATAATAAACATATATAGTCTCAATATATATATATATATAATATCAAGCTCAATATATATAATATCAAGCTATAGCTATACCATCAGTAGAGACTATATATAAACAATATATAATCAAAATATATAATCTCAATAAATATACAATATCAAGCTCAATATATATAATGTCAAGCTATAGCAGTGTAAACTTTCATATGTGAAATAGATAGTTAGCTCTAGCTGGAAATAAACAGACATAGTCCGTGAACAAAAATGAATTCGGGATTAAACTGAAGCAACAGGAAGTGAAACTGACAACGTAGAAAATAAAAGAGTTTGAAATATTGTTTAGCTATATAATACCATGAGTAATAATGATATGTTATAATAACTTAATAGAAATCAAATGGTATAACGATATTTTTCAACACGTACAGATAACAAGCAACACAGACTAGGGAACTGCCCGATAGAGAGAAAGTATATAATTCAGGTACTTATATACCCTGAACCGATATGGTAAAGCAGGGTATAATGGTTTTGTGAAAATGTATGTAACAGGTAGCAAGAACAGTGGCAGATATTATAAAATATATATTTGAATATGAAATATATATGAATTTAGAGATATTTTTATGCGTGGTTTGTACATTGTTTGAACTAGAGATTTCAAATTTGTTTAGTAGTTCTGTGTAATGAATATAGACATTATGTAATTTTTAGATTTTGGAAACTACGTCCCAATCGCAAAATGTTTGCAAAAAACCTATTTAAAATACTAGAGGCTTGTGCTCTGGAAATTACACACATGTGAATGTCCATTATATGTTCTAAGTTTAATGGAGATGTTCCTTTTACAAGAGAACTTATTCAGAGTGCGTACTTATGCCTTATGATTGGAATATTAGCTCCTCATATGCTTCAGGGTATCTGCTAGTCGAACACTCGAACTTGTTCTCTTATCGTTATTGCGTGGTTTATTTTTATTGCCTTATTTATTCGGTCAAAAGTTTTTAAATTTGGCATTTGGCATTTAGTAATTAGCAAGGAAAGGCCCATGATGGACGGCAAGCAGAAGTGGTTCGCTCTGCTGGCATTGCTGCAGCTCGCCCTGGTGGACAGGACTGCAGGCAAGAGGACATTTAATCGCTGCACCTTGGCACTGGAATTGGATAGACTGAAGGTTCCGCGTGCAGAAATACCCAAATGGGTTTATATCGCACGGGAGCTTAGCAGCTATCAGACTCATGCGCTTACTTCCAGAGATATCGAAGGCTTTCAGCACTACGGCATCTTTCAAATTGGCGATCAATATTGGTGCAAGTCGGCTGTGGGAACCAAAAACATTTGCAAAGTGGACTGCACCGAACTGATTAAGGATGACCTTCAAGCATCGCTCGATTGCGCAAGAATAATACTGAAGGAACATGGCTGGACTGCCTGGACAGTGGGAGAAGTTGATGTGGACGATTGCTTCAAAAGTGCAACGGCAACTGCAGCTGGAGGCGCAGCAGGAGGAGCAGCAGGAGGTGGAGTAGGAGAAACAGCAGAAGGCGGCACTGAAGGACCACATTTAGAATATAACTGCAGAGTTAGACAATTTTTGTAGGTTGAATATGTCTCTTGATCAGATATATACATATATATGATCAGCAATAGTTAAAGAATAAATAAATGCCTACAAAAATGTATAGATTAGATCGGTTAGATCTAGGTTTGATCACTCTGTGCACTCATTCCCATTCCCATTCCCATTCCTATTCCCATTCACTTACTTTGGGTAACGAACAGACTGGCGCTCAGATCGCTGTTTGTGCCGGCACTGCTCCGTCGTCGTTCCTGGTGCTCCACGTTGAGTATGTGACGACTGCGAACGGGCACGCCCGTGGCGCGGACCACATGCAACGAGATGTTGAACTGTTGCACCTGATTCGTGGCACACGCCGGCTGGGGCTGCCAGGCGGGCGGCTCACGACTGGGACTGGCCGGTGGGCGAACAAAAAGGGAGCAGAATGCCCGCCAAAGGGTTGACCAGCCCGTTGCCTGATCTGAGCCATCGCCCCACAGCTGGAGCAGCGGCAGCGGCGTCTGCAGCAGCTTCGCCCGTTGGGCGCACTGGCTGATTATTGTCTCGTATAGCAATTGCAGAAACTTGCGTCCGCGATGCTTGTGCAGATCGATTGGATTCCAAATGGTGCCCGGATCGAGCAGCTGGCCAGCATTCGCATTGGGTCCATGCTCCTCCAATTCGACAATCTCATGCGCCAGGGCGGGCACAAAGCTCAGCTGTTTGGTGTGGAAATTGCGCTGCTGGTGGCGCGAGTAGAGCAGCTGGAAGCGTCTGTTCTGCAGCAGCTCCTCGATGCTGCACAACAGCATCTGGCGCTCGGCAAAGATGAGCGGATCAGAAGCAGGAGTGCGAGCATCGTGGCGTCCGGCAACAGCTTTAGGCAATCGATTCGCTAGAAACATCTGTCTCAGTGCCGCCGGCAGCGGCTGCACATTATCCAGCTCACTGCTGCTGCCGCCATCTGGACAATAGTAGTCAATGTGCACGTAGAGATCCCCGGCCAACTTCGGACGCAATGCTGTTCCCGATGACATCACCTCGAAGCCCAGTTTCTGCTCCGATTTGCCCCTTTGCGTCGCCTGCACTGGAGCGTTTATCAGCGCCAATCGGCGACTGTGCGCAGTAACTGTAGATTTCTCATAGAGCTAAAATTAGAGAGAGAATATAGAGGAAGTTAGTATAGGGTATAACGTATTGTATAATAATATGAATGTATATTTTTTATTACTCTATAAATGTATGTACATATATATAGGTTAATATGAGACTTTAGGTACATACAATTATACCTCGAACGTATATCTTTCTCTCTCTCTTTTTATATATGCTGAAATTGAGCATGTTTTCTGTTCTTACTCAGGGTATACTTGATATTAATCAATTTTATTAAATATAAATATATTATTATGAAGAGAAAGGGAGAGAGAAAGAGAGAGAGAGCGCACTGACTAAGATTCAACAAAGAAGAGAGTATATAATCGTTGCCGGCAAGCATTTGATAGGCATTTATAAGATATTCCTATACGAATGGGTACATCGGTAGGATTACAGATAGGTGATTCACTTGATTGTGAGTGCCATAAACCAAAGTAAGATTTGAAATATTAGTAATTGACCAAGATATATATATAGCGTTGTTTATTGGTCGAACTTATTGCGGGCATATAACAATGGTAAAATCTTAAGGCAGTAGCTACTGCGCATTGCAGTCAAAGATAGTTCGATTTATAATCGAACTGATATTGTTTAATAGCCAGACCATTATAATCTATAGCCAAAGTGCAAACTGTTATAAAAGTGTAACAGATAGTGTTATATGATAGACAGTTTTTAAGGTCAGACGGACGGACGGAAGGGATGGACACTTGCAAATGACTTAATAGATTAGCACAGACGAATGGAATCTTTTATGGACTGATAAAGGTGCGAAACTCTTGAGAGTGCTCGACCAGGACATCATCTTGAAGTCCTCTAGGAAACATGTTCTCTCGTAGAGACGGCACAAGCGCACAGGATTAGATCGATTCGCTTGTACGAATTTCATTTTATCTAATTTTCTGCTTTTGCTTCTCTTACTAATATTTTCCTACCCTATACTATATACTATACTATTGTATACTCTTTTATACTATATACTATTTAGCTGTCTATATAATAATTACACTTGACATGCTTCATAATTCATTTCGAAGCCTCCTGTAATAGTATTTTCTGTCTTATCATAAGTTCTATAATCTCTGGCTGTAAATTAGGACGTAGCTGGATGGGGGATACCCCTGGTGATATTATTGAAATATTTTTCTGTTATTACTTAGACTATACGTTAATGAATATTATTATTTTATTATTAATGTATTTATTTTGTAATAAATAATATTGAATAAATAGGAAATATTATTTTTATTCAGGCTATACTTTAATAAATATTATTATTTTTTATTTATTTAATACTTTTAATTAAAAATAAATATTATTCAAATATTTATTATTAATAAATTAATAAAATATAATACATTTTTATTTATAAATGTTATTATTTTTTATTTATTAGAAATATATATTTATTTTATTAATAATATAATATTTTTATTTTTAAATTATTAATAAAAGCTATTCTTTTATTTATTTATTATTATTATTTAATATTTTTTTTTTATTATTAAACAATATTTTATTTTTTTATTAATATTTTGTAATTAATATTAATTGATTGTTTATTTAATATTATTATTTATCTAAAATATTCATTTATATTTATTTATTAATAAATATTATATATTGAAATATTGTTCCTTTCTTATTGCTCTCATTCATTTAATGATTTAATAAATAAATGAAAAAATAAAAAAAATAAATCAAATAATATATTATAATTTATAAATATATAAAAAAAAGCTCACCCAAATATTGAGCTCTTCGGGGTTGGAGCGATTGAGCAGTACGCCCATGCTCTCATTCATGTCCACATGCAGATCCGGTTCCAGGCGATAGGTGCGCGACTGTGCCACGAACTGGCTGTCCAGGTAGATCTTTAGGTAGTAGTTGCGATCCAAGCTCAGCTGATGGCCCGCCGCCGCTTTGGGGTCATTGGACATTGTTTTATCAGCTGGCATGCGCTGCACAAAGACTTCCGGCTCTTCAGGATCCTGAAAGGCTCGCTCGTACTCTGCCTTCAGGGACTCCATGATTTCCGTAAAGTGCGGCTTTCGCGGCGGCTTCGTGTGCGCCGCTGAGGACAGTTCGCTGTCGTTCCAAATGCGACGCCGCTGATAGTACAGCTCCAGGTGCTCGCGATACACCTCGGCCAGATCCGTCTCGAAGCGCTGCTTCCACGCAGTGCAGGAGGCGTCCACATCAGCGGGCGGCACCAGCCGCAGACTCAGCTGGAAGCGTGTGCAGTGGAACTGTTGCCGCTTGCGCAGCTCCTTCAACTTGGCCCACAGGGTGAGCAGGCGCTGCAGCAGCACACGCTGTGCCATGGACTCGGCATAGTAGCGTCTGCGCAGCTGCTGAGTCAACTGCAATTGCCGCTGAACGTGCATCGCCAGCTGCGATGGCTGCTGCTGCTGGTGCTGGTGCTGCTGCTCCTGCTGTTTGCTGGCATCGATCAGGCGCACAGCCACATTGCGTGCGATTTGCAGCTCCTCGCGCAGTTTATTGCAAATCTGATTGTTCACATTGTATGTGTAGAGATCATAGAGATCTTCCAGTTGCTGCGCCAGCCGATGCTCCTCCAGCAGGTGTGGATGCTCGGTGAAGCGCAACTGTTTGAGGCACAGTTTCAGGCAACGGCTCATGGGCAGTCCGTGAAAGTCAGCTAACGGCACAGGAGCCAGAAAGACGCCTTTAAACTGCTTCGCACAATTGCTCCGGTAGAGCGTGGCATCGATGACGAAACGGTTCGACTCACAATCAATCAGCTGCGCGATGAGTTCGGCATTCAGTTTGCCGGACTTCTTACTGTATCTAGCCTCCTCCTGGAACCGGTTCAGCATGCGTATCTGCTGGGGCTGCAGCTGGGGCTCACATTCACTTAGCTGCAGCGGCAAGTGCAGCCGCTCGCTGGGCACATAGAACAAATCGGTGTCATAATGATGGCGCTGTCGCTGCGGCGGGACGGACACGAGCGGTGGGTCGGAGAGTTCGATTTGCAAGAAGCTGGCAGCTAAGTAATGCGGAGATGCTTCTTCATTCGGGCTTTCCTTTTCATTTGTTGTGGCGCCCACGGATTCGGATTCGGCTGCTTCAGCATAGTGAAAAAATTGTAAACAGCGTGCTTCCAAATCCTCACAAACTTTTTGAGTTGGGGCGAGTTTAGCGCTTTGCGAGAGCAATTTTTGTACTTCCCTTTCAGACTTGCGATAAGCACGCGTTGTTTGTGTTTTCTGTTTTTTCTTGCTGCGCTTAATTCTTATTGAATCTCTTTCTGCCTCCATTTTGATTTCGGTTTGACAACAAATAAAAATAACCGTTTGTTTGGATTTTGCACAGGGTGGCACCGTTGCCAAGGCAGCCAAATGTTATCGGCTATCGACATTTAGAATACGAAAGCGTATCGATTATTTAGAATATGCAAAAATACCAACTAGGATAAAATATGTTATATTTAAATTGAGCACAAAAACATAAAATAATAATAAATTATTTCACGTAGTTTGCAAACAGTGAGATTAAGTGCATGATCTGATTTTACTACACTTCGAGATTATTAGATAATAAAAATGACTTGTCAAACATAGAAAGAGATGTACACTATAATAATTTGATGTCATATCTTATCTTATCAGCACTATGAGAGAGCAGCATATCAAATTCAAATAAGAAATCAGTGTGAGGTAATATATGAGTGCAAATAATTGCTAATAGCTAAAAATTTGTTCTTTTTAATGCAGGACAAAACAATAAAATCTGAATAGTGCATATAGATTCGTGTGCTAGCAGGATTTTATTTCGGTTTGGGTTTTCGGTCCCCTCCTCCCCGCCCTTATTAAAAACTGGAAATGCCTTTTCGTTTTCCTTTTCTTTTTGCTGTTCACATACAAATACAATGCAAATTTACTTCTAATGGTTAATAATGTGGCTTCGGTCATGTTTTCTTAATTTTTGTTTTTGTTTTTTGTTTGTTTATCAAGTTACAGTTGTTCGTGAGCTTGACTTTAGTTTATATAGATTTACGTGTGACGTTACTTTTGTGCTTAAGGATCGAATTTTAATGGATATTTGAATATATGTTATATGTGTGCATATGTATGTAACGCAAGCTAGTTAAAATATGATTACGCTTATTTGTAATATTAAAGGAGCGCGACGTGGTTTGTAATTGTGGCGTCCCGAAACAGTGGTGGCGTCCGGGACGTCGTCACGTTGCGTTGCTCAAGCCTTAAGACACCAGCTTTAAAAAATTGTGAAAACGGAGACGGGGTGTGGGAGGGCGCGAGAGATTTGGGGGGTCGTTTACTCTAGCAGGGTTATTTCTTCCTTGACTAAAAATTCAACAACTTCCTCATCGACCTCATCCGTTTCCAAATTATCCGTATCCACATCTGGAAAATCGAAACAATTAAATATGAAATTAAGTTGACTGTGGACTAAATGCAACTTACGCCCTCGGAGCATGACGCGACGGCTCTTCTGATCCTTCCATTCCGCAATGCGCTTGTTGCGGTACTCCATGAAGGTCTCGCGCAGCTGCGAGCGCTTCTCGAGCAGCTCCTTGGAGGCACGGGTCAGGCGAAGACGATCCTTCTGCTCGAATATCGGATAGTACTTCTTCAAGTTCTTCTTGATCTCCTTCTGCTTCTCCTCGCTGAGCAACGTCGGGGGTCGCGGGCGCCAAAGGAACTGCACAAAGTTCTTCAAAATGGTGCGCTTGATGATGCGACCCTGGAAGGTGTACATATTGAAGCCGGTGTCCTCTTTGACCTTCCAGGATGAGACGCCAGTGACGACATAACGACCAGTCGGATCCCATTCCACCTCCGATGCACGGAAATGATCCGGCGATGCGCTAATGATGTAATCATTGGTCGTATCGACGAACTCAAAGGTGCCCATGGTCAAGTTGGCCATGACTATGAATTGGCCACGTGGCGACCAGAACAGATGAGTGCAGGACTTCTTCTCCAGGCGCTTGACCAGGCTGGGCTTGACACCCTTGTTCACCTCGTAGAAGCTAACATTGGAGGAGTTGGGCTCGCCGTGTATAATGGAGAACTTGTTGCCGATTGGCTCCCAGGCAAAGGCTAGGATCAGCTCACGTATCTCCACCGAATCAACGGGAATTTCCTTTTCGCGCATGTGGAATATCTCAAAGTTGTAAAACATGCCCAGAAACTTGACGTCCAGCTCCTTCTTGTCCTTCTTCAGCTTGGAGTAGCGATCCACCTTCACGCACAGATAATCGCCAGACTTCTGCCAATGCAGCTTGCAGTCGGCCACATGGAAGAGGTTCTTGTTGCGA
This sequence comes from Drosophila meridionalis, assembly GCA_035045145.1. Taxonomy (NCBI): domain Eukaryota; kingdom Metazoa; phylum Arthropoda; class Insecta; order Diptera; family Drosophilidae; genus Drosophila; species Drosophila meridionalis. The sequence goes on from JAWNPG010000025.1 coordinate 4,609,683, forward strand.
ATCTCGCGCTTCTTGGGAATCTCCATGAGGGTGACACGTGCGGGTATTTGATTCTGCTCCTCCACCCAGTAGGCGATTACATTGTCCGTTGGCGACCACGAGAAGCCGCGTATGCCCGAAATCTTGATGGACTTCAGGTCAAGCAAATAAAACGATGGCGTCTCATAGATGTGAATCGAGTTCTCGCCCATGCGTGCCACGAATTTGTCATCGTGCGACCAGCGGAACATTGACAAAACTGACATTCCATCGCCCACAAACGAACGCTTCTCGGCTCCGGTGCGTATATCCCAAATGATGATCTTTTGGCCCGTTGGTGTTGGTCCATAGGTAACCAGATAATTCTCGCATGGCGAGAATTCGACGAATTGGGTGCCAGGATGTGGAAACTTTTGGATTTTCTGGAAGCTGCTGCCACCCCAAATGGCGACTCCGGGCTTGTGGAACGTCACCACATAGGTGCCCAGAGGCGACCACTTTACAAAGGTGTCCGTAAAACGTTCACGTGTCTCCAGCTCATTGGGCTCGGGCAGAGTGTTCTGCCAGAAGCCAACCTGCACGCAATTGGGAGCTGTCTCTGCGGCCACGCAGTACTGATCGTAGGCGTCGGGATCGTTTATAAAGTTATACAGATCACTCTGTACCTTAAAGGGTTGTACAGTGGGCGGTTCCCACTTCTCCGGTATATTCTCATACCTATAAAATAAATTAATTGGTTATACGTATATATACACTAATCTGTTTTTACGTACTTCTGGAAGTCGGTGAACAAGTTAACAGCAAAAGTATAATTCTTGTCCAGACGATGATTGTTTAGTTTCTTGACCGCATCCTCAGCCTGGCTGGCGGTCTTGTATTCCATGAAGGCATAGCCCTTGGTTTTGCCCTCCTCATCAACCGGATAGACAACGTTCACGATTTCACCGCACTGTGAGAACAGCTTGTTGATAACCGATTTAAGTTTCTCGAGGCGGCTCGGCTCCACTTTCGGCATATTGTCCACTACAACGACACTTTCGACGCCATCGGCTTCGGATGGGCGCTGGGCCAGCATATCCCCCAGTAAATCTGCAATAAAACGAACATTATTGCATTTCTCGTATAAAATAACTCACGCATTGAGGTTATGTTTGTTTTTTGCAATTGTCGGCGGTGGCTTGTAGCGCGTGTGCTGCGCTGGCAGCAATCAAACTTACCCTCATCGCTGATGTTGTCCACAAAACCGGGCGGATCATCGAAATTGGGCTCCTCAGTGTAGTCGCTATCGTTTGCGTCGGCCCCCGAATGATCTTCACTTTTCTTTTTAGCCATTTTCAGCGTTTTATTTGCGAATTATATACGGCAGCCGATTTCCCGCAGTCATCAAACACACACACGCACATAAAAAAGGAAATGTTAATGCTAGATATGAGCGATATTTACTTACCTGCTACTTGTAACAAGTATGACAATATACCGATAAATTTGAGTATCGACCCAAAAACTAACAGCGAAAACATAGCAGTTACTTAATCGAAATTGAAAAAATAATTTTCAGACAATTGCTAAAACCCTGACGCTATAGATATCAATGAAATGTTTTTATGTTAACATAGAGCAAATCCAAAAACCGCCTATTTTAAAGTAATATGATATAGTTGACAGTTACAAATAAAATTTGATAACCTAACAGCACTGGAAGAGTTAACATTTTACATATCGATATCTTAACATCGATGAAATTTTACGACATTTTAAATGTTACTTTTTCCTTAGAATTAGGTATAATAGAACCATTTTTAGGTCATTTACTATCATTCATGGTATTGCCGTTAGTTCTTTTCACGTTTTTGGTTCATAAATTAATCGATAGGTTTTAATGATACATCCGACGCTGTTATTAACAGTTTGGAAAATGTGATGTTATTGTCCAAGTTATGTTAAGTAACATATCTGTTTGGAAATTCATTCTTTTTTTTCCAAACGAAGGAGAAGTAGTAGGTGTAAAATCTGCATAAAAGTAATAAAAATGAAGACAAAAATCAAACATTTAATTTAAGTGAACCGATTGCAATCATCAAAAGTCATAACAGACTGCAAGCCGAAACGCAAATACAAAATTTCAATGCCATACGCAGTTGCCACCTGAGATCAGAATTGCTTTTGTCTCCAAAGAGACAGGTTGTAAAAAAAGTGCGAAGAATAGAATAAATTGCTACAAATAGTTGGTAATAATGTGTGTGCCACTGCAAAAACGTGATAAACGGCATAAAATGCGAAAAGCTGTTATCCAATAGAAAAAATTCCGATACACCACGTCTTCCTCTCTGCTCCGCACGCATCCGCGCCCGCGCCTGCACCTGCCACCTCCTTCACGGTCGTTATGTCTGTGCTAAGTCAAAAATCCAACATATACTAACCTAAATTCATAGTGCAAAAACGAAAGGAAAAGGAAAAGAAGTAATGCAATAGAATGATACAAAAGCAGCTGAAATGCTACAACAAACTGTTAACAATGCTAAAAAGCTGTAAAATAAGTATTTGTTATGTTATTTCAAGTGATGGACTTGAGTGTGAATATAATATATGTATGTCAAAAGCTGCAGGATAGGCAATAAAAAATATATATGTATATACATCTATGTATGTATTTATATATACTATGTGTATACATGGAGAAATCGCCCAAAAAATGTTCTACCTCACTTTCTGCGTGGCTGTGTGTGTGTGTTACCTTTTTTTGTATATGCGCAAGCGGCGCTCTCATAGCAGCCAGCAAGTGAGAGTCGAAGAGAGCAAGTGCTCCAAGAGACAGACAGAAAGAGAGAGAGAGAGAGAGCAGCCAAAGCGCCTGTAGCCTTGATAAAATATATGAATGAAATTTTCGCTTGCAACGCGAAGTGTTTTTTGTTTTTAGTTTTCCAGCTTTAGCTAACTATAAAAATCTAAAGTCAAATGAATGTTGTCCATTCCAATTAGCGCATTTCATTGCAAGTAACATCGGCCAATAGGCGCAATAATTTTGTATACAGCAGTTTTGTTGTTGTTTTAGCTGGGGCTGGTGCGCTCTCTCAGTTTCGATACAGGCTCAGCCTTGCGTGCGCTCTCTTGCTCTTTTTGAGATGATGCCTGTTACATCTTTGTTGCTTGGAAAAATTCGGACATATATTTGCTCCATGAAGTTTTTCCACAGTGTTTGTCTACACGCCCACATAGTGTGTGCGAATGTGTGTGTGTGTGTGTATTGAAAAACTAAAAGTCGCCCGTTCGTCGCCGTCTGCTGCAAAAAGAAATCGCATTAACACAAATTATAACATAATTTTCGCATTTAGTTAAACATAACGGTTTTTGCTCTCTACTCGCAGTCTAAATTGTGTCTAACACTCAACGAGTTTCCAAACAGTTGCAAAGCAGTTCGAGTCGTCTTTCATATTGTGCCAAAAAAAAAGAAAAGCAAACGAAACGAAAAGAAAAGAAAAACAACAAAGCAACGAAGCGCATCGCCAACAACAATAACAACTACTACTACTACAAGAAGTCAGCTGAAACGAGCAACAACAACAACAACAGTTGAAGTACTCCAGTTATCTTTTCGCCTCCAGTCAGCGTAACTGTAACAATTACAGTTACACTTTGTTGTTGTTGGCACTTGTTTTTCGGAAGTTTGTGCAGCAGCAGGCTCTGAATGTCTTTATGCTTTAATCATGGTGTATTTTGCCACCAACAAGAACAACACCGACACTATTCGCTGCTATATTAGAATCTTTCTGATAACAAATCATGACAGAAGGACATGAAAGGTAAGTGCCAAATCCTAGCGTAAGTGTATTATTTAAGTTGACAGTGCTGCCAGATCAGTGGCAAGACTATGGGGGCCTCAAATGTTGCCGCTCCCCATTTAATTTAAACAATTGTTGCCAATTTATCAAGCGCAAAAATACAATTTAATTGAACTAAATAGGAACAAACATTTCTGAATGAAATACGGCATTAGGCAAGGCAAGTTAGGCATGAATGAAATGTGACTCATGTGTCTGGTCAATCCAAGACATCCGTATATCAAACAGACATGTATAAACATGCAAACACACACACACACACACACACACACACACACACACATGCATATGTATTGTATATTGAGAACCGTCGTGTCAACGTCTCCACATAGTCTGTCTGTCGCCACTTTTAATGAATGAAACGGAATGCCAGCAACTATCTTGTTTTTTTTTTTCTAATTGTTTTTCTTGCTGTTTAAAGCGTTGCGCCCCCCCATTGAAAATGATGTCACTCCACTGATGCCCTGCGCGTTTGTTTGCTTCTTTATGTGCCGCATATTGAACAATTTACAACGGGCAGAGGCGGCGACAGAGACAGTCGAAGCCAATGGCTAGAGCTACAGCTACAGCTACAGCTATAGCAATAGCCAGAGCACTTTATCTACAGCTATAGCCAAAGCACTTTAGCTATGCTATTAGCCATTTGCAATTTGAGTACCACCAACGTCTGCGCAACAGAAACAACAATAATAACAATACACCCAATAACAGAGCCAAGGTTTTTGTAGTTTCATTCATGCCTTGCTTCGACTTAGGCTGCTTGGAATGAATTTGATATTTACAAATGCTTTGATCTGCGTTTTGCATTGAATTTCCATTCATTAAACTACAAATAAAAAGTTCTTAATAAATACAAACATACATACACACACACACGCATACATGTATGTATATGTAAATAAATGGTTTAGGTCCATTGTGAACTCGTTTTAGTATTTTTTAGCCTATGCTCCGACAAATACAAATATAGCTCATTATTATTTAGATTCATTTTCCAACACTAAGCAGTACAACAACAACGGCATATAAATTGCAATAAGTTACAAAAAATAGATACTTTTTTATATGAAGAAATATACATACATATGTGTAAATAAGTATAAATACATCTGAATGCATGTAAGTTAGTAAATGTTGTGCATAACTTAACTTTATTTAGCAAGTGTATTGTTGAACTAAAATACAATCATACAAGTACTCGCATACACACACACACACACACACACACACACACACACACACACACACGTACATATGCAGATCATAGACAAATGCTTGGGAACACTTGACAGCAGCGACCAGCTCCCGTTACTTTGTGCACATACAGACACTGGGTGCCCACTGGACTCTCCGTGTCTCTTTAATTCTCATTTTCTCTGTCATACGCATGCGCTCTATTTGGAGTTTGTCAATTGAGGATTTTGTTGCTGATTTGGGACTTTTAATTTTTGCTTGAGGCAGGCTTTGTCGTCTGTCTTTAGTGGAGTTTTTGTGAATGTATGTGTGTGTGTGTGTGTATGTGCATTGTCTCGGTTTAACTGTATGTGCATATGTGCACGTATTTACATATACATACATATAAGTTTTTGCCAAACATACGTATGTATCTATCATAGTGGCAACTCTTAAACAGCGTTTTGTTTAAAGTTGCCACTAGGGCTACAAAAAGCTTTGTTTTTTCCAAAATTTCAATTGCATTAATGCAGCTGTGGCAGCCCTGGTAGCAGACATTGCAAACAAAACGCGATTCATTCATGGCACAGCAGCCACATTAATATCCTTGGCCAGACATGCTGACGTGTGCGTCCTACCTTGAATGCGTACACACATATTGTACATACATATATGTAGATAAATATATAAATGCGCTTTGTCGCATTTTGTTTGCAAGCTGCTGTCGCTGCCACTAGCTAGTCCTTGACATAGCTATGACGTCGCCTTTCGTCTACTTTGGTAGACCCTGTGCATGTTCATTGTGTAAAATGCTTGCCAAATCTAGGACAAATGTATGTATACAGCCAAATACACACACATACATGCATACAAATACAGGCAGACAGGCAAGCGAATGGAGTCAGCGGCGACTGGTTACAACTCCACCCTGAAAGCTTTTTCATTGAGTAACTTTGCGATTAAAACTCCATTTCAAACTTCTGCGCAGGTCGTGAGCTGCTTTGTTCGCTTGTGGGTCGAACCTGTTTTCTGTGCTGCTCCGTTTTATTTTTTTAAGAATGAAACTTGAAATGGAAGTTTCACAGGCTCTTGATTCAGATATTTTTGCTACCCTTAATATACAAACTTTCACAGACACACACACACACAGTTGTATGTGTGTGCGTGTAACTTTTATACATGCGGAAATTATACATCAATGAATAAGCGCTTCTGTGTGTGTGTATCGAAATGACCTTAATTAATGCATATTCTAACAGGTTATATAGGCAAACAAAACAGATAAATATATATATAAATATCTATATATGTATATAAAGGATCAACAACCATGTCGATACGTCCCATTCTGCGTATGAATATGCGAATAAATCGATCATACAAAAATTTAAATGCTCAGATTCATTTTAATTCAATTCATCGATAACTTTACCCGTTTTGAATAATCGATATAAACTTTAGTGTATGTTATAAGAAATAGTTAAGATTTAAGGCTGGTTCACATTCTCTCTGTCTTAAACAGTTTGTAGATTATTTTGGCTTTGTCATGGGCAGATGTGGCTCAGGTGTTGCATATGGAGTCGGCAGGCTGTGCTGCTATGGCTTCGTTGGCCGAAAATTGAATTAGCCAAATTAGTGACACTTTTAGGTTATCAGCCGGCGCAACATACATACATAGCTGAGAGCTAATGCCGCAGGCTACTGCAGTCAGTTGGCAGCAGCAGCAGTAGCAACAGCAGCAGCAATGTCCACAGTTGCCTATCATAAGCTAAGCTTGAAGCGCACGTTCAGCAGGTGTCTTATCGAAAAGAATCGAACTAGTTATATTTGTCTATTCAATTGAACTAGTTTATTATAATGTTTATGAATTAATATCGTTCTTCTCTGTTACTACTTGCAGCGACTTCTTAGTTACAGTACGCGCACAGGTAATGACCAGGGACGAGAGCACCGAGGGCTGGCTACCGCTGGCTGGGGGTGGTCTGGCCAATGTTTCGATACGTAAGCGTGCCAGATTATCCCCCTTAACATCGGGTCATGACTACATCATCTATGGGCAAAGAATCTCTGATCAAAGTGTGAGTAGAGACGAACCTATTGATAAGGAACTTCACAAGTTTAATTCAAATGTTTCTGTTTCTTCTTCTTCTTTTTGCAGGTTATTTTAAGCTGTGTCATCAATCGTGATCTGAAGTATTACAAAGTAATGCCCACATTTCATCATTGGCGCGCCGGCAAACAGCGCAACGGACTAACATTTCAAACAGCAGCCGATGCGCGCGCCTTTGACAAGGGCGTGCTGCGCGCCTACAATGAACTCATTGATGGTATGATCCCTTTCCCCACTCTCTGTGGATCCTTTCCCCATTCCATTTAGCTGCATGTTGCTTAATTGATCAAAATGAAAGAAAAAAAGAACAATCTATTTTCTATCCCTTCGCTTCTTTTACCTATGCATATTTGTTTATGATTTATGTCTCTTTATCACACACACACACATACACTCTCACACGTACTCACACAGACACACACACACATACGCACACACCTTGGCTAAATTACACTTCTCCTTTAGACGTTGCATTTAGAACTTTTCGCCTTCATTAACTAATACAAAATAAATGTTTTATGCTCTTTTTTAAAAACTTGCTACAAAATAATCAAAAAACAAAAACAAAACAAACAAAAAATTAAACATTTTATTGGAATTGTGCAATTTGTTTCCAAATTAAAACAATCATTAAACAAAATTAACAAAAATATATGATTTCAAAACAAAATTGGTAAGTGTTTAAGGAGGTTTCTTTTTTAAACAAGAGTGTGCGCTGCTTTTTTTTTTAATTATTACTAAAAATTGCATTTAAAATTAATATTTTGATAAATACTTTATGAATATTTTGCATATATTAATGCGAAATTTTTATTAAAAAGAGTTTAAAAGTCATTTAGATATATATTTATGATTAAAATTAGCTAAAGAATTCTAAAATTATTTAGATATGTATTTTAGGTATATATATGTTCGATTAAAATTTCCTGAATAACTCAACAACAAAATTAATTTAGATATACGAGGATTGTTCAAAAAGTCTTGGAAACTTTTAAATTCCTTGTACTTTTTCCTAAAACTAAAAAAGCCCGTAGAAAGAAGACGCGTAAGGGAATGAAGGAAGAGGAGCAGAGTAAAAACTGAAGGGGAGGACTTTAAAGATCAGGAAATTGATTTTTTTTATGAATAATTATAATATTTTTAATAATTAATTATGGAAATTTAATATGTATACTAATCTATATATATATATTTATATATATCCATTTGATTAAACTTCGATTTTCTGATTTCTCATTCAACAAAATTGCAGCGCACACCAGATATATAGAAAATCCGTAGTATTTTATTTTCTGTTAAATAGTTTACACCAATGAAAACCATTTAGTAAATGATATTTTCGTAAACTACAATTGCTTAAACACACTCTCTTAACTCTGTATATTATATTAATGCTGTTCTTCAACAACAATTGACAATGCTCTCTTAATGCTTCATCTTTGATTTGCTTTGTGCCTTGTACTCGACATAGCGTGTGCTTAGCTAACGTCTATTTGATATAACTAATTCATTTATTTATGTATATATGTCTATGTGTGCACAGGACTGGCCAAATCTAATCCCACTATAATATGCCCACAATTGACCAAATATGATTCGGTTGGTGAAGATGATGTATTCATGGTGAGTGCGGAAATTTCTACAAGATTAAATGGAAATCCTTGCTAATTTACACACACCTTACAGACCCTGGACTTACCTGTGGAAAGCGAAAGTTTACAAAAGATACATTCAAGCCCCGAAGGCAGCGAAAAAAGTCACAGTAATGCATCTCAAATGTTCCTTAATTTGTTTATATGAAATTAATCTATTTTTTTTGCTCGCAGAAAGCGTCAGCGAGCGCCATAAGGATAGCTACAGCAACAACTCCGACTCAGAGAAACTACCAGCGGCTACCATACACTACATATCGACGGATAAAACATCAACGGCTCCGGGCTCCGGCGGCGGCAACACTGCAGCCGGCACAACAGATGGACCGCCACCGCCGCCTCCGCCTGCCGGTCAGATAGCGCCCAGCGAGAATTACTCGTACGTAACGCTGACGGCTGTCCACCACGACTATAACTATCCGGTTGTGGAGCAGCCAGTGGGCGCCCAGGTGCTGAATGCGCGACGCGAGTCAATCAGTGCGCTGAAGAAGCGCAATGCTTTGGAGGCGGCACAGGCGATGGCCGCGGCGCAGACATCGGCGGCCGGTGGACCCAATAAGCCGCTGCACAAACCCAATGTGTCGGACATACTCAAGAAGGAGACGCGCCTGCGGTGCCGCTACTGTCACGAGCTGTACAGCGATGAGTTCAATAGGCGTGGCGCATGCGAATATGCACCGGATCCGATTCGCAGCGGCTACGAATGCATCTCGGGCATGGGCTGTGCACGCTGTATGATCTATCACTGTATGAGCGATGCAGAGGGCGAGACCGCACAGCATCCTTGTGATTGTAGCGTTAGCGAAGCGGGGTGCACCAAGCGCTGGTTGGGCCTGGCGCTGTTGTCCCTATTCGTTCCCTGCCTGTGGTGCTATCCGCCGTTGCGCGCATGCCATTGGATGGGCATACAGTGCGGCCTGTGCGGAGCTCGCCATAAACCACATGTCTGACATTTGGAGGCTAGATTGCAAGGACAGTACGATGACGACCCCAGCACCAGGCCCAGAAACCAACAGCAACCTCACTCTGACGAGAATACATATAAGAGCCAGCTATTGCGGCTCAAGCAGCGGCAGTCGCAAATGCAGCAACCGCAGCCTCAAAGGCACTTTTATAACTGGGAGCTCTCCCATAGTCTGGGCGCGCCCCAACAGCAGCCGTCGCAGCCGCACTATCTGTTGCAGCCGCGCAGCAGCAAGGCAGCTCAAAACGATTATGGTAGGCTTTTGTTTTGAAACTGATGCAATGACAACGAGAGATCAGTTGCTGTTATGTTCTGTTCTATATTGTATCATTGTTGTATTATTTGCCACTTTTGGTTTGAGTTATATCATCGGTCTTATGACACCATTTGATTTGCCATAGATTATTGTATATAGTAGAGCAGGCGAACCGCCTGCACGCACTTACCATCTATAAGTCCATTGAACATCCACACTTATCAGATTCAGCATTGAAATAATTGTAATTTATATTTAGAGACTCTTACTTATTAATTATACTTTTGTAAAAACCGGGCTATTTGTTTTTTATATATGTCTTTGCTTATACATTATATATACATATACATATATATCTATATATAAATATTATTCGTATCATATGAATTGTAGTTGATTTTTAGTTGTTTAAGTTTTTGCTACTTACATTTTGTTTACAATTTGAAATTGGAGAACAGTATTAAAGCCAATGTCAGGCGTGACGGATATATCTAGATGCCAATATAAACATTATCGTGCGTAATTCCAATTCGTTTATAGTTTTAACAGAGCGTTTTCCCCCTCTCTAAGAAATTACGACGCCGTATTGCAAAATGCAAATGAAAGGAAAATTAATGAATGATTGAAGAAAAACAAGAATGAGAAAGAAAAACAAAAACAAAACAAAATACAATAAAAAGAAAAAGAAAATGAAAAGCGTAAAACAAAATAAAATAAAAAACAAAAAACAACAACACTTAATTAAGAACTACAAATTGTTTTTAAACCCTTCAAAGCGAACAACGTCAACTTGCAGCGATTTGTGTTTTCAATTGCTCAACAAGAATTCAATTATTTCAAACAAATTTGTGTTCGAAAAAAAAAACTCTTACTATATTTATTTCCATTTAAAAAAAGAATGTTTTTGACTCTTCTTAGGGCTCATGAAGATTCAAAATATTTCTTTTGCAAAAAAACACACACGATCCTCAGTTCAAATCTTAAGTTCATGAAATAAAAAATCACAAAACAAAAAAAAAACTTAATATGTTGTAATGAAAACACAAAATTGTTGCAGTTGCGCGGCTGAATCGCTTAAATAAACCTTTAAATAAAAACAATTTGTAATTTAACCCATGCAAATGAGTAACAAAAAACTCATTTGATGAACAAAATACTTAAAAAAAAAAAAAACAAAAAACAAAAACTCATATATGCAGTTATATATATATATATAAATGTGTATAAAACGTATTAAAGAATGCAAAAAAAAAAAGAAATGAATTACTTATGTGCAAAGAACCTAAGTAATTTTTTGTGTATTAAAAATGAAATTAATAATAATAAAAAAAAGCATTAATTTATTTCTTACTATAAATGCATATTTATTCAAAAATAAGCAAAGGTTGTGCAAACACACATTAAAAAAACAAAAAAAAAAAGCAACAAAATATATTAAAAACAAAAACCTTTAAGCGGGCAATTGTTAGTAAAAATGCAAATGCTGTATCTAAAAAAAAAAAAAAAAAACAAAAACAAAATGAACAAAAGTTGTTTAGATCAAGTAAACCTACCACAAAGAAAACAAAAAACTACAAAATATATATAAAAAACAAAACTTTGAACAAAGAACAAACACTCAACAAAAAGTACAAAATGTTAAATATACATGTTTAATTTTAAATTACTTTTATTATTTAGTTAAAGCTACAATAATTTTTAACATGTAAAATGATCCACAAGCATGCCAACATACAAAACATACAAAAAACAAAACAAAACAAAACGAAAACAAATATAAAGTATATATATTAAATGTATTTCAAATTTTAACTGTGCATAAATAAACAAACAAAAAAAGAAAAAAAAAACAAATTAACTTTCAATGCGCAACAAAAATAAAGAAACGAAAACACAAAGAGAACGGACAAACTAGAAGTCAGCAACAATAGTAAACATTTCGCTACATTATTTATTAACAAATTATCACAACAACAAAAAATAAATATTCTAGAGATTAATAGTTAATTGCAGCAATTTGTTGAACACCAAAAAGAAACCAAAAAAAAAAAAATTTTCAATCAATATTTTGGTTATTTACAGTACATAAAATGAAAACCACATAAATTTATGCATAAGTAGCCGCATATAAAAGATGGCATTAAAAAGTAAACAAAAAATCAATGATATATTTATTCATATAAATGTATTTGAAATGTGAAAAAGAAAAATACAAACAAATAAAACACAATTTAATAAACAAAAGTAACTATTTCCTTTTTGCAACTGTCTGGCAACGCTGCTGTCTATGTTAGATAAAACATGAAAGTGTGTGTAAATGCCATGCATTGATATTGCTTTCTTGCACACACACTAGCATGACATATCACTCAATTTGGAGTAACATAGTTTATAAAGGTAGCTCTTTTCTCATAAATCAGCTTGTTTCAACGTCAGCCACAAGCATCGGTGGTTCAGTGGTAGAATGCTCGCCTGCCACGCGGGCGGCCCGGGTTCGATTCCCGGCCGATGCAACTTCACTTTTTTGCGCGTATACGATTTTTTTTTTAATTTTTTTTTTATTTATTATAGTCTTAATTATTAAACTTTAGTGATTATAATATTTCTTGACGTTTACATTTCAACTCAACTGTTTAGCATGTCTCAAGCTTCTTCGTGCTACTATTCAACACACAAATAAATAAATATTTATATTTTTGAGTACAACCCGTTAAACTTATTCCGCCGCAATGGACGAGTTAATGAAAAAACATGTAGAATCAGGGCAGACACAGACAAAGCCAGCCAGCGGCCAGCCTACGTGCAGCGTGCACTTTGTCAAGTAAGTGTCATCACTAACATAATAGGGATAACAAGAACAAATATGCAGCAGAGGCTTTCCTTTTCTTCCACACTCAAACCTTAGCGTGATCGAGTCAAATGGCAGGTCTATCTTTAATGCACTTTACATGTATGTTGGTATTTACTGTCACTGCTCTCGCTCTCTCTCATAGGCGCATGTGCGTATGCTGCTGTTAGAAAGCCTCTTTTTAAGTATTTTTCGAGTATTTTTTTTTAGAGCGGAGTGCGATATTGTGACGTCACATTTGTTGCAACAACAACGAAAGTGTATGCCAGTCATGTAAAGTAGAGAGTGTGAAAGAGATACATTTGATGTGTATTATTAATATTAATATTATTAATGCATATTAAAATAATATGACAACACTAAGCCCTAGCTACAGTCCGGGAAGTTCATCCGAAGATGAATTAGGCTCGGTCACAAGGCTGGTTTCGAAGGCTGAAGATTTGGAACTCGAACGTGTTTTCAAACGTCAATCTGCGGATATAGCAAAAAGTCGTTCCCTATTCGAGTTCGGACATAATTTTGAAGATGTTCGCGACTGGCTGAGCATCGAGCAGCCATCAAAAGTTTCTTTAAAGACCGTTTTACGCTATATGGTGGAGAATCATTTGAAGACGACCGTCAAGATCGAGATCAACAAGATGTACTTCAATTGTCACTTGATTGTGCTGCAGGTCTACTCCAAGTACTTCATGGAACTGAATCCAACTCCGCTTGTTGTGACGCTGCCCGAGGCGAAGGTGTCGCAAAAGGCATTCATGCTCGTCTACAAATGGATGCTCAGCGATGAGCCGAGCTTGGAGCGCAAAGACATTGTCACCGTGTTTGTGGCGGCCACCTATTTGAGAGTGAAGGATTTGCTGTTGCACTGCTGGAAGTATTTCGATGACACGAACTGCTTCAACGAGGCCTCCGCCTGTGTCATGTACGTTGAATCCAAGAACAATCTGGCCTTGGATGTTGTGCGTAATCTGATGCTGACCCGCATACAAAAGTTCCTGCTTATCTTTGTGGCGACTAGCGATTTTTTGGATGTGCCGCTGAAGCATCTCATCTATCTTCTCTCTTCTAATGAGATCTGCGTCAATAGTGAAGTTGAGGTCAGCTAATTTTATAGTTGTTCTATTTATATTTAACATATTAATTAAGAACAGATACTTTTCATTGCCGTACGCTGGCTGGGTCATGATTGGCAGAGAAGAAAACCGAATGTGCAGAGCTTGATTGATTGCATTCGCTTCGATTCCATGCCGCTGTGGTATTTGCTTTGCGTGCGGCGGGAGGAGACTCACAGTCTGCTCAGGGAACTGCTGAATACGCCTAATGTTGATGGGCTCATCAATCAGTCGATTTCACAGATTACTTCTAAGATGTACGAGCAGAAACAGGAGGGGATTATGATGGATTACGAGAGTATCTCGAAGAACTTGCAGCATTCGCGCCGTTGGATTGTGGATGATGCGTGTCCTTATTATCATCACATTTGCTGTCCGCTTACGCGCGACATCAGCTTTACACAGTTCGAGTCTTATTTAGCAATTTTGCAGCAGCAGCCAACAGATTATTGGACCAAAGTGGAGATGTTGGACATAAACAATCCGAGAAAGTGTGGCTGCATGCAATAACGGTAGATTCAAATGCATGGCGCAGCCACCTATTAGAAAACCAAGTTTGCCGTTCACAGTGCTACGTTGGTGCATAAAAAAAACAGTCTGGCAGCCCAGGCAACAGCTGTTTTGTTGACGAATTTGTTTTATCGAGGTGTTGTTTACGTTGTTTTAATAAATAAAATGGAAAAGCTTGAAGCGCTTAAAATTTCGTCAATGCGTCCGCGCAGCAATATACTGGATCGACCACTATCCAAGGGCAAATCCGAGGTCTCACAAAGCATTGTGGCGTTGCTCTTCAGCGAGATCGTCCAATACTCCCAGAGCCGAGTTTTCACAGTTCCAGAATTGCAAATAAGGTATTTAGTGGTTGCCTCCCCTTCAGTTTGACATACTCATATAAACATCATTTAGATTACATGATTTGGGCCAGGATGTGGGCACACGCATCATTGATCTATACTTTGTGCGCGAACGCAGCTCCAAGCGTGAAACGAAGCTAACGCAAATGCTGCTCTTTGTGAAGACAACCGTGTGGAAGAACTTGTTCGGCAAGGAGGCCGAGAAATTGGAGCATGCCAACGACGATGAGCGAACCTACTACATCATTGAAAAGGAACCACTGGTGAACACGTTCATCAGTGTGCCCAAAGACAAAAGCTCGCTGAATTGTGCCAACTTTACGGCCGGCATTGTGGAGGCGGTATTAACGCATTGCGGATTTGTAAGCTGGAGGGCGTAAGCTTAATTAGAATTTAATTATAGTTGTTTACAAATCTTTCAGCCCTGCAAAGTGACGGCGCACTGGCACAAGGGCACGACGTACATGGTCAAGTTTGAGGATTTCGTCATAGCGCGCGACAAGCAGATGGAGGAAAAATAGAAATATGCTTAAAATTAATAATAAAACTAACTTCTAATTACCAATACACAAAGGTTAAATGTATATTTTTACAATTTTTCATTAATTCGATTGCGCAAATAGAGTTGAGCAGAGCCTTAAATGAACTTGAACTTGCGATCCTTGTAGGCCACCTGGCCGGTGCGATATTTGTGCTCACGGCCGTCGCGTTCGGTCTTCAGCATCCAGGCGTAGACAACAATAGGCAGCACGACGGCGAAGAGGCCCGTGCGGAAAGCGTGTCCGGTGGGACGGAAATGCTCAATGTGTGATACGCGCATGGATTGGAAGCGGGCCAGACCAGCATCGAACTGCAATTAAGTAAATATTTATAATACGCGTCCATTTATAACATGTTGGCCAGTGATGACATAACCATTGTTTGTACTTACCACAGTGCCGCCCTCTCCGGTGGCATGACGGTGAGGGTTGGAGGCCTGCTTCAGGAATTCGTTGCGCAGCTTTAGTGTAAGCTCATGCTTGCGGCAAACGATTGCCTCCTGCTCCGGGGTTAAAACCATTTTATTCTGTTGCAAAAACTGAGCTTGTGCTGGGCAACAAGAGCAAATGCTAACAGCTGATTGCAAACACTAAGAAGCAGAGTACTTTGGCATTCACGACGAAGCGTCGTCACTTATCTTACGAGTGGCAACTCTGATCTAAAGCGCTTAAATAAATTGCACCTGGCAGTGCCGTAAATTGTATATTCAAATTATTTAATCTGCTTGCGGGGCGTCCGCACGGCCAACAAAAGTGCTTTTAACTAAAAAATTCAGCGTGTGCGGTGAGTTAAATTACAAATATTGTGTTTATCAAAACGGAAATGTAGCTTAAGTAATTTTATTTTCACGCCCTTTTGAACTAGCGTTTATAAACATTTAGCATAAAGTCTGCTGCTTCGTTGCTGCACCCCAACAACACCGTTATACGCACGCTCAGGCTCTACTGCTCTCGCAAGCTCTCTCACTCTCTGTCTCTCTCTCACCTCCTTTGCCAAGTGAGCACTCAACTGCGCATGTCCTGCAAAGTGTTATGCGCAGATCTCGTGTCAATGTCCTGTTACACAGACACTTCAACTAAATTTCCAACTTATTGTGTGAGCTGCGCTGAGCATTTAATTTTTAGGTGCTACAATGGTAGTTTTATGTTTTTTCTGCACAAATACTGTAATTATGTTTCTAATAATGTTGCATTTACATTTTAAGCATCTTTGGCTACAAATCAATACCCTAAGTCGCTCTAAGAATTGCCACTGCGCAAGACAAACTTCGTCCTCGCCGTCCCACGCGCTACCAACGTGCGTGGGTGCGACAGAGAGAGCGACAATAAAGCCGAATGCACGAGAGAGAGAGTGAGCAGCAAGTGAGCTAACGCGCATGTTCTACGTAGTTGGGCGTTTGTATTGTTGTTGTTGTTGTTGGTGCTGCTGCTGCTGCTGCTTCTGCTGCCTGTGTCCGTTGGTGGTGCACTTGGCTTAGCTGTGTTCGCTTTGGGGTTGGGTTGGGCTGGTGGGCAGCCGAGCTGCTTGTCACCGCGGCACGCTTACCTGCTTTAGGGGTTGTTGTTGCCCCGGAGTTGCGCTGTAGTCGCATTCGCTGCTTTCCTTTCACTTGCCGACTGGCGGACCTGGCGTAAAGTTCTCTTCCATTATTACTGTTGTTGTTGTTGTTGTTGTTGCAGGATTGATTCGAGGCACCTCAAATGGTTTAGTTGCAAACGCAACGTGCTCGTTTATTGATTTTTGCATACAAAACACGGAATATTAGAGGTAAGTGAGAATCAGTTTTGCTTTCCTCATCAATAATTCAATAGTTCATTCAATATATTCACATTTTCAGTTCGCGCAATGAGCGTTAAGTCCAGTGCACGGATAAAGAAACGACGCTCGGCGGAGGCTGCAGCCGCCACGGCATCCCCCGCCTCCGGCTCCTTTGCGGCCATCGGCGGTCAGCGCGGCGTCAGCGTCGCCAGCAGCAACAACAGTAACAGCAATGGCAACGGGAACAGCAATGCCAGCAGCGCAGCCGGCGGCAGCAACGCGAATGCCAATCAGAATCTCAGCAAGAAGCACAATTTCGTCGGACGCAATCCCAATTTCGATACGGACGAGACCAAACTGCTCATCCAGCTGTGGGGCGATCCGAAGCTGCAGCGCACCCTGATAACGACGCACAAGAAGCACGCAGTCATCTGCCAGCTGGCGGCCAAGATGCAGGAATATGGGTATCATCGCTCGCCGGAGGAGATCACGACGCGCATCAAGAATCTGAAGTGTTTCTACAATCGGCTCAAGAAGGACAAGGAGTACGGCATGTCCGGCGACACGGAACCCAGCTGGAAACACTTTGCCGAAATGGATGCCATAATGACGCGTCCCATATTCAGTGTGCGGCCCAACGAGGTGCCGGCGCCCTCCCTCAAGTACCAGCTGGAGCAGGCGCTGGAGGAGCACGCGGAGCGTCGCAAGCGCCGCCAGGAGAACGGTGAGGAGTTGTCGGACAGTGAGAACGAGGAGGATGACATTCTACTTTCCTCCCTGGTGCCCAATGGCACCAACGGCACCAAGTCCAAGCCGGATGACAACGAAGGCGACGTCCAAGTGGAAATGGACACGGGCGACGTGTCGCCCAAGCGGCGCAAGCTCACCTCCGAGAAGGATGTGGAGGATGACGAGGCATCCGCACTGGAGCCTCGCATTAAGACTGAGCCAGCCAGCCAGCAGGAGTTGAGCTCCGCCACGGAGTTGAGCCCAGCAGCAGCAGCAGCAATTCCCGCCGTAGTGGCACCGGCAGCTGCCACAGATCCCGAGGAGGATGATGACTGCATGCTGTTGCCGCTGCCGAAAGAGGAGCCCATCGACGTGGATGCCGTCGAGGAAGAGGCCGTGCCAGCGTCGCCCAAAATGGCCAGCAATGGAAGTGCAGCCACGTCCACGCGTACTGTGATGCCCACACTGACGGACATGCTGCAGCTGCCGAAGACCACGAATCTGCTGCCGTACAGCGGCGCCAATGTCATCATACCGGCTAGCAGCATCAGCACCAGCGTCTCTCAGCTGACCAGCACCACGGCCAGTAGCAGTGCGTCCAGCGGCAAGCTCACCCCAGGCAAGATCTCACTGGTGCCCACGAACTTCCTCATGCAGCCGAAGCAGGCGACCAATGCGACAGCTGGCAAGGCGGTCAGCGCAGCGACCGGAACACAGCTGCAGCTCCTTCAGAGCGCCATCAATCAGGGCGCTCGACTAATGATCAGCGGCTCGGCGCCCACTCCCGTCCAGGCGACGCCCAGCTCTAGTCTCGTGACGGGCCCTGGCGGCGTCAAGTTTGTGCTAGTCAATGCGGAGCAGGCGGCAGCTGCCAAAGCGGTGGCTGCAGTGGGCAAACCGACCGCAGCTGGGATTACTACTGCAACGCTGCCACAGCAAGCGCAGCAGCAGAAGCAAACGGATTACCTGACCCAGCAGCAACTCCAGCAGTCACAGCAGCAGCAGCAGCAGCAGCAAGTGCAGCAACTCCAACAGCAGCACCAGGTGCAACAGCAGCAGCAGCTCCAGCAGCAGCACCAGGTCCAGCAGCAGCAGGTGCAGCTCCAGCAGCAGCAGCAGCAAAATCAGCAGTTCGAGAAGAAGGAGGAGAAACGTCGCGCCCAGGAATTACTGCGCGAGGAGCAACAGTCTAAGCGGCACATGACAAGTGAGTCAGTTGATCATCCTCTTAAAGATCCAAATTTCTTAACTCAATCATTCTTAATCCTTCCCAGCCATGCGGATCATGCTGCGCCAGCTGCTTAACGCCCAAAACGAGGCCAACGAGATCCAGCACAATCGCCTGTCGCTGGAGCGGGAGCGCTTGGACTGGGAGAAGTCGATAGGTGAACGTTTGCTCACAATGCTGCCGACGTTGCTGCAGCCAGCGGTTGCCACAGCGGCAGCGGCAGCTGCTGCAGCAGGAGTCGTTCAGCCTGGCGCGACGCATCAGTCGCCACAGTTCATAGTCTCGGGCACGGCAGCGGCAGCGGCGTCAGCGGCTCAGCGTCTGCAGCCGCCCAAGCTGCTCTTTACCACCGCCTTGCCCATGGCCAATGGCACCGTGTCCATGCCCCACATACTCAACCCAAGCAGCGCGCTGGCCACCTCGCTGCCGAAGGTCATTGGAGGAGCACCAGTGACTGCAGCTTCAGCAGCCGGCGGCGCAACTGGCGCACCTACCACCATCGCACCCAAGACAGTAGATATTTGCACAGATATTAATGATGTACAGCTCGTCACTCCCAAGCTGGAGAAGGATTGCTAATTTTTTGGATCTCACCACAGCTACCCAGAGAATACTCAAATAAACTATACACTAAAATGTTTATTGCTATCTAAATATGTAGTTTAGTTTACTTATATATATATATCTATATATTATGATAGTTCCTTAGATTGTTTCCGCCTCGGTACTCCAACAATGGGTTAACTCACGTCGGAGGTTCCTCCAGCGATTTGCTTCGTTAATGACTTCCAGTGCCCATAGCTGACACCTCTCACCACGCTTAGTGCATATTGAGACGTTCCATATCACGGATTTCCATAATATCCGTTTTGAGCCGCTGCTTCACGATCTCACGCCAAATGGCCTCGCGATCTCGATTGTCCGTGACGCCCATTCGCTGCAGGGTTGAATCTGTGATGCGGAGCAGTGCTCGTCCAGTAATGTCATGCTAGAAGGAGTTTGTACACAAAGGTAATTAGTAGGCTAAATGTTCAAAAGATTTAAATTCAAATAAAAATAGACGTTGGCTATTGATAAATTGCTAGTTGTTCAGGCAACAGGCGAATATGGCACAAGTGCTTCGGGAGTATAACAAAAAGAAACAAATGCCGCCCGGGTGAGTTCAATTCTTTATATATAGACAGACATATAGCTGGTACTTACTTCGGCAAACAGTCCCACATATTTGGTATACTCCCCGCAATGCCGGTCATACCATTTCTGTACGTCCCCGACAGTCCATTGGTGTACGGCTTTTGGTCGCGTTGTTTTGGCTCGCACTTTGTTCTGTGTGACGTTGCCTGTTTCCTCACCCATTATAGCGGTGTTTGTACAATCTCTGCGAGACTTATTGTCCAGAGAAGACTAAATAGTGGTTCCTTTTGCAACAATTCGACTTCTACACTTTTCCATTTTCGATCTGACGATAGTTATCGATAATTACGAACCAAAACTGGTCTGCTGTATTTATTTTTCGCCGCCACATATTCCTTTGAGCCAAAAGGATCTACATAAATAATTTCTTGTATTTAATAATAGTTTTTCCTTTATAAATATACCTTTTTTGTTGCATTTAATTTGAATATGGTGTGGAGCAATTAAATACCAATTGCATACATTATGTCTGCAGTGTTGCATAAACTATCATTCGATAGGCATTGTCACGTGGCTATCGCCAGCCACACATCTCGAATCGTGACTGGCGCTTAATAACAACGACAACTGAAATCAGCATACTACAAAAGGTGTGAGAAAACTCACAAATACGCAATAAATACATTCAAACATAGTTGTTAACTCAAAAAGGAACTTGCGTCTGAATAGTGCACTAGTTAATTCACACATATATATTTCGTTTGCCGCCGCGTGTGCTCACAAAACTCAACTTTTAATTTTCAATTTGCAATTGTCGCCGCAGCAGTAGCAAAATGGCCGGAGCTACACTTTTCGAACGTGCCCAGGCACTGTCTAGTGTGAATCGCGAAGAGGGCATTACCCTGCTAAATAAAATTGTGCGTGAACAAGAGGTGGCCGAGAACGATGAGGAGCTCATACGCATCAAGGAACAGGGCATTATGCAGCTCGGGGAGCTCTACAAACAGGAGGGCAAGGCCAAAGAGCTGGCCGACTTGATCAAAGTGACTCGTCCATTTTTGAGCCTGATCAGCAAGGCCAAGGCCGCGAAGCTGGTGCGTTCGCTGGTCGACATGTTCCTCGATATGGATGCTGGCACTGGCATTGAGGTAAGTTGACCAAGTGGATGTGTCCCCAATATAATCTAATTCAAATCTCCTCTAATATTTTTCCCAGGTTCAATTGTGCAAAGACTGCATAGAGTGGGCAAAGCAGGAGAAGCGCACCTTCTTGCGTCAATCGCTGGAAGCTCGCCTCATTGCTCTCTACTTTGACACGGCTCTGTATACGGAGGCACTTGCCCTGGGTTCGCAGCTGTTGCGTGAGCTCAAGAAACTGGATGACAAAAACCTGCTGGTCGAGGTGCAGCTGTTGGAGAGCAAAACCTATCATGCACTTAGTAACTTACCCAAGGCCCGTGCCGCCCTAACTTCAGCGCGCACCACGGCCAATGCTATCTACTGTCCACCCAAAGTGCAGGGCGCTCTCGATCTTCAGTCGGGCATCCTGCATGCAGCCGACGAGCGTGATTTCAAGACAGCTTTCTCGTATTTCTATGAGGCATTTGAGGGCTTTGACAGCGTTGACAACGTCAAGGCATTGACTTCTCTCAAGTACATGTTGTTGTGCAAGATTATGCTTGGACAGTCGGACGATGTCAATCAAATAGTTAGCGGCAAGTTGGTAAGTAATATTCGTAAACAATATGATTATGATGATATTAACTTATTCCGATTTCTATTTAGGCCATTACCTATTCCGGTCGCGATGTTGACGCCATGAAAGCCGTTGCGGAGGCTTCACACAAGCGCTCGCTGGCCGACTTCCAGCAGGCATTGAAGGACTACAAAAAGGAGCTAGCTGAGGATGTCATCGTGCAGGCACATTTGGGCACGCTATATGACACAATGCTGGAGCAGAATCTATGCCGCATAATCGAGCCATATTCGCGCGTTCAGGTTAGTTATATTCATATATATTCTCATGAAATGAATACATCCTCTCGCATACATTTTGCAGGTGTCCCATGTGGCTGAGAGCATTAATCTGCCCATGTCACAGGTGGAAAAGAAGCTATCACAAATGATATTGGATAAGAAATTTAGCGGCATTTTGGATCAGGGCGAGGGCGTGCTCATCGTATTCGAGGAGACGCCAGTGGACAAGACGTACGAGCGTGTGCTAGAGACCATACAGAGCATGGGCAAGGTGGTCGATACACTGTATCAAAAGGCCAAGAAGCTGTCATAAGCACTCTAAACTGGAATATGCACAGACCTAGCCCCCTACTCCTCCCCCTACCCTTGCATCCACACATCAACAATTAATTAATATCTGGCGAAGTTAGAAGACAATTTTTTTGGTTATTCCCATACGTATTCTGAAAAAAAGAAAATTCTCCCAGCGGAACCCATTTGGAAATCAATTACTTTGTTATGGCCACTCCTTTGTATGTTTCGATACAGTTAATAGCTGGAAAAATAATATATAATAATAATAAACATGTATTGGTGGTAATAGCAGTAAAAATAATGTGTAAACCATAATAAAAATACTTCTAAGCATATTAATTTAATCCCCAAAACTAAAAGAGTGTGCGCAATAAAATAAGCGAAAAATTATTCAATTAACTAATAATAAAACGGATAGAAAAACAAAACGAATCTCAAAATTATTCTGCCCATTTATGATCTATAATGAATCCAACTTTTTATAGTTTTTCGTTTATTTTTCAATCTCTGCTAATAAACACTAACAATTCGTAAACAGGCTGATTTTTATATTTAAAAAATCTTTTTATTATATTTGTTTATTATGTAACGAAAATAAATAATTTGAATATTCAAATATATATATATGAATATATATTTAACCAAAGATGTGCGTAAGACCCAAGCCGCCGCCAAAGTTGGTTTTGCCACTGAAGGGTCCGCTGGTCCACTTGTTCGCATTGCCCGTAAGATCGAGGCGCGTGTTGCGATCCTGGGATGACCAGATATTGGCACGGGCATCCAGACCCAATTGCTTGCCAATGCCGGGAATGTTGCTGTGCGTCAGGCTGGCTCCGTGGCCATTGATGTGGGAGTAGTCCAGGCCAGCGCCGTTGCGCTGGAACTCAAAGCCATTGGCCAGCTTATTCTGCGAGGCAAAGACCTTGGCGTCCAGATTATGTCTGCCATTGTTGAACAGATTGGCGTGCGCCGACTGCGTGAAGCTGTCCTGTACGCCGGGCGTGTGCGTCTTGGTGAGATCAAAGCCATGGCCATGACTAAGTGGGGTGAGAGTGCAACATTAGCAAAGTTGATAATGGGAAGTGGACAAGATTTCACTTACTTATTGTAGGCCAGCGATCCGCCAGTGGTCACAGGTCCCTTTTGTGTGTTGCCGGCGGCAAAGACTTGTCCGATTACATTGTGATCGGGTGAGCCGATGCCTTTGCTTAGCTGCACACGTGCATCGGCGCCACCAGCTGGATTGGATGCCACCGAACCGCCCAACACCTGGCGACGCACACGAATGGGACGCGGTGGCGGCGTGCGTGGTGGATAATACGGCAGAGTTTGGAAGCGTTGTGGCATGGCCTCCACACAGGCTCCGATGGCAACGATGGCCAGGATGAGAATGCTGCTGCTTTGCATGTTGCTTTGTTTAGTTTTTGCTGTTGACTGATGATGAATGTTGCCACAGCTGGCGCTTATATACACACCATCAGCATCCACTTGGGGAAGCACAGTGCGAGCCTAGGCTGTTGGCTTAGGTGATTGCGATTGCGATTGCGATTCTGATTGTGATTCACCCCGCGCTGACATCGTTGCCTGTCCGTTGTCTTATTTTCTCCCTCGCTGTCTTATCATCTGCAGCGTCTTTGCAAAAATCCCCGCGCATAGTTAGAAGCCATAAAAATTTCGCTGCCTGCCTCCACTTGTTGCTCGCCACAGTGCGGTAGGTTCTAAGGCAGCAGCAACAGTAAACATGAATGAAATGCATATGTATGTTTGTGTAGTAACGGATTTTTCTGCGAAAATAATAAACAGACTGTCATTAAATTATATTTTATTTGCTGCAACTTCTTTGAGTGAAACACTTGCAATTTTAACGAAAGCTTCAACGAAAGATCTGAACGAAAGTGATGTGTGAACAAGTAAGTATCCTTGTGTGAATGTGTATATGTGCCTGTGTATAAGTGCATGTTTTTGCCTGCCTTGCATATGTATATGTGTGTGTGTATATGAATTTATATGTGTTTGAGTGTCTGCGTGTCTGCTTACTTCGTCAAGCACATAGGAAACAGTTAATTGGAGCATGCATGGGCAGAGTATGGGCAAGAGAAGTTTGTCTGAGCGCAAAGAGAAATTTTACACTCAATTTGAGTTGAGTTGAGTTTAGTTTTGGCAAAAACTTAATTCAATTGATGCGCAGGAGCAGAGAACACAGCCAAAGAGAAAACGAAATGAGCGAAAGCTAGACTTCACTGAAGAAAGCTTAAACGAAAAATGTAATAAAATATAATAAATATATAAATTAATTTTAATTAATAAAAAAAGAATATTAAATATATATTGTATAAATGTAAGTCTAACTATGTAACACACTTTATCACCATAAACTGTGAATGACGTCGTCGGCAAGATCAAATTAATTGCCTTTGCTTTCAGACAAACATTTTTTCGTGGGGAATTTCTGGTTTTTCAAGAAATTGTATAATACAAAAAACGAACCATGACGGCTTTGACTTCCATGTGGTTTACTCGCAATATATACGTATATATTATAACAACAGTTTTTAAGTGTTGATTGATGACACAGGCAAATTCTTATCAATTGCTTAGCTCAAATAGCATCTGTTTCAGCTATACGAAATGAGATAAGTTTAGTGTCGAGCACGTTCATTTATGATAATATAAACATAGTAATTTTTGTTTCTTATAAATAAATTGTTTATGATTATTTATGATTATGATTATATAATTAAATTAATAACAAAAATATAAAAATTATGTTTAAAAAAAATAAATAAATAGATAAAAAGGACTAAAAAAACAAGAAAAAAAATTAATAAATTGTAAAAAAGTAATAATAACTTCTATAATGATTTATACCAATTTTGTATTATAAAATTTTAATTTGTTAAATTTGTTAAACTTAACTCTTCATTTTTTTTACCTCATTTATTTAAATTTATTTACATATATATAATTTATATTTTTCCATTTGAATGGAAATGCAAAATGGGTTTTCAAAAGGTAAAACCCATTTTGAATTTCCATTCAAATGGAAAAATTAACAGCTCTGTATATAAATATATATATATGTTTTTAAATAATTTAAATAATATTGTAAATACTTAAGATAAATATGATAAAATGAGAATTTCAATATGATCTAAAAAAAATTTGTAGATTATATTGAAATTCTCTTAAGATATATTTTTTTAGATTATATTGAAATTTTCATATAATTTTCCTTAAATTATATTCAACCTCAACCATTTTATATACCTCATTATAATACGACTTTTATAATTCACTTAAAGAATAAATTAAAAAAATTTATATATATAAATAAAATATATTTAAATCATTAAAAAACTCTAATCACTTGTAATATATTAAAATTAATTAATTCGAACACAATTTAAATTTTAATATTTTTAAAAATTATTATATATTAAAATATAAAAAATATAAAAAAGCACACACCTTTTAAAGGACTGTTAATATATTAAAATTAATTGTAAATCTTTCTCGAATATAATCTTTCTCAAAATGTTCGAAATTCCTTGGCGCCGAACCTATCAGCTCTTTTGGTATGAAACTCTCTTTGGACTGCTTGGAACTCGCTCTTAACCGGTGTCGCTGGCGTCGCGACGCCTCGTATGTCAGCGTTGTCGAATCTCATTAGGTTTAGCACCACGAATCGCGCTTGAGCGAGCTTTTCCGTTTTCCGCTTTTCTTCGTTCTTGAGCGTTTCTGTTGCTGCTTTTTTTTTTTGGCTCTTGGAAAACTGTGTGTGCGCTGAACAAATTGTCAAATGCGCGTATAGAGGCAAGACGCGATTTGTCTGTACAAAACTTTGCTTATCGATTACGCACGTAACACATTGCTTCAGCTATAACCGTGAAAATTTTTGGAAATAAATGTGCTAACAATATTGGTGTGTAAAATAGTTAAAAAACGGAAATAATTTAATTAAATTTTAAATCAGTTCTTATGCAAATCTGAAAATGTATTTATGTCTATCCATAAATTGTGCTGTACCAAGTTTTCCAAGTGCTGTCTTTAATGTTGGCCTTCAAGTTGTATATAGACGCAGCAGACATACGTATATGTATACATAGCTGAGACGAGAATTGTCACTGCCAAGTGGATTATAAAGTGCGCTTTGTTTTTCGAATTGTTGTGTAATTGGGGCATTAAAACTAATGCAAATCCTGGCAGTATAAAAAATATATATCTATATAACATATGGCAAAGCTATGTTGATAAAAAAAAATATAATAAATAATATCAATTTCGTATTTTACGAAAAACAATTTTAAATATTATCCAGCAAAAGTTCTTATATACATATATCATAAAACAACAACAAGTCTGCTCTATATACATGCACAGAATATGTGTCTGCCTAGGCATACACACACATACACATAAACACACACATATGTATATGTTACAGTACCTTTCGTAGACAAACCCACTTACCTACATTTAGAACGTGCCAACTCTGCGTATGTGTGATAAAACGGTAAAAAAAAAGTTTCCAGGCTAAAAAGTGACTGAAACAAAATTCACTCATTCGCTCAGTTGAACACGACGCGAAGCGACGCTCAAAGCTCAAAGCTAATACAATACTCACTCAAGCCAATGCTCAGTGCCCTGTGTGGGTTCGTCTTCCAGCTCTTCCTCGCTCCCACTCTCGTTCTCTCTGTCTCTCTCACATGCACACAAATCGTTATGCTACCTACCCTCGCCCAGTGTGCGCTCAAGCATTTTTTTATTGTGTCATTCGCTTTGTCATTTATTATGAAATGTGCATTTTCAATGTTAAGTGCGACAGTTGAAATGGGAAAAAGGAAAAATGCCAGCCGAAAGGCATAATCAGCATAATCAGGATATATCAAAGGCAGCTGGAAATTGAAAGAGCAAATCTTTTAGTCTGGCTTGTAGCTAAGTAATTGTGGCTTTGCATAAATTTGTTTAGTATATTTTAATGGATTTTTAATATAAAATACGGTATATATGGATGTATATTAGGCAGACGTATACACAACACATAAATATATGTATGTATATATAGAGTATAATAATGCAACAGGTGGTAGGCAAATGTATGTAGAGTATGTATAATATATATATACATACATACAAAAAGTTATATTTGTATATCAGAAATATGTAAATCTTCCTTCTCCTCCTTTGTATGTCTGCATATATATGTATATATGTATGTATGTATATGCACAAGTTTGTTTGTGCTCAGAGTTGTGTTTCGATGTCCAGGCGACAGCCGCATTGCAGCTACCTGCCATTGGGTGAGCTCGCAGTAAGATGGGCGGACGCTGGCTTCAGTTGCTGTTGCTCTCTCTACAACAGCTGCGATCATATAATTCTCAACTGGTTAAAGCTCAGGCAGAGTGGCTTAGGCGAAGGCGAAGGCGAGCCACCAGTCGTTAGTGAGATCTGCTGCTGATCGAAAGGCTTTTGAAGGAGCTGTGTGGACGGGAGCTGCTCAAAATTGTTGTGTGGATTAGTTAATGCTGTTGATTAGCTATAATTAAGAAAAACAAAAATTTATGCTGTTGAACTGTAGAGTTTACTTTGAAACAATAACTATAACATGTTTATAAACATTTGTCCTACTGTTTGTTATTTAACATATATTTTAACATAGACTTTAATTTTGTGAAAATGTTTTTTTATTGTATACATTTAACATATATTTTTACATCAAATTAAATTTTGTGTTAAATGTGTATATTAAGTGTTGTTTTCTTTATTTATAACATAAATAATATATATTTAATTTGTACGTGAATACTGTAAAATTAATTAAATTAAAATTAAATTCTTTATTTTATAAATGGTATAACTTTTTCGTAATAAGTATGTATGTATATATATTATTTTTATTTATATTATATTTATTTTATTTAAACAATAATTAACAATAAATATATATTAAATTCAAGTAATGTGTGCATAAATTTATTTTAAATTTAAATTATATTTATTATATATATTTTACTACAGTTGATTATCACCCAATCTAATGTCCATTTATTTTAATAATAATTCCAAGTAACGCCCTCCTTTGCCACGCCCACAAAACACTACTCTATGCAATCTCACTAATTCTTTGACAATTCTCCCATTGTCTATTCCAAGCAGCTGCTGAAAGGATAACCGGAGGCACGATGCTGTAGTTGTTAAGGCGCAGCAACGCACAAAAGGATAATTGAAACACAAGCTCGCCGCAGGGCAGGAAGTGTCAGGGAAAGCGGAAGCAGTTAGTCCGACTAGACAGCAGACAAAGCTATACACACACATACACACACACACAAATACATATATATAAATGAATCCGTATAATGCAGCTGCTGGTGGTGGGGCGGCCAATCCGTTTGGTGCGCCCGCCTCGAGCGCCGGCTATGGCCAGCCACAGCAGCCGGGCATGGGCTATGGCTACGAGGAGCAATCGACTGGCGGCTATGACCAGGGCGGAGGAGCGGGCATGGGCTACGGGCAGCAGCAACAGGCGGCTGGCTATGGACCACAGTCGGTCAGGCCGCGCGTCGATGTGGAGGCCACTGGTGAAGTGGATCCCAGTCTGTGAGTAGTTAACCCTCATCAAATGTCCATCAAATGATTAACTTTCGAATCTTTGCAGTTATCCGGAGGCCAAGGACTCAACGCACAAAGTACGCGGCGCCTCGGGCATCCTGGAAATGTTCTTTGGCGGCACGGAGCAGGAGCTGATACCCGTGAAGAGTTTCTACTTCTTCTTCTACGCCGCCTTCGGCTCGCTCTTTCCACTGATGGGCGTCTACTTCAAGCAGATGGGCATGAATCCGGGCCAGTGCGGCATTCTCGTCGGGATGCGACCCTTTGTGGAGTTCCTGTCGGCGCCTTTTTGGGGCTCCTATGCGGATCGCTGTCGCCAGGGCAAGAAGCTGCTGCTCGCCTCGCTCGCCTGCTGGGTGCTCTTCACCATACCGCTGAGCTTCATCCGGCCGGAGGCGGTCAACTGCATCGAGCGCCGCAATGCCACAGACTTTGTGCTCACGTATACGCGCACCAAGCGCGACACCTCGGCCATGTACGATCCGGCCAGCCAGCTGGAGCTGGACCAGGAGCAGGCCTACTACGATGCCCACGGCGGCGAGTCGGAGCCGCAGCAGGAGCACAGCCGGCACAAAAGATCCCTGCTGCTGCCGCGCATCGATGCCGGCATCTCGCCGGTTCACATCAATTTCGTGAGCAACTACGATGACAAGCATCATCGGGACTATGTGACGCCCATCTTCAGCTCCATGGTGTATCGGACGCCGGTAAGTAGAGGGAAATGAGGATTTGCCAGGAGAGGATTAGAGATTAAACCCTTCCTCTCTCTCTCCTATTTCAGGACATTCAAAAGGCATTCTTCCTGCTGCTCCTGGTCATCCTGATCGGTGAGTTCTTCAGTGCTCCGGCCATTACGCTGGCCGACTCCGCCGTAATCACGCTGCTCGGCGAGGATGCGGACAAGTATGGACATCAGCGTATGTTCGGCTCACTGGGCTGGGGCATCTCCATGTTTCTGGTCGGCATTGCCCTGGATCATTCCACCTCGTTCTCGAATCATCCCTGCGGCGCCGGCAACAAGGAGAAGAACTACAACATCTGCTTCTCCA
Organism: Drosophila meridionalis; assembly: GCA_035045145.1. Classification (NCBI taxonomy): domain Eukaryota; kingdom Metazoa; phylum Arthropoda; class Insecta; order Diptera; family Drosophilidae; genus Drosophila; species Drosophila meridionalis. The sequence continues at coordinate 4,639,787 of JAWNPG010000025.1, forward strand.
TCTTCTCGGTGCTGATGACGTGCGCCATCATCTCCGCCTCGAAGATCACGTTCAAGTACGAGCCGGTGGACGAGAGCCAGCAGCAGGCGGCCGCCGCACAGTTCGTCGATCCCAACAAGAAGGCGGAGGAGGAGTCCATGAACCAGCTGGCCGCCCAGCTCAACTTACCATCACTGGCTGTGGGTAGTGGCAGCGCCGCTTCGGGTGCATGCGCTGGGGGCCTGAGCAACTTTCTGGGCGCCGCCCATCAGCCGCAGCCGCATATCGGCGCCGAGTCCAAGGTGTTTGCCCAGACGGCCAAGGAGCTGCCCGAGTGGATGACGGTGCTGACGCATTTCAAGGATCTGAAGACGGCCTCGTTTCTGTTCGTCGCCTGGTTTATGGGCTTCGGCATTGGGCTGATCTTCACCTTTCTGTTCTGGCATCTGCAGGACTATGGCGGCACGCCCACCCTGTTCGGAGTGGCGTCCGTCATCAACCATGTGTCCGAGATCTTTGCGTATTTTTTCAGCTTTCGCCTGATCACCCAGATCGGGCACGTCAAGGTGCTCTGTCTGGGCCTAATTGGCAATGTGTTGCGCTTTCTCTATATCTCCTATCTGACCAATCCCTGGATGGTGTTGCCCTTCGAGCTGATGCAGGGCATCACCCATGCCGCCGTCTGGGCCGCCTCCTGCTCCTATATTGCTCACAATACGCCCAAGCATCTGCGCGCCTCCTCCCAGGGCGTGCTCCAGGGCATCCATCATGGCTTGGGTCGCGGCTGCGGCGCCATCATTGGCGGCATGTTTGTCACCTACTACGGTACTACTGCTACCTTCCGTTGGTATGGTATCGCCTGTCTCTTCGTGCTCGGCCTCTTCATCTTCATCAACTTCTATCGCAAGGAACAGGGCTTCATTTCGGAAATACCCGTTACCGAGGATCCGCATCAGGTGAGTGTTTATATGGATGGATGTCCGGTTCTCTATAGTAATCCTTCGTCTCTTTCAGGTGGCCGAAGAGACTTCCCATTTGGCACCGCATGGCGTGCCCAGCAATCCCATACCTCGCGCTCTGTCCAATACGCGTCTGAACGAAATGAATCCCAATGGCGGACCCTACGGCACCTATCAGACAACCGGCGGTAATCTGGACATACCCGGCGCCAATCCACACAATCCGTTTGCACAGTAAAAAAAAGAAAAGAAACCTAACTGAACTCCAGACTTTCCACATAAGAAACAATCCTCGCATGCCATAAAGAACCATCGCAAAAACATAATCACATAGTCATGGACAAACACAGCACAGATTGAACAATATATATATGATATGATATGATATGATATGATATGATATGATATATATTATATATAACCGAAAACATATCTTGGACATTGGCCTGCAATATGAATTGCCTAATGCATTGCTTTATTTATGGGTTTTGGTGCTTGAGACATAACAAACAAACAAACACATACATATATACGCCATATACATATAGACGACTAAACATAAACAACAACAAGATATTAAGAAAGTGAATGAATATATTTTATATTGGAAATTCATAGATATACATATATACATAGAGCAATACTTTGTTGCTTATTTAATTGATTGACAACCAAAGAAAGAAAAAAATAGCATTAAAATAAATATTAGTTTTATTATTAACTTAATTTATTTATAAACATTTAATTTTTATTTTATTTAAAGAAAAATAATATCAACATGAGATTTAGGTCTATATATATTTAGCGAGCACTTTATGAAATCGACATTTTTAATATATATATATTATATAAATATATATAGAGATTTTTTTTTTATTTTATAAAAAGCAATTCGAACGAATTTTCACATAGTTGCTTAGCGTAAAAAAAACAAAATGAAACAAAATAATATTGGCCTAATCTATTATATTTAATAAGCATTTTATATTTGATTTGCATCGCAATCATATCATATGGAAGTAAAATATTTAAAGGATCATTGAAACACTCCATAGACCTAGAGGAACCAACAACACTCTCACACATACACACACACACACACACACACACACACACAACTAAAGAAAAAAAGATAACACATAAAGTACCTATAATATATACAAACAATAAAAAGTAAAGATATGTAGAAGACAAAAAAAAAAAATAAATAAAAATAAAAATAAATAAATAAAAATTAATTTTATAAATGAAATATCAGTTAAAAGACAACTTAAATAGTTTTATACCATCTATGGGCAGTTCTTCGAAAGAATTCTAACTTGAGTAATTTTAAAAAATATTTTATTGAGTTATAGTTCAATTTTCAAATTTTAAAAATTATAATGATTTTTAATAATGTTACAATTTATTTATTTTAATTATTTTTTTTAAATATGAATTTAAATAATTTTTAATATTTATAATATATTAACTTATATTATTAACTTATATTTATAAAATATATGATTTATACAATTTTCAATTTATAATTATAAATTAAAATTTAGAAAGTCTTCAAAAAAATATTTACAAATAATTATACTAATTATAACTATAAATTATTTATAATTTAAACTTTAAAATTAAAATTAAAAATTTAATGTATTACAAATAATTTAAATTTTTAATATTAAAAAAATCATGTTGTTATAAATAATATAAATTTATAATTTTAATTTTTAAAAATATTATCTATAAATACAATTATAAGTTTATTTAATTTATAATTATAACGTTTAATTATTATTAAATAAATTATTATAAATTAAATACAGAAAAGAATAATAATAATAAAAAATAATTAAAGAAAAATTCTTAATTTAAACTATTTATAATAAATTAAATTTATAATTATAAATAGACTAAAAATTGTATTTATAATTATATATATAATTATAAGCACATTTTATTTAAAATTAATAATTTTTATTTTTTATTACAAAATTATTAAAAAATTATTATAAATTTACATTTCTTATTATAATTATTATTTAAAAATTTTTAGATTAAATAGTTTTATTATAATATTTTCATTAATACTTTCCTTAGGTTATTTAATATTTTAAACAAAATTCCATATGAATATGAACATATAAATATAAAAATAAACGTAGTTGTTTTAAATACAAATACACGAGCTAAATAAACTAAATAAAATTTAAAAATTTTGGAAAAACCAAACAAAAATTGAAAGAACATTGAGAAATTGAGAAACAAATGCTGTAACGAATGATATTATGAAAATCCGCCTCATTACAATCAACTGTTAAATATGTTACTTTTATGTACTATATACATATATATGTATATATAATATATATATATAGCATATATATACTATACATATTTATATGTATACGATTATAGATGGTTATTTTGAAATACATACTTCTCTATAGAAAGAACAACAACAGAAACTAAAAACAAATTCGATGTCTAGTTAAATATATATATATATTAATATATATATATATGCAGAAATGTACCTAAGATGAAATTTTGATTTTGAACTTGATCAACTTGATATGAAATACTCTATAAAGTACATATATATAAATAAATATATTGATTATCGTTAATGATTCAAACTGTCTTAGATATTGTTACCAAACTATGCAATGGATATGTTTCAAATGAATTTTCTAATTATTATTATTATTATAATTAAACTCTAGCTCTTATGTACAGCACATTTATGAAAAAGAAAAAAACAAAATAATAATAATTACAATGTGCACTTAAGTTATGTTGCTGAGCTACAATTTAACCAAACGGCTCCTAAATATCTAAATTATACTAACTATAAATAAACACAAGCATACAACAAACAATGTACAAGTATTATACACAAAGCGCATACCATTAAATATAAACAAATGCAAATACATAAACACATGCAGCACGTATTACATAAACAAATCCAAGAACTCATGTAATATGTATGTTTAAATAAAAGTTAAAAAAGGAAGTAAGAACTTTGCATTCGGGCGGAAATAATTGCATGATACTCTGTTACCAGAGGTGCATTTGGTATATTATATTTGAGTTGGACTCTACAAGTTTGTTGACTATTTCCCACGCCTCTCAGTGGGCGTGGACATATGACTTTCATAGATCTTTTATAGAATCGTAACATTAACCCAGATATCAAATTCAGCATTCTAGCTTTAAAACTGTTGAAGATACAATTTGACCCGCCTTGCCACGCCCCCAATAGGCGTAATTTCTTTTTGATCCTGGGTGGTCAATGTGAGTATAAATTCCAAATTTCAACTCTCTAGCTCTTCAATTAATATGATTTTTGGCCTATGGGCGCAAGTATTTTTCGATTTGCCACGCCTCTAGTGGGCGTATCGAGAAAATCTTCACACTTTATAATTTGAGGGTATACACGAGCATATCTCTCAAATTTCAAGTCTCTAGCTTCAATAGTGTAGAAATAATTTGCATTCATACTCAAAACTAATATACTCCTTTTCCCTTTGGCAACAGAGTATAACAACCGAGTGAATAGAGGACATGGTTAATACATTTATTTTCATTAAATATTTTAAAACAATTTCAAGTTTCATCCGCATCCGTTTTGGGCTTTTTGGCCGCTGGCGCCGCCTCTGCTGCTGGTAGCTTCTCGGAGAAGATGGCCTGGGGCTGGGTCTGCTTGTAGGCGGGCGCAATCCAGTAGGGATTCTCGGCCGCATCTTTGGCGAACTTGAGTATGGCCTCACGCGGATCCTGGTCGTCGTCGACGCGTTTGCTCAGGCCCAGATTGCGTATGACATAGGAGGAAAGTGTGCCGCCCGAGCTGGCGACTCGGCCGCCTTGGCCGCTGGTAATGGGCAGATCGGGTCGCTTCGACTTGACCGGATCCATGCGCGCCTTCTCCATCCTCTTGCGCGATGAGCGTGTCTTCTCTTGCCGGAACAGTGGCAGTGCATGCGGCGTTATAATCTGCGACACGCCCACCATTTCCATTTGCTGGCGCTTGCGATGCGTCTTCACCACGCACAGCTTGGCGCCGCGTATGCTGCGCTGCTCGTCGTACAGGCACTTGATGATGCCATTGCCGCAGCTGACGAATAGCTGATTCAGCTTCGGATGCCACAGCGTCTTGATGACGTGCGAGCTGGCCACGGGTATGCGCTGCACCTCCTCGAAGCTCTGTGTGCTATAGAAATACAGATTCGCCTCCTTTTGCTCCTTGGGCAGGGACTCTCCGGTGACCAGTAGGCGATCATCCGGGCTGAAGCAGCAGTCGGTAGTGTCGTAGCGGGAGAAGAGATTCGTCCACGTGTGCAGCGGCTGCTTGAAGTTCCTCAGGTCCCAGAGTTTCATGGTCTCGTCATTGCTGCGCGTCGCCAGCTGCTGGCCCATGTATGAGAACACAATGGAGGTGATCTCGGAGCCCTTCTGATGCGCCGTCCGCACGCAGTGCGTCGTATTTACGAACATCTTGCGCGTGTCCCAGGTCTGTATGGAGCCATCTACGCAGCCAGCGGCGATGAGAGTTGCGTCTCGATTGAAATTGCAGGCGGATGCATTGGTTCGCAGACCGCCCTGCGCTCGGGTCTTGATCACCTGCAGCTGCTCCTTGGCTCGCAGTCCCTGCCAGATGCGCAGTGTTCCGTCCAGGGCTGCGGTCAGAAATTGTTCCCTATTAAATGGATGCCAGCAGCCAGAGGTGAGCTGAGCCACATGGCCCTTGGTGCGGGTCATGTCGCTGATATATTGATCTCCCTTGCAGCATTCCAGCTTCTCGAAGCCGTCACGATCCAGGATCTTGGCCTGTGCATTGCCCGATATGACGAGGATCATGTCGCCGGTGACGGAGTACTGGAGGCCACGTATGGGATGATTCTCACACGGCTGCAGTTGACGGAAACTACGCATCGACGAATCCATGCCAACGAAATCCCAGAAGCACATATCGTAGTCTATGGAACCCGACACAAGTCGAGCGCCAGAAGGATCTCCAGCAAGTGCTAAGACGGCCCGTGATCCGTGCTGCATTTGGACTTCGTGTGTGTAAGGTATGCGGCGTATTAAGCTGTCCTCATCGTCATCGGAGTCGCCATCGTCATCCTCGTCCTCATCTTCATCTTGGCTTTTCGTGTCACTGGCATCTTTTTTAGAGGTGGCAGCAGGTTTTTCCTGTTGCTGTTGGCTCTCCGCCTCTGCTGCTGCTGGTGGCAAGGGTCCAATCACATCCTCGTCATCCTCGTTCGGCTCTTGTTCTTGCACGGGTGGCGCAGTTGTGCGCGCCTTGGCAATCTGTTCATTGATGTCGAAGACTTTGGCTGCCTTACGACCAAAACTGCTTATGCCCATCAAGTCTTTGAGATGTTGACTCTCCAGATCTTCGGCAACATCTTCAATTTGCCGTATCAATTGTTGTTTGTCCATTTTCTTGAAACCGCCAGCATCTTGAGGTGCCTCAGTGTTTTCCGCAGGCGTCTCACTTACGTTCAGCTTTATTTTGCCAAACGAGATCTTGCCGCGCTGCATAGCTTGATTTACTTTTATTCTGCGGCTTAAAGAAGAATATGTTTATTATTGTTAATTTTGCAGTCCTTGGGTTTTTGTTTTGGCTAGCTAGTTATAAGTTATCGATATATCGATAAATTGATAGACAGTAATTACTCAAAAGTTAGTTTTGAAGAAAGTATTAAAAAATACTGATTCTCCTATTTATACTGCAATCTGAAAAATACAAACGGTATTGATTGAAAATTCTTGTTAAATATTGAAAATATAAGAAATATATATACAATAAAAGTTCTTTACATTAAAAATTGAGTATTGCTATAGTAATCTATGTTTCTATTGCTGTTAATAGCTGAACTCTCAAATGTTTTGTGTATTCTCAGCTGTTGAATGTACTTTTAAAATACTCGTTACTGGCTACAAATTAATACAGATATCTCACCCCTAGCATCTAACCTAAAATTGGGCGCGCAGTCGGCTTTCTACATTTTGCTCGTGCGCAATTAATTGCGAATTTCATAGATTCGCGTATTATTTGATTTATTATTTGTTGATTTAGTATTTAGTGCGGGCCACATTGAAAATGGTTGATGCTTTGGAGTACAACGACATAAATGCCGAAGTGCGCGGCGTTTTGGTAAGTTTGTTTGCAATTTGCCAGCAACTTCTGTCAGACTTTTGTTTCTCTCACACTTTCATCTAATGTTATTATTTATTGCTGCAGTCTTCGGGACGCCTGAAGCTGACCGAACAGAACATAATATTCAAGAACAACAAGACGGGCAAGGTGGAGCAGATTGCCGCTGATGACATAGATCTCATCAATTCGCAGAAATTCGTCGGCACCTGGGGCCTGCGTATCTTCACAAAGAGTGGCGCGCTGCATCGTTTTAGTGGATTTCGGGATAGCGAACATGAGAAGCTGGGCAAGTACATCAAGGAGGCCTACTCGCAGGAAATGGTGGAAAAGGAGATGTGTGTCAAGGGCTGGAACTGGGGCACAGCGCGCTTCATGGGCTCAGTGCTGAGCTTCGACAAGGATACGAAAACTATTTTCGAGGTGCCCCTGTCACATGTCTCGCAATGCGTCACCGGCAAGAATGAGGTCACGCTGGAATTTCACCAGAACGACGATGCGCCCGTCGGTCTGCTCGAAATGCGCTTCCACATACCGGCTGTTGAGTCGGCGGACGAGGATCCAGTGGAAAAGTTCCATCAGAATGTCATGAACAAGGCTTCGGTTATATCGGCCTCTGGCGAGTCCATTGCCATATTCCGCGAGATACACATTCTGACGCCGCGTGGGCGATACGACATCAAGATCTTCTCCACCTTCTTCCAGCTGCACGGAAAAACGTTCGACTACAAGATACCCATGGACTCGGTGCTGCGGCTGTTCATGCTGCCGCACAAGGATAGCCGTCAAATGTTCTTCGTCCTGTCGCTGGATCCGCCCATCAAGCAGGGCCAGACACGCTATCATTACCTTGTGCTCCTGTTTGCCCCCGACGAGGAGACCACCATTGAGCTGCCCTTCAGCGAGGCGGAGCTGCGCGACAAGTATGAGGGTAAGCTGGAGAAGGAGCTGTCCGGCCCGGTCTATGAGGTCATGGGCAAGGTGATGAAGGTCCTGATCGGGCGCAAGATAACGGGCCCGGGCAATTTTATTGGACATTCTGGCACGGCAGCAGTCGGATGCTCATTCAAGGCCGCTGCGGGCTATCTGTATCCGTTGGAGCGCGGCTTCATCTACATACACAAGCCGCCGCTGCACATCCGCTTCGAGGAGATCAGCTCAGTGAATTTCGCGCGCAGTGGCGGCTCGACGCGCTCCTTTGACTTCGAGGTCACGCTCAAAAATGGCACTGTGCACATCTTCTCCTCCATTGAGAAGGAGGAGTACGCTAAACTGTTCGACTTCATCACACAGAAGAAGCTCCATGTGAGCAACATGGGCAAGGACAAGAGTGGCTATAAGGATGTCGACTTTGGCGATTCGGACAATGAAAACGAACCCGATGCGTATCTGGCGCGACTCAAGGCTGAGGCGCGCGAGAAGGAGGAGGATGACGACGATGGCGACGATTCCGATGAGGAGTCCACCGACGAGGACTTCAAGCCCAACGAAAACGAATCGGATGTGGCCGAGGAGTACGACAGCAATGTGCAGAGCGACTCGGACGACGACAGCGATGCCAGCGGCGGTGGTGGCGGCGGCGGCGACAGCGATGGAGCCTCTAAAAAGAAGCACAAAGAGAAGAAACGCGAGAAGAAAGAGAAAAAGGAGAAGAAGCACAAAGAAAAGGAGCGCACAGTAAGTGAAATCAAATACAATCCTATTGAATACTATTCCAACTGATTCTCCTCCTCCCATCCCTTAGAAAAAGACCACCAAGAAGAAGGACAGCAACAAACCGAAGCGTCCCACGACAGCTTTTATGCTCTGGCTAAACGATACACGTGAGCAGATCAAGCGCGATAATCCGGGCATCAAGGTGACGGAGATCGCCAAGAAGGGCGGCGAAATGTGGAAGGAGCTGAAGGACAAATCCAAGTGGGAGGAGATCGCCAGCAAGGACAAGCAACGCTATCAGGATGAGATGCGCAATTACAAGCCAGGTCCCGGTGCGGATGCTGCCAGCGACGACGAAGAAGCGCCCAGCAGCAAAGCACCCAAGAAACGCACCGCCGAAGTCTCACCAACGAAAAAGTCAAATACATCGGGCAGCGGCTTCAAGAGCAAGGAATACATATCAGAGGATGATTCCACCAGCTCAGATGATGGCAAAAAATCCGGCGGCAATGAGCCAGCCAAAAAGAAGAGCAAATCCAGCGATGCAACAGCGAAGAAGAAAAAAGAGGCCAAAAAGAGCGAAAGCGAAGCGGAGGCCACCGATGAGGAGACCAACGAATCAAATGATGATGAGGATGATGCCAGTGATTAGCTACGAACATTTCCAAACCACCACAACCACACACACACACACATACTCACACACACTCACACATTAAAACATACATGTGCTTAGCTCTAAGATTACTGTTATGAACAGACCAGCAAAATAGATCGCTCGGTCTAGAAATTGTCTTTTCATTAAACGCTATTTACCGATATATAATGTAGCCCCAAAATATCCATTTGATAGCCCAATTTTTGCGGCCGGATGGCCAATTACGTTGGTCATTTACAAAAAAAAAAAAAAAAAAAAAAAAAAAATCAGAAAAAAACTCATATAATTGATCTGATCTGATTGGGTTCGCATTCAAGCAGAGCGGATATATTCAATATGTCAGCGTATTTTATAAAATAGTAGACAAAATATTTCGTAAATGGCGCTGATGTGGTTCGCGTTGCAGCTGATATTGCTCTGTGGTGCGTTGGAGGCAAGTGCGAGATAGTGTGTTCATAGATCAACATAGATCAGTTTTGTTCATTAATCGGCATCCTTCTCAGATCAATGGATTGGCCAAGTTCACAAATGTCCAGTGCACGAGCCTGGACAGCAATTTCACCATGTTCACATCCTGTCGCCTATATGCGGTTAAGCGAGACGTCGTTGAGATGAGTGTGCGCGTAATGATCTTGCAGTTTCCCAAAAAGCCAGTTGCGGTGAGTCTAGTTATAGAATATATGGAATATAGTACACCCAAATCTTCAAATTGTCTATGAGTTAAGAGTTTTAACTGACGTATAAAGCTGGAACGTCATTTATTAACCCAATTATATTGGGTGCTATAAAATCTTGGGAAAATTTGGAAAAACATTTAGTTCAAAGTCCACCCCAGACAAAACACCATTAAGGTTTATTCTAGCGTAAAGCTTTAATATCAACTTTTTCCTTGCCCATTCGATCCATAATTATATCATTATAAACTGGGAAATTAAAGTCTGTGATCGGTCCGATCTCGATCTAATCAATGTCCATTAAAATTCCCAAATTCCATTATTATAATAATATAAGAATTGTGATAATTATTATGTGATCAGTGGGGGTGTTTTGCATGTAGGGTAATTTCTAGTTGGACATTCTCCATTAAATCAGTCAAGCAAAGCCGAATTTAAATTTGAATAGTATAATTTGAAATCGATTACCAAAGTACAAAAAGTCATATGCAGCTCGCTCAAATATATTCTATATTTTTAAATAGACCCAAACGTGTGTCTATTTAAAAATATAGAATATATTTGAGAATTTGGAATATATTTTGAGTACAATATAAATACCCTGAAAGAAATATTTAATATTAAACTATTATTATTATATCCAATTTTAAGGGATCACTTGAGATGCTTTACAACCATGCATAATTTATTATTAAATATTACTGCTGAAGTGATCATTGCGCAGAAGAGCGATACCTTTTATTTAAAATTCTTATCTGATAGGAAGATATCTCTTAAAAACAAGCATACCTTTTCTTAAAAATATTATTATTATTATTTTTTATTGTAGTAGTTGAAATAATTAAAATGAATACTCGATATAGCTGGCTATTGGGGTCTTCGGATTATTTCTTAAAAATAACGTATATCTATTGCTTTGGACATTGAAAATTCTATATACATATAAAAAAAATAAATATATATATACAGTTTTTTATATTTACTTTATTTATATTTACATTTTGTAATCACTGCTATTATTATGAACAGCGCAAAATGTAATTTTTTCACTATCTTGTTCAATTCTGAACATATATGACTTTGTTTTCAACCCAAAATTTAGTAATTTTGTTAAAAATATATATATATAAATTCTAAATTTATAAAAGATTGGTGCAATTATGATTTTTTTAATGATTTTTCAACTTTGAAGTGAAAGTTCAAGGGCACTGCTATTTTTGTGAACACAACAGTATATATACAGCTGTGTTCACAAAAATAGCAGTGCAGTTGATGCTAACAGAGATTGCAAAACTGTTTGTATATTTCTTTTTACACATTCTTGGACTTTTTTTTGTTAAATGGAATGTAGACATAGGGAAAACAAAAAAGTTCCGCTACTTTTACTATGTTTACTATATGTTTAAAAATAAATAATTTAATATAATATAATATATTACCTAGGTTTTCAAAAAACTTAAAAATCAAATTCTTAACAATCGTTGATGAATTAATTGAGTGAGAAATTATGTAAAAATTTAGAATTTTTTAAATCAACTTGAATGTCTTTTTAGAAAATGATGCAAATTATTTAAAATAAATATATTTTTTCATAATGAAGTAATTTTGATATATAACTCTGATACATTTGAATGCAAAACAAATAATATAATTATTCCGATTATTATATGTTACGTTCGACTGGATAAAAAAAAAAAAAACAAAATCATTTGATAGAATATAATTTACATAGTTAGATAATTAATTTTCAAGATATTTTTTTTTAACAACTAATATTTTCTACAAACATCCTTTGACATTAGTTGATCAGATTCCCCCTCTATAAACTTTCAAATTACAAACCATGAACTAAGATTCAAAATAATAATATTTATTGACCGAACACCTCGTGTCGTATCGGACGTCGAATGTGAATGATCGCATAACAAAGAATTTGTGGAAATACATATGCTGTTTGGCGTGCTCTGATTAACTCTGTATTAAATGCGACGACGGACGTCCTTCCGCACGGTCATCGTGCGATTTTGCATTTCGATGGCACGGCGCTCGCTTTTCAGCAAATCCTCCATGCCCATGAGCGGATCCTCGTAGTGGCTCGCCTCGTCATTGGTCACGTCCTGCATGAATGGCGGCCGGGGTCTGGGCGGCACGTTGGGACCTCTATTTTGCTTCTCGATCACTTTGGCGCTCAGTTCGGGCAGCGAGAGCTTTGAGATTTTCCTTTGCTCCGGCACCATGGATGTTGAGTAGGAGTTGGTCAGTGCTGCATCCAGATCGTCTTCATTCAAACCCGAGTCATACAAGACATTCTTATGGGCAATCGTCTCCAGTTCCTGAAACGGGGGATTGCTCGCCTCGGTAGCCGTGTCCAGCACCTCGAGGTCGCCCCGGACTGGCGTCTTCATCTGCTTGTGCCACACCTGCGACACCATCGGCAGCACTGTGTCCAGACACTGAACGCAGATCTTCGAGGAGCAACTAATGGTGTCGTGTAACAAATTCCGCTTGCTGTACTGCATGAAGTTATCGACTCGCGGCATATAGCGTCTCAGCAGGGGGTTCAGAATCGAATCGAAGACCCAGACGCTGGCCTGCGGCGCCGACAACACCAGCCAGAGTACAATCAGCAGCTTTGACTCCGTATACAGGGGCAACCAGTTGAAGAACGCGTCGCCGAACAGCTCGATCGTGACGAGCCACGCGTAGACAATCCAATATTTCGCCCATCCCGTCAGTTCGTCTTTGCCGAGCGCATTGTGAGTGTAGCGAGCCGGCAGCATTATTCCAAAGACAATGACCAAGAAACGCGTGACGATGCCAAAGAAACACATATTTAAAAGATATTGTTTCAAAAAGTTATAAATTACAATAGTTAACAAAATAATTTTAATTCACTTGCGAACATCTACACTCTCCTCCTTGACTTGACCTGAAGTGTAAGTCACAGTTTTCCGTATTTGTTTTTGTTGTTTTGATCATTCGAATTTCGGGCCTACTTATGACTTTTTTCGCTGCCGTTTATGCCAGGGTGATATGATGTTTAATTTAAACCTCAAATTTTTTATTTTTTATTATAAATATTAATTGTATATGTTTATATATGATTATGTTTTATTGTATGGACAAAACAGCCTTTATTTAACTTTAAAAAAAAGTGCTAAAAATATATAATCTATTTTTATTTCTTTTTAAATTGTTCATAATTTTATAAAAAATACTTGGCGCTGTCCGAACTACGTAATTTACTTTTAAATACATTTAATTTTTTTTTTCATTTATGTATTATTCCAATATTATTTAAAATTCTCTTAATAAATATATTTTTATATTAAATTGTATATATTAAATATTAAATTCTTTTTAATATATATATATTTATAAATTAAATTTGATAAAATATATACACTGTACCACTTAAGTCACCGTACCCCCTGTTCGTTTTCACAAATCACGCTGTAACTTCGTCAAATTTTGATATAAAAAAAAAGTTTTGATGGTGGTTGATAAAGTGATCTATTAACTACACAATAGCATTATAATAATAGTAAAATATGATTTTAGTCTAATATTATAACTAAAAAACTAAAAATATTCACATTTTTGACTCCACAAAAGTCACCGTACTCTTGCTTGCTCTGCGCTGTCTGGCGCCAATGTTCGTTTTAGACCTAACGGGGATTTTCAAAACATGTGTGCAATGTCTTCAAAATTAATACTACTTTGTGTGAACTCTTCGTGTTGGACAAAATTTGCAAATTTCGTCTAAAAATTACCAGTAAAGGGATAACTGTAGAAGAACGTGGGCGGATCTTGCAGCTCCACACAAAGGAGCAAAAGTCGTATGCAGAGATAGCTAAACTAATGTCTAGAGCCAAGCCAACCATCCAAACAGTAATTGGTCGTTTTAAATACGAGGGACGTATCAAAAATAATACCAGATCTGGCCAACCACCTTCACTTTCCATCCGCGACAAGCGCCAAATAAGGCATTTGGTGGACAAGGATCCATTTTCCAGCGCAGTAAACATTGCATCAGAGATGAGTAACATTTCTCAAAAGGATATACACCCGGAAACCGTTCGTAAAGCCATAAAATCATACAACTTTAGGTCTTATACTCCTCGCAAAAAACCATACGTAAATTTAACAAATAGGAAAAAGCGTATGGAGTTTGCTAAGACGTATGTGGAAAAACCGGTTGACTTTTGGCGAAAGGTAATCTTCTCAGATGAGTCAAAGTTCAACATTTTTTGCTCGGACGGGCGCCTACGCGTGTGGAGAAGACCTGGAGATGCTCCTAATCAAAAAAATACAAAAAAGACCATAAAGCACGGTGGCGGTGGTCTTATGGTTTGGGGTTGTACAGCTGCATCTGGCGTTGGAAGCTTGGAGTTTATTGACGGAGTGATGAACCAACATACCTACATTGACTTCCTCAAAAGAAAATGGATCCTTGTCCACCAAATGCCTTATTTGGCGCTTGTCGCGGATGGAAAGTGAAGGTGGTTGGCCAGATCTGGTATTATTTTTGATACGTCCCTCGTATTTAAAACGGCCAATTACTGTTTGGATGGTTGGCTTGGCTCTAGACATTAGTTTAGCTATCTCTGCATACGACTTTTGCTCCTTTGTGTGGAGCTGCAAGATCCGCCCACGTTCTTCTACAGTTATCCCTTTACTGGTAATTTTTAGACGAAATTTGCAAATTTTGTCCAACACGAAGAGTTCACACAAAGTAGTATTAATTTTGAAGACATTGCACACATGTTTTGAAAATCCCCGTTAGGTCTAAAAAGAACATTGGCGCCAGACAGCGCAGAGCAAGCAAGAGTACGATGACTTTTGTGGAGTCAAAAATGTGAATATTTTTAGTTTTTTAGTTATAATATTAGACTAAAACCATATTTTACTATTATTAAAATGCTATTGTGTAGTTAATAGATCACTTTATCAACCACCATCAAAACTTTTTTTTTATATAAAAATTTGACGAAGTTACAGCGTGTTTTGTGAAAACGAACAGGGGGTACGGTGACTTAAGTGGTACAGTGTAAAAAATTCTCTTTATATACAGATGAGTTCACAAAAATAGCAGTGCAGTTGATGCTAACAGAGATTGCAAAACTGTTTGTATATTTCTTTTTACACATTCAGTTCTTGGACTTTTATTTGTTAAATGGAATGTAGACATAGGGAAACCAAAAAAGTTCCGCTACTTTTACTATGTTTTTGGCGCGTTTTTCGTACTATTGTTCTTATGCACACAAATTTCGATGTTCATAAAAATAGCAGTATATATGTATATGTACAGTTGCGACCATAAAAATAGTAGTGCGATTGAGCACATATTGTTAAACAGCATAACTTAGTGATAAGTAACGAGACTTTTTACTATTTGCACTTGTTGTTGGGACAGTTGCCCAAAAATGCGCGTCTGCCTATTTTGGAACGGTAAAAGTACCGTTATATTCCTTGTTTTGTTAATGTACAGCAGCATTACTATTTTTATTGTCGCAGCTGTACACATATATGCATACAATCTTTTTATTATATTTTTAATGTCTTTAACCTTTTCTAGATGCGTATTCAGCTGCTGAAGCGCGCTAGCGGCTATAAGCCCTTTCTCTATGACATTAAGCATTGCAATCTGTGCGAGTATCTGGAGAAGCGGAATCATCCGTTTGTCAATATTGTCTTCAACAGCTTCGCCAATCATACAAATGTGAACAAGTGTCCGTTGCCCGTGAGTTGCCCATAGTTGATGCATATATCTCTATATCATTTATATATTTCTATATATTATCTTCTATTTCCATTTCCAGTCCGAGCTGCGTGTGGAACACTTTCGCTTTCCGGTCAAATCGCTCGACTTTCTGCCTCTGCCCGGCGGCGACTATGCGATCTATGCCACATTCAGCCTCGATCATCGAGAGCGCGTCTCGCTCAAAGTGTTCTTCTCGCTGACCGAATAAATTCAAATTTGAGGGCGCAGTGCAAGATAATTAAATTATAATATGAATACGATATAAATAAATGTGTACGTAAATGCTTTCAATAAATCAAATAATTCTAATTGGATTCACTGACAGCGCCATAAACTAATTTACAAATTACATGTATTTCAAATGTGAACTCGGGCGAATATTAACGAGAATTTCGAATAAAAATATTATTTTTATACCCTGAGCCCATTGAAAATTTGAAATCAGGGTAAAATGATTTTGTGAAAATGTATGTAACAGGCAGAAGGAGGCGTGCCACACCCCATAAAGTATATATATTCCTGATCAGCGCGACAAAACGGGTCGATAAAGCCCTGTCCGTCCGTCTATCTGTCCGTCCGTCCGTCTGTCCGTCTGTCCGTCCGTGTGAACGCTGAGATATTTTAAAGTACGCAACGTAGAGACTTGAAATTTTACATGAATAGTCGATAATACCATACGCTGCACAAGTTTATAAAATTTTTCCGATAACTCACTCCATTTCGATTTTTAAGCATTTATCGATAATTTTAATGTGTTTTTAAGGCTTGGTTTGTACATTGTTTGAGCTAGAGACTTCAAATTTGCTGTGTAGTTGCGTGTAATGAATACGGAGATAACGTAATCTTTAGATTTTGGATGTCACGCCCCATTCGCCCCCAATAGCCCCTATTTGTAAAATGTGCAAATCAAATACTAGAGACTTGTGCTTTGGCACATTAACACATATGAATGTCATAAATAAGTTGTGAAAGTTTGATGCACTTAGTCCAAGTTATTAAGCAAATAAGTTCCCGTAGTAATGCCCACATTGCAGCCCAAGCGCAGTCGCTGCGTCAACTGCGCAGTTGGCAGAGCGCGCGCTTATGCGTGCGTGCTTATGTATGTGTGTAGGTTTTGTTTGTATGTATGCATAAAAAATCGTTGAATGATTTGATATTTGGCTCTTCACAGGGCTTAGGGTATCCCCTAGTCGAGCAGTCTCGACTAGAGCACTCTTACTTGTTTTCTTTCGAAATTTTGTAATTTGTGTTATTGTTATTTTTATGGCCGTTTTATTGATGTTTTTATTAACACGCGCGGCACGTGCATGTGGGTCACGAAACCAGGTGTCTTTGAATTGCCAATAAATTCTGGAGTTGTTTTTTTTTTCGTATTTGACATTAATATACAAGTGAACCTGCCCAAAGGTCAAACATAAGCCAAAAACTTTTGTATTCACATGGCTTAGGCGTGACCCTGCCAATGCTCGGTCATGACATTTTGGGCAGGCATTAAAAACCCATCAAGTGCGGTTGCTGTATTGAAATCAAAGACCTTTCAGCGCATTATTAGCCGATGTCCAATCCAGTGTGGCCCATTGAAATCGAGACGAAAATTAATTGTAATTGTGTCTAATAACTGAAAGATGTTGACGGAAATCGAAAAGCTCAAAGGCGTGAGCCGAGCCAAAGGCTGCCTATTCAAGCATAATTACGAAATATATATATATTTACATATATCTATACAGTTATATATGAATTCAATTATTTTGCATGCATAATGAATTTATGGGTCAATTGCAAAAACTTGAACTCCAAAACTGATCTGTGGGATCTCGCTTAAATGTTATGTTATCTTATGTTATTGAGGCCCCACTGACAGGCCATGTGTTTCGTACGTTGTCAAAACCGATTGCCTAGGAAGTAATAATGCTGACAACCAACAACAACAACAACAACAATCATGCCTCAACAATGCATAAGTGTTGGCAATTAATTTCGCATGCAAATTAATGAGTCTCAATTAGCAGCTAAAGACAAAAAGCCCATTTGTAATAAGTTTTGTTTGTGTGTTCCAAGCTTGAATACTATATAAATATATAATATATTTTACGCTTGCTCATAAGTAATTTTCGCACACAGTTATTTGTTGTTGTTGTTGTTGTTGTGGAACGTCGATGAGCGCTTTATCGCTGATTAACCCAAATTCAAATGAAGTAAGGCATCAAAACAACCAAAGCCACAGGCTCAGGCACAGTCTCAGTCAAAGCCAAAGGCTAAGGAACTTCACGCACAAAAGTTATTGACTTTAGTCCGAGTTGGGTTTAGTAGCCGACGCACGTCAGGCGACATCAACGTCAACTCTTCACACACTTTGTAAACATTTGTGCATAAATATGTAGGCAATTCATTTTTTAAGCATAAGAATGAGAAGGTGAAGTGTAGTCGACTGTGCACATGCTCTGCAATTCGCTGAATTAATTTGTGAGACATTGCAAACTCCTACTGTTTATAGTATAGTATTATATAGTATTAATAATATTTAAATATTTATATTATTTATTTTCAATTTCTTTGATTTTACCTTCAAATAAACTTGTCATCATATATGCAACATGTCATATTTCTTAGTTTTAGTCTAAACTCTTAAATTATTGTAAGATACCATTCACAAAAAATCTGAAATTATAACAAAGAGTGAAATAAATTGAAATTGAAAATTATATTATTTATTATTATTATTTTGTTTCATTACCTCATGCACATAAATCGAGCTTATCCTAATTTAAATAAATATAATTTATATGTGTGGCAAGAGAAGATCTAGTGGACATATGTATAATGTATGATAACCTGACAGTAAGCCAAGTCATCTTGATGATTTTCTGGACAACAAAAGTGTATATTTCTGTGTTTCTGTCTTTAAGAACTTTTAGTATCTTTCAGTTACTGGGCTCAATATTGTATTATGTTCACCTTGGTGTAGTGAATCTATTAGTTGACTATTTCCCGAGCTTATATATCTCTATGTCGAATAAGAATTTCTAATGTTTCACAAGGATATGCAGCCTGATACAGAATTAAAATGTTTAAAATGTTAAGATAAATTTTTTATAATATATAAAAATATATAATAAAAAATTAATACAAAATAATGTCACAAAATCTGTTGCCAGTCGAACACTTCTTGTGCTTATATAATATTGCAGAAGCATGTTTACTTTTTTAGAGCATATGTACCTCGTCGGGCACTCCGTAGGATTCCACATTTGAAAGGTACATAAAATGTTTCTGATGTAAACTATAACAGCTATACTTCTTTTATCTTTGCATTGAAATACAATCAAAACGATATATAGAATATATAGAAATATTCGTGGATAATGGTTAAAAAATTTAATATATCCTAATGCAATTTCTCGTATTTCAACTTTACAGCTAAAAAGCCAAAAAATCTCACAGAATTCATAAAATCTATATCGTGTATCTAATACTTTCTGCTATAATTAAAAAATATATATTTTTAGCCCACACGTTTTGTAATTGATTATTAATGTTTGAACGGAATTAATTGTGTGTTAATTGCATTCAAATTGTTGGCATTTTTTTGGCTACATTCTGCAGCTCTCTCTCTCGTTGAACCCATTCAGCTGAGCTGAACAGCGAAAAGTGCGCATGCTGCAAGTTCGTTGCTTCAGTCTTTCGTTTTGTTATCGAACAATTAATCAGCCGTTCGGCCATGACAACTCATTTGCTTAGTTTAACACAAATTGTTCGTATTTTCAGCTTTGATTGATTTTTACTTGAGTGACAGTCGTGTCTCCGCCTCCTTCTCTGTCAACTCCTCTGCTGCCTCCTTCTCTGTCGACGCCTCTGCCACCTTCGTTTCTCCTCCGTTTAGCTATGATTCAGATTTGCAAGCTGCAGTCTTTATATGAATGCTGATTTGCTGCTGCTGCAGGAAGTTGCTTCCGCGTATCAATATCAATATTAATTAATTAATTGCTGACGCAAATTTTGAAACAATAATTAGCTGAATGTTTCGGAAATTGATTGAACTTTGTAATTTTAGTATTTTTATAAATTTTTTATACGTTTTTTGCTTCAGATGTGTGGCTTAGTTAATATATTATCTTTAAGTATTTAGCCTTAAATAATTTTGAAATTATATTTATTATATATATAATATGATGTGATGGTGTTAGTAAATTAAGTTGAATATAAGTAAATTAAATTAATTAAAAAAATGAATTTAAAAAATATTTTTTTATTATTTAAAATTAAAAAAAAAATTTATATATTATTATTTAAAATAAAATTAAAAAATAAAATTTTTTAAAATAATAATTTAAAATAATTATAATAATTTAATAATTTAATTTAAAAAAATATATATTTTTTAAAAAATAATTATATATTATTTAAAATTATTTTAAAAAATATGTATATATGATTTAAAATAATATATTAAAAAAATATGTATATATTATTTAAAATTTAAAAAAAATATTTATATATTATTTAAAATTTTTTAAAAGTATTTATATTTAATTTAATTTTTTTTTTAATTTTTATATATTATTTTAAATTATTTTAAATTACATATGTAAATTATTTAAAAACAAATTTAAAAAAATAAATATTTTAAAATAATAATTTAAAATAATTATAACAATTTAATAATTTAATTTAAATAAAATATTAAAAAAATATATATATATATATATATTATTTATTTAATATTAAAATAATTTAAATAATATGTATATATGATTTAAAATAATATTTTTTAAAAATATTTATATATTATTCAAAATTATTTTAAATAATATTTATATATTATTTAAAATGATATTAAATAATATTTATATTTTTTTTAAATGATTTTAAATAATATTTATATATTATTTAATATTATTTTTAAAAATATTTATATATTATTTAAATTTATTTAAAAAATATTTGTATATTATTTAAAATTATTTTAAATAAATTATGTATATATTATATATATATATATATATATTTTTAAATTATCTAAAATATAATATATTTGATCTTGAATTGTCTTTTTTTTTGGTTTATTTTTATATGTGTATTATATGATAGTATTATTTATAGTTATATATAAGCATCTTTTGTCTGTAAATTGCGCCCGTTTAAACCCACATTTTTCACTGATCTCACTCAGATTACTTCCACAACTCTTCCACTAAACACTGTATTTTTTCTCCAACATTTATGTTTCACAATTATTTTGTATTTTAATGAATGCGCGCTGAACACTTAAGAGTGTTTCATCTAATGGGCCCGAGCTGCTGGCCAATAATCTAGAGCGTGTTTTCCTTTCGCCAGGCAGGAGAGCCACAGCCGCCTCGTCTCGACGTGTCTCGCTGGACTTATGAATATTTATAGATTATTGGCCTGAAACACTAAACGTGGCCAACGAGCTGACTGTGAACGAGCGAGCGAATGAGTGAGTGAGAGACCCAGTTTATGGGTCAGATTCCGAGCGGTGGCTGTAACCGCAACGGTTTCTGTGCGCTGTGTGCTGTGTGCTGTGGCCCGTCCGCTGGGATTGGGACAACTGGTAGCCAGTTCGTACGACATAATAATGGCAATAATGCTTATAATATAATCGACAACGGACCAATATTTTGTAAAATGCTGCAATTTTCAACTTGTCGCTCGATGCAGACTTTAATTTGAATTCGATTTTTTTTCTTCAACTATATTTTTATACCCTGAAATTGAAATTGAAAATGGAAAATCAGGGTATAATGGTTTTGTTAAATGTATGTAACAGGGTGAAGGGGGCGTGTCAGACCCCACAAAGTATATATATTCTTGATCAGGGCGACGAGCTGAGTCGATTTAGCCCTGTCCGTCTGTCAGTTCGTCCGTCGGTCCGTCTGTCCGTATGTTTGAACGCGTCGATTTCATAAACTAAACGAGCTAGAGAGCTGAATTTTTTTTGCATTTCCGTGTATAGCACGCGCAGGTCAAGTTTGCTTCATATGTTCGATAACTATTTTTGTTGTAATGTTATCGATTTTAATGCTTATCGAAAATATGTTTTTAAAGCAGAGTTTGTACATTGTTTGAGCTAGAAACTTAAAATTTGCTGTATAGTTGCGTGTAATGAATACGGAGAAAACGTAATCTTAAGATTTTGGATGCCACGCCCCATTCGCCCCCAATAGCCCCTATTTTTAAAAAGCGCAAATTAAATACTAGAGACTTATGCTTTGGCAAATACACACATATAAATGCCATTAATAAGTTGTGATAATGTGACGAAGTTAGTCCGTTGCTGAGAAAACTTATTCAACAATTAAGTTGCCATAGTATTGCCCACATTGCAGCCCAAGCGCAGTCCCTGCGTCAACTGCGCAGTTGCGTGCATTTGTGTGTATGTGTTGTTTGTATGTATGCATAAAAAAAGCGTAGAATGATTTGATATTTGGCTCTTCACAGGGCTTAGGGTATCCCCTCGTCGAGCAGTCTCAACGAGAGCACTCTTACTTGTTATTTTTATTTCTTTTTTTTTTTTTTATGAAATTTATTCACATTTCTTCAGTTAGGCCATAATTTAGGTTGATTTTATATTCATATTTCCATTTGTTACAGTTTTATTTAAAGTTTCGTTGAAACCTGCCTGATTAGTGGCCGTGTTTCATATATACATATATATAAATACACAATATTTCTTGCATCATTCAAATGAGCCAAGTTTGTTGCCGTTGACAGTTTCGTAAATGTGGTTGGCGGATTTAGTTAATTTCATTGTTGTTTGTTTGTTTCGATTCCCACTTTTTCCATCGATAACTGAGATTTTTGAAAATTATGCAAATGTTTATTGATTTTCTTTGTTTCTTCATGTTTTCTTTTGAAAATCAAAATCGTTATCTATATATAAAGTGTATATATCTTCACATGTTTCCCGCTTTTAATGCTTTACGACACTTTAACGCCTCGTAAAACGTCTATTTACCATTAACGATTGCACGATGCTTAGAAAATGATAAATTGAATATGACGAATTGAACTTCTTGTCGGGGCTTTCGATCCGCAGCGCAGCAGGCCAATGACATTGACCTTTTCCAGCAGACGTAAATGAATGTGGGACAGAATATTTGGCTTATTAATGGTCGAAAATAAATTCAAATTTTGAATGGTTTGCGCTGAGGGGATTGACTAACGAGCTAACTAGCACAAGATTAAACTAATTTTAAGTGCCCTAAAAATTATAAATATTTTTTAACTAGTCTAAGAGTTGGATACTATCAGTATGATAGACTAACTTGAGATTTTATTGTTTGGAATTTGGAGAATTTAAATTCCAAATAAAATTTTAAACTATGTGGATGCCGAGTTTTAAATAGCTTTCATAATTTGTGAATAATAAAATCTAAAATTAAGTTAGATTTAAAAAAATCAAATATCATAAAATTTGTGGATGATAAATTCCTGAAAAATAATATTGAATTCTAAAAAAATTTAAAAATTTGTGGATGATAAGTTATAAAAACAAGAGAAAATTTGTTGATGGTACATTAAAAAAAAAATCTGTGAATGATAAATTTTGAAATTTGTGGATGATAACTTCTTAAATAAATAAATTTTTCATAGTAAATTCTAAAAAATATTAAAAAATTGCTGGATGATATATTTCTAAGCTTATATAAGTGGATGATAAATTCATAATAAAGGGATAAATTAGTTGATTTTGAATTAAAAATATGTTTTAATTTTAAAAAATTTTTAAAAATTTATGAATAATAACTTATAAATAAAATTAAAATTAATATTTTAAAATTTGTGGATGATAATTTTTTTTTTATGTCTTAATTTGTTGTTGGTAAATTGTAAAAAATTATTAAAAAATTTATGAATGCTAAATTCCAATCAAATTTGAAGTTTGCACCAATTAAAGAAATTCGATTCTCAGAAATCTCAGTCAAATAACGAAGAGATCAAGTAGAGCCGAAAGCGTATCAAATTATTGTCGAATTCATAAAGTAGTCTATCAACGGGGGGTAGACAGAAATGAAGCCAATAATTAAATGTAATGCCAATGCGCTGGCATTTCGGCTGTGAGAAAGCAGCGAAAAGCGTCAATAAACACAGCAGATTTAAGACAATGTAAACAAATGCAAAGCAATTAACACGAAATTCACATAAAAATAATGGGGGAGACTTGGCGGTGGCAACAGCAATGGAACCTGTTGTGGCAGTCGAGGCAGCATACGAGGCATATGGAGGAAAATATCACAGCTCATTAATAGATTTTCTATCGCAGCTGGAGCTAAATGTCGCTGTGCTGCCAAGCAACACGTGTAATGACACCGATACGCCGATGATATCAATCTAATTCGTTTATATAACATTCGATTGCATTCGAACTGAAATGGCAAATGGGGTCATACGGAGACTCATTCAGTAATCCCCTCTATCTCCTCTCTCTCTCTCTCTCTCTCTCTCTTTCACTGAGTCATTTAAATGGATTGCATTATTGAATACCCTTTCGGAATCAACTTAGTTCATTGCCGTTTCACCCAATCGACCAGTTGACCAGACGTCAAGCAACTCCTGGTCTTACGTCCACGAGGGTTCACTGTACGCACCCACCATCGT
Organism: Drosophila meridionalis; assembly: GCA_035045145.1. Classification (NCBI taxonomy): domain Eukaryota; kingdom Metazoa; phylum Arthropoda; class Insecta; order Diptera; family Drosophilidae; genus Drosophila; species Drosophila meridionalis. Next base: position 4,664,250 of record JAWNPG010000025.1, read on the forward strand.
TTAATCATTTCGAAATCTGGAACAATTTAACTTTTAATTGGGGTACGCATTTGCATATATGACTATAGACAAATATTTAGTCAGGCTGTCATTGAACTTGGCCAGAAGAAAAGTTTGATAATTGGAATAAAAATTAATGTTAAATGCTCTAAAGTTTTTGGCCCGAAACACATGTTGGCCTATCATTCATTCATTCAACAGCTTCCTGATAAAAATGTGCAGTGCTGTCAATGCCTTAATGACACATTTGGAATTAATTTGATTTTATTTGTGCTTTTTGTTGTTATTTTCATTAACTCAACAATTAAACAATGTCTGTTTTGTGCCTGGAGATTTGCAAGTGAGTAATGTATTGATGCGAAGATTGTAAACAGAAGATAAATTAAAACAAATCTTTACAACATTAATCAAATGCTTTTCAGCAACAAAATTGCACTCGAAAAGTCATTCAACGCACAGAGCGCACAGGAGAGAGCGAGAGAGAGAGGCACAATTCACTCATGCTTAACAACTTCCACTCACAACTTCCACTCGCAACTTCCACTCACAACTTCCACTCAAAAGCTAACTCATGCTTGCTGACTATGAAAAATGCAAGTGTTACTTATTGTTGTTGTTGTTGTTGCTGTTGGCTTTGCCTTTGTTGTTGCTATCGTTTTCGTTTTCGCTTTCATTGGAAGCTTTCAAGGCAACTTTAACTGTGGCTTTGGCTTGCCAGCCAGCGACTAGCTTTGGGCACAAGACAACGGGCCAAAGCTCGACTCTTGGCTTTGTAGCTGTTGTAGTCGTAGCCGTAGCCGTAGCTGTAGCTGTTGTTGTCTGTCTGTCTGTCTCGCTTGCGCCGTCGCGTCGTCAGCTTTTATTGTTGTTGCTGGCTGGCTGGCTGCCTGGCCCGATCATCGTGCGCTATATTTTTTGGACTGCGCCGCGCTGCCCAAGCGAACGTTAACTTTAGTGTGCGCCGACCAGTTTCCGTAGACGGCCACAAAACACGGTACGCAGACGCGATATATGTACCCAAAAAGCCAACTATTACAATTTGTATAAATTTCAATACGAAAACAAAGAAAAAAAAAAACGCAATCGAAGAGCGCTCCGCTTATGTAAGCCCCAGCCCCAAAGTTCTATCCAGTGCAGTGGCCGAGCGCAGCGCTCAGAGTGTAAACACAACAACAACAACAACCCCTCCTGCAACAAAAAAAAAGGCAGCAGCTACAGCTCCACTTGAATTAAGCTCAATTCGCAATCTCTCAACTCTCCGTTTTTCGTAATCGCAAAACAAAAGCAACAAAAAGCAAAACGCAAAATAAAAAAGCAAAAGAAAAAGAGGAAAAAAAGTGAATCTGCCTTTCGAGTAATCTCCATTTTAATTTCCATCTCGCTCGCACCCAACAGTCGGACAGTCTGCCATTTTTTTCCGTTCCCGCTGCTGCTGCTGCTTTTGCTGCTGCTGCGCCGCGCGTTTTTTATTGTTTATGTTTTTTCGTGTTCTGAGCCGCAGAGAGAAGGTTAAGAAATAATAAAAGCAATACAATCATCAGAATCACAATTACGATCACAATGAAATGGAATGAGTGAAAAATAAATTTCGTTAACAACAACAACAACCAACGGCAAAAGCAGCAAAAGTCGTCTGCCAAGCAAATTTCACGCCGTATTTAATCTTAGCGCACTGCCCGCCTGCAGTTTAATCGCTGTTCGTCTTTCTTTCCGTTCGCGTTGTGTGGGTTCTGTGTTCTTCTGGTTCTGTGTGTGCTATATTCTTAGTGTCTGCTGCCATCTGATGATCTGCGCTGTTCGACAGTTATCAGTTATCAGTTAGCAGTTATCGGCGCGCGTTTCGTTATCGTTATCGTTATTGAGCCAGAGCCAGAGCCAGAGCTAGAAGTCATTTACGTGTAACGGTTATATTCGCAACGGTACTCGAAACGGCATAGACACATAGCTACACATACACACACACATACACACATACATTCGCACACAGTCACATCAAGTCCATCGTGTATGAGAGTGCTGTACAAAATTTGAAAACACTTTCCCAGCAAAAGGAATTCAACGGTCCACGAATTGGACATCTTTCGGCCTTAGGTAAGCTTTAAGCTGTAAATTAATTAAGCTAGGCTTAAAAAAGGGATTTTTTAAAAATTAAACATTTTTTAATTGTTGTACTATACTTTTATATTTTAAATTTAGTTTTTATGTTTTTATGTTTTATGTTTATGTGTTTATGTTTTTTTTATACATTTTATTTACAATATTTTTAAGATTAAGCACATTATTATATTTAAGTTTTATTTTTTATGTTATTAATGTTATTTATTATTAAACCTAACATATAAAATAGTATTAAAATACATCAAATATTTATTTTTTAATTTGACAAATTTTTCAATTTTTTTTTTTAAGTAAAAAATTTATTTTAAGGCTTAGAAATTGATGACAAATATGTATAATTTTCAACATAAAAAATTTCTACACCAATATTAATATAATTCTTTATATTTATATATATATATATATATATATATATATATATATATATATATATATATATATATATATATATATATATATATATATATATATATATATATATATATATATATATATATATATTTCAATTCCATTATTTATATATTTTATAATAATAAAATATATATTTTTAACATACAAAATTTGTACAACATATTTATATTTTTCCTTATATTTATATATTTAAATTTCATTATTTATATTTTTATAATAATGTAATATATATTTTTTTTCATCAAAAATTTGTACATCTGTTTTTTTATATATATTTTTTATATTTATATATTTAAATTTAATTTTTTTTTTATTAATTTTTTGATTAACTAAACATTTAAAAAAAAATATTTTTCATTTATTTTTATTTTTTTTTTCTGAGCTAAAATTTTTTAAAATTTGTTTTGATGTGCGTATCAAATATTATATTGAAAATAAAGTATATATATAGATTAGAAATTAAAAGAAGCCAACATATATTTTTAAAAAAATATTTTCATTACGTTAATCTTAAGTATTAAATAATATTTGGAAGCAGACAGAGAATTGCTTGTTTTAAATTTTTTTTTAAAAATTGTGTGTCACATGATTTCTTGTTGTTAGCCGAAATTCTTACTGGTGCCTGGCGGTTCTTAGAGACAGCATGTCTGCCCCATCTGCGGGCTAAGCCTAAAATTATGAAGAAAAGTTTATCAATCTATTGATGAAGTTGGCTAACGAATGTGTTTCGTTGGCATTTACTAATTTGCAGACAAGTTTGTTTAATTAAAGCCTTTAGCACGTTTTACCATCAAATTGTTAAAACCATCAACGTGTTAATTGCCTCGGTAAACAAATCAAATAATACATAATATTTAAAACGAAATTCATATTCAAATATTGGCTCAAAATTTGATTGAGCTCTATTCAAAAAGTGGGCTTGTTTCTGGCGTAATTGATTTTATTTTATTTTTTAGTATTTTTTGTTGTTTTGTTTTTGTTTTTGTTTTTGTTTTGTTTTGTTTGCTAGCTGTAAATGCATTTAAAAGCGACTTTTCCATTGTTGTTGTTGTATGCGTTATTATCTCATTGTTGTTGTTGTTGTTGTTGATTTTGTAATATTGCTACAGTTATTATTGCTCGATACGTTTTACTCAGCTCTCTTCGCCTGCCATTGTTGCAATTATTGCAGCTTGTATTGCAACAAAGCAGAGAGAAAGACAGACAGACAGACAGACAGAGAGAGAGGGAGTGAGAGAGGGAGTGAGAGAGGGAGTGAGAGAGGGAGAGATAGTGAGCTCTGAAAGCTTTCAGCTGCTGCTCAGTGAGTTAGCTTTTTGGCTTGTATGCATATCGTATCGATCGATAGCTTCCAATCCAGACAATCCGTAACAGTAGATTTGCAACTTTCTATGCACTCGAATTCTATGGCTAGCCCTTAGACCATGTTTGTTTATTGTGAGGCAAATGTGTGTTGTATTTCGCTTTGTCGCAACTCTACGAATTCAAAGTTATTTTTTTAGGCCTTGTATCAGCTGTGGCTGTGGCTGCGGCTCGTTCATCAGCGGGACAGTGTTCACTTTTATTTTTATTTTTAGTTTTTTAGTTTTGTTTAATTCATCTTTTATTTATTGTTGTTGTTGCTGTCGTGTGTTGTTGTTGTTTCATTGACACCGAAGAAGAAACCCGAGTAACCTGTTTGTTTGTCTCTCTGTCCGGCAGCCGCCTATCCGTTCAACTTTTGTTGTGTCTGCCTGTGCGTGAGTGTGTGTGTGTGTGTGTGTGCGTGTGTGTGTGTTTTATTTAATTGCATTTTTTTTTATTTCTTCTTCAGTATTTAATAAATAGTTTTCCAGCGTAATTCACTGCTGATAATGTGTGCATCATTTTGGTTTTATCTGTTTTGGCTAAAGTATTTGGAAAAGTTGCACGCAAAAATGTTGCAGATATTTATATAGGATATATGTAGTATAATATATATATATATACATAAATATAGTACATATATATAGAAGTATATACTGTATAAGTTTACAACTTGAAAGTCTGATTTGTAAATGCTTAATTCATTAATCTTAACTAATCTGTTTGAGATATTCATTTAAGGTGTTGTATTAATATTTGTTGTTTTACTTTTGTTAAAATAATGTTATGCATATATTATATAAAGTCTAAATACTACGAAATTTCATTTCAAATAGTTAAAAAACAAGTTTTTATATAATTAATTGTTTATATTTAACTAATCTGCAAGAACATATTTAACAGATATTTTATTAAATTATTATTAAAGTTTTAAAATATTGTTTAAAATTATTATTATAGTTTTTAAATATTTAAATTTGAAATTTTTAAAATTGATGTGTGGTTTAAAATATTATTTAAAAAAAATGTTGTTAGTTAATTAATCACAATTTTACTCTTAAAATGTGTTTTTTTTTATTTTTATAATTATTATAATTTTAAATTATTTTGAAAAATATTTATTATATATTATTAATTATTTGTTTAATAAGATAATTTTTATAGACATATGAAATTATTATATTAGCTTTAAAATATTAAAAAAAAATATATATAAAATATTATTAATAAAATATTTTTGTTGTTGCATTTATTATATTATTATATAAAAAAAAAATATTATTAATATTTTTTATACATAAATTAAAAATATATATATAAAATATTATTAATAAAATATTTTTTTTTGTTGCATTTATTATATTATTATATTAAAAAAATATTATTAATATTTTTTTATATATAAAAAAAATCTAATTAATTTTTAAATATTTTTATAATCTATATTAACATTTTTAAATGTTTAAAAAATTATGATTATATTTGCTTTTATTAATATTTTCAATCATATAATCTTTATAGATTTATATTTATTTAAATATGCTTAAAAATTTTAAATTTTTATTATTCTTTAATTTATTTTGTTTAAAATTTTCTAGAAGCATATCATTTATTTTATACAAAAATCTTACAAGGCTTAAAGGCCTTTTTTTTCACTTAATTGATAACTCTCAGCTAATCTGCATTCAAATATACAAATCACTCAAACGCCTCATTCATATTGACAAAAACTTCCTGCTTAAAATTATAAATATGCAAATTTTATATAAATTTAATTGCCGTCGAACAAAGCAAAATATTTATAAAGAAAAAAGAAAAAGAAAAATATAAATTATTAATGCAAATGTCAAAGATGTAATAATAAGTTAGCTCATTACGAACGAAAAAGCGTAGACAAATACATAATACATGGATGGCTTTAAGCGCGTACACGTTGTGCTAGCCAAGTTGTTGTTGTTGTTGTTTGATGTTTTTATTTGTTGCTTTTCGACGTCTTCTTCAATTTCAATTCCAATTTCACTTTCATTTTGCGGTTTACAGTTTTTCCAACTGGCAACGGCGACCGCAGCGCTGCACGCAAGCTACAAGTTGTTGTTGTGTTTCTGTGTATGTGTGTTGCATGTTGCATGTTGTAACAGCAGCTGGGCAACAACAACAACAACAACAACATTTGCAGCTGCAATAAAACATTTCAATTCCGAAATAATTTTGTTTGCAGCTTGTTGCTGTTGTTGTTGTTGTTGTTGTTGCTCGTTCTATGGCCTAAGCCAGTTATAAATACATAAATAATTTTTTGTTTTTTTGGCATTTTCGTTTTGACTGATTTTGGTTCGTCGGAATTTTGGCATTTCTTCTTTTTTTTTTTGTTGCCGTTGTTTTGTTTTAATTATTATTTTTGATGTTTTTTTATTTAATTAGCTGGCGCACGCGGCGCATACGCAATATGTTTGTTGTTTATGAATTTGTGCAGGTTTTGATATATATATTTCTATTGTTTATAAATATGTATGCCAGATATTTATATTTATATAAATAAGTTTTATATTAATTCTAGAAAATAAATATATAAAATATCTAATGCTTTGCATATTACTTATACGCAGTGTAGTACGTTTGATATATATGAAGTTCTAGAGCATTAGATTGAACATTTAATATATATAAATTATTATATATTATATTTTTTTATATTATTTTATACATATAGAGTATATATTAATTATATATTGAGTTATATACATACTTGGATATTGTATTATATTTCATTATTGTATATGATATATTGATATTATATTATATAGATAATTTTTTATAAATATATCGTAGAATTTATTGATTTATATATATTTCAATTGAAAATATTTTGTTTAATTTTATTATTATTATTATTATTATTATTATTATTATTTTTTTTTTAATATAATATAGTTTTATTGCAGTTTTTGTCGTAGCCTCTATAGCGCATTTATAAGGGTACCTTAACTATCATTATTATTATTATTTTTAAATAGCTTTTATTAAATTTTTGTGAATGATTTTACTTAAGCTCAATAATATTCACACAAACTTAATAAGAATAATTAAAAAAAGGAATAATAAAAATATTAAACTAAATATTTTCAAACGAAATGCAATATAAATATATATTAAAATATAAATTTAATACATTAATATTTGAAATATGTCTTATAATAACTTTTTAAAATTTAAGCAACAAGTTATAAAACTTTATATATATTATATCTATTATATCTACATATCATATCTATATCTTCATATACTATTCTCTTTCGCCTAAGCAAATCATAAAATCTTTTGACTTTTTCAATTAGTGAAATTTAAAAACAAAATTGTTAACGCATTTCAGCAGCTGCGTCTTGTTGTTGTTGTATTTTTGGTAACCTGCTAGGCGAAGCCATTTGCACAGCTGTTTTGTGTTTCATTAGCTGTCGGCGGCTTTTCAACACACATTCAAGGTACAAGTTCCCAACTCTATTGTCTTCCATATAAACAATAGCAAATATTCGCTCGCCCTTTTACACACACACACTCTCACACACACAGACAGACAAATTGCAGCTGATTCGAAATGTTGAGCAAATGCAGAGTTCAGGTCGCAGACACTTTACGTAATCCTTTCCGTCAGCGCTGTCGCCGTGGCGCTGCAACCTGCAACATTTCAACTTTGAAATCAAATTTATTATCTTTTGTTGGCTTTCGGTGGCTGCGCTGATTTTTTTTTTTTTGTTCGCTTTTTTGCGTTCGCAAAACGCCAACAGTTGAACTTTGTTATGTCACTTTGTTATGCTACACAGTCGTAGATTATATTGTGATTTGTGTGGGAGTTTGGATATTCATGTTTGGGCATTCGGTTTTTGGATTTTGGATACGCGTTAGGCTTAGGAAAGTTGCATTTAATGTGTCTCTTTAACAGGCTAACGATGCGAAAAGTGTTTGTTAACGCTTTAAAAGGTCTCCCATATATATATTTATATTTCACAAAATTTCATTTAAATTTATTTGAAAGGAAGAATAGTTATATAAGAGCTGTTTCAGTTGTTTCGCTTTGGTATTATTTTTATCCATCATCATCATCACCATCGACACCATCGTTTGCTGTTTCAATGAGCCAATGATTACAGTATTCAATTGCGATGCACATTATATAATAAATACCATAAAGCGCCCGTCATACGTTTTGTTGTTGAACTAAAAAGACCAAAAAGCTTCACTCATAATCGTCATTACCTAACCCACAGCACAGCCCTAAAAACAACAGAAATTCATTACTCATGCGCCCTGTTGTCGGCTGTCCGCTGTTGGCTGTCGGCTGTTGGCTGTTGATCGCTTTAGGCCCTGAGACATGCCCTAAGCATTTTGCACAGCTTGGCATTTATCACAGAAATAAGTTCATTATCAAGCAAACTGCACAACTAGGCACAACTAAGTAGTGCGACCAATGCACAGGTGTGTGAGCCACAGCAATGATATCAGTGAAGTCTTCAGACGTCTTCACTCATGGCAGATGGCAGCTCGCAGCTGGCTGGCAGCTGACTGGCTAAAGTCTTCTTTTTATTTTGGCCGAACAACGTTGGTCAGTTGCCAATGTCAATTATGTTAAAGCGCTGACGCCCTCAGTTTGAGTAGCCGTTGTTGTTGTTGTTGTTGTTGTTGTTGTTGTTGTTGCTGTTGTTGTTGTTGTTGCTGTTGTTGCTGTTGTGTCAGCAAATTGCCAAAGAAAGCCACACAGAAAGCGTAAACAATGAGATGCGGCGCTAGCTCGAATATTAAATACACTTGAGCAGAGGAGTTATGAAGGTAAATTATATTCACGACTAGCATTAGTTATAGAGCAAAATCTATATATGATCATAGCATATATGAAGAGTGATTTTATTGATTTTGAGCAAATTTCATACTTTCATAACTCTGTAAACTCGGTTATTACTGGTTATTACTTATTACTTTCTTAACAATAGTGGTTTAAAGATTTATTTATAAATTTCTACGATCAGCAGCTCATTATCATTTACATCATTTTACAGAAAGCCAAGGTTAGATATGTGCTAGAATTTTTTTTTTTTTTTGGTATATAAGTAAATTTAAAATGTTAAAAATAATTAAAATAAAAAAAAAATAAATTAAATGAATATTTAATATAATAAATACCTTTTTAATTTATGAATGTTGAATTTAAAAACACAAAACTATACATAAATTAAAAATTTATATACAATAAATAATTTTTTTTATATATATACATATAAGAAAATGTTGGTAAAAAATTTATTTGCAACTTTTTTTGGTCTATAAATATTAATTTTATTTATTTATTGTTTATCATATATAAAGTATAATATGTATATATTTTTAAATTATTCCGAAAAGATTATATGCAAACCATTTTTTGAAAAATATATAATAAATATCTAAAATTATTTTATATATGTAAATTTATTTTCAAATATTGTTTGATACATATAAAACAATATTGGAAAAAATTATATCTTTTATATAATTATACTTGAAAAGAAATATATAAATAGAAAATAATTTAAAGAAATATATAAGTAGAAATAATTACATTATTTTTATTTTAAATATCGTTTTCCTATAATTTGTAACTGAATCTTATATTATATATAATTTTTATTGCCTAATATTCATTGATGCCAATTAAATGTGAATTATGGCACAAATTCGATTTGGTAATTGAAAGGTTATTCTCTATTCTCCAAAATGAAATAAAATGCTTAGAGATTATCTCTAAGCATTTTATTTCATTTTGGAGAATAGAGAATAACCTATGCCAAACTCAATTGGAATATAAATAAATTAAATAAATATTAAATCGGTTCTCGGCTTTCTGGTTAAGATAAAAGTATATCTTTTCTTAACTGTTAAAAAATTGATAAATAATATTAAAAATAAATATCCAAATGAAAATTGCAAATAAAAGTAAAATAAATTGTTTTAAGGAATTACATATTTTCTTTTTTAACTTCAGCTCATTAATTTTTGCTAGACCAGGTCATCTTCAGCTATACAACATATATTGCTTTAGATTTTACTAATTCAAGTAAGCCTAAGAGATTAGCTTAAGAGATGCTCCATAAAAGCCGCTTTTGATCTCAGTTGCATCACATGGTAACTAAGTTAATCACAGCTTAAACAAAAGCTTTTCATAAAATTACATGCAGCTATATATTATAATATTTTGCTGCAGATTAGCGACATTAGACATAGCTTTAACAATATTTGAAAGAAAACAAAATACTTTTGCATATAATAACAACGAATGTGAGCCTAGCTTTATATAATATAACAGCCAACATTTGGCCTAAGTCGACCTGCACAGTTGCTAAAGCTGTTTGAGCCTGTGCGTTGCATATTCGACGATCAAATTATAATAGACTCTACTATGAGGGTTTTATGATCATAGACAGTTAAGAGCACACAGTGTTTAAAAACTAAGCGTTAAAAACTAACAAAAAATTCCCATAAACAGACAAAATGCATTGGCAAAAGGCAAGAGAGAGTGAGAGAGAGGGATGGAGAGAGCAGGAGAGACAAGACAGACGCTCACTCTGTTAAATATGTATGGCAAGTGTCTGTGTCGGCATAATTATGCGGAAGCTGACAATGCAACTTGCTTTATTTTTTTTTTCTTTTTCGTTTCTTTGGCGACCCCCCTCACAGTCTGCATGCAGCTTGTTGCGGCTTTCTTGAAAAAATTTTCTTTCAATGCCTTTTGGCATAATTCCACACAGAGACAGCGGCAGAGGCAGAGACAGTAACAATGCTTGAATTGTGGCCCAAAAGCGTTTTAGCTGTTCGGCTTTCTTAGCGCTTCTGTTTTGGTGACGGCTCTTAAATTGGCCACAAAGCTTAATTGCCTCGGCAAACAGTGCGAACTGTGAAAAACTGTTGCCGTTTGATGTCGGATTACATAATCCGTGCTGTTGGCCATGCACGCGATGCCACAGAGCCATAAAAAAAAAACGCATGCTCATAGTAAAAGATACACACATACATGCATACATATACATATAGATACATAGATACTTATGTATATACATGTTTTATATAGCATATAGATCTTGATCTGATTTGTTATTGTGCAAGTTCTCTGCGCAAATGCAAGTTGTCAGGCATTGCCATAACCATAACCTTGAGCCGAAGCTCGATCATCGTCGCACAGCACACAAAAACTGACCCTAATCGACCTTAATTATGCAAACGTCAAATATCGAATTTGACAAAAATGGCCAAAGCCAGACCAAGATATATACACAATATATGTGTATATCTATAGTTAATATATTCCACCAGTTTTATGCCGTTTGTTTTTATGTGTTTGAATATGACTTTCCGATTTGTTTGCCGCATAACTGTAGCAGCCTTTAATTTATGCAAAGCAGAAGTGTGTGATAACGCAGCAAAAGCTAAAATGCGTCATATTTGAGAGCGTTTAATAAAAATATTGTGTTTATACCCTGTTTAAAAGTGGAATGGGGTATGCTAAGTATAAGTTTCTTAGCAAGTGATCAATAACTTGGATCAATAACTTGGATATTTATTATAGTTTTTTTTATGTATAATGATATTTATATAGTGATCTATTCATAGGTCCATATGAATATGAACTAAATATATAATATGAATACATATATATGTATGTATATATATATTTATATACATATGTTTTATATATGTATATGTGTATGCTTGGGTACGAAACTTGGTAAAGTATTGAGCCAGTAAAAACTAAACTTCAAACAGTTTTTCATATATAAAATCAAATATTTTAGTTTTATTGGGTATTTCTGGTCTATAAGAATTGAAATAGAACTTTAAAACAAAAAAAAATACTAAATTCGCATAAATGATAAATTTGATGTATTTATATGTTATGTTAAATATATTCTATTTCATTTCACAATACAGGGTATTTATAAGTCCATATTGGCTTAATCATAAATATATGTAATATTTAGAATCAAGTTCACTTCAATTATTTGTAATTTAAATATGCCTGTATCAATACAGGGTATTTTTTAGAGCATATAAAGATCTCTATTACAAATAAACGGTATATTTTAAAGCTTATTATCTATAGTTTCTAATATTACTGTTTCAAACTGTATAATCACTTCTCTTCTTCTGTCTTTGCTAAATACAGGGTATTTATTTCCTCATTCGATTTCTATTTCATAGTTTTTCGTTGACATTCGAACACGAATTCGTCATAATTTGACACCTTGATGAATTAATTTCGTTTTGATGATGTTTCATTTTTTTTCTCTATTGTTTAGTTTCTTGTTGTTGTTGTTGTTTTATTTTTGTCTCAGTCAGGTGAAAGTCTTGCCCAAGGTTATTCACGACATTTGGCAGCTGAGAGTTGTTTGCCCGTTTAGCTGAGCTGGTGGCTTTGAACTTAACTGGGGCCCCGAGGGCCATTTGCCCTGTGGGCTAACAACCAACTGAACTTGACAAAGATTTAGATTTTGCTTGGCTGTTAATGGCCAAAAATCGCTTGTAAAACTCGGGGAATCATTCTTTTTTATGTCTTGAAAGTGAAATAAATTTTTTTTTAGAGCTAGGTTGAATTTGAATTTTTTAATAATTTGTTTTAGTACATAAAGTAATAAAAGTGATGAATAGGATTAGTTAAAAGAAGTAGTAGGAAGAATAAAAAAAAAAAAAAAAAAAAAAAAAAAAAAAGTTTGTTTTTAATATTAAGGTGAGATTTAAGAGCATATCATCATAATTAATATATGAAAAATATAAAAAAAGTAAAAAAAGTTTTATTAAAGTAAAAGCAAGAATTTTATATATTTTATACATATATAATTTTATACATATATAATTTTATATGTATTTTATACATATATAATTTTTAAATTTTATTATTATTGTGTTTTTTTTTTATAAAAAATTAATATAAAATTCACTCATATACTGCAAATAAATATTCTTAATATTTATTACATTAACAACATTATGTAATTTAAATGTTGTTTGTAAATAATAATAATAATAAATATATATAATAATACATACATATATATACATATTTTTAATAAAAATATAATATTTAAATAATAATATTTTTGATAACAATTAATTGCATTTAAATTTTTACTTCATTATCCATAATCCTGTCTAAATAACAGAAACATGTTCAGTCAAGTTCGTTGCCTAAGTCTTTTGATTTGGTATCCGCTTAATATTAACTAATTACATCTGCACGTTGGCCATTAACCCCTGAGTGACCCACAAAATGTCTTCATTCAGTAGGTGAACTAATTGGCAGGCTGGGCTTTAAGCCGTGGGCTGCTCCCAGACAGGCCCCTTCTAAACGTCTGTTGTCTGTCGAGTGGAAACCCCATTAAAATCTCAACACATTTGACGCAAATGCACGCCCTCGAAACGATCATGTCTTTCGTTTCTTTCACTTCTGCACGCCCATGCCAGACGAGAAACGCAAACCAACAATTGCCGGCAACAATTTCTAAATAAGTGTCCATAATTCACAATTAAATGTTTTGGTAAATTTCACTTTCTGATCTATATATAGGCGCTGTGTGTAAATGGCGTGTGGACTTGGAGGAGTTTATTTTTTAGGTGAATGGGTATAGTTGTGGATGCTGTGGTTGGCTTTTTCATTATTTTGAGAGACAATTTTTATTGGGAAATTTTAAAGATGACAACGTCTTTGATTTTACTTAGTATATATTTGAATATCCTTGAGATTTCCATTTAAATTATGCGTAAAATTATTTTTTAATATAATATTATTCGTATTATGTTTTAACGATATATTTTTAATATATTTTGCCTCTTCTTTAATACAAATAACCTTTTTTGTTATAATAGAATAATATAATATAAAAATAATAATATTGTGTATAATAAAATAATAACAATAATAATAAATAGTAAATTTATATAATAAAATTTATAACATATTTTTTTTTTTATAAATCTATCTATTTATGATTTGTTAAAATATATCAAATTAAATAAAATATAATTTTATATAAATAAATAAAATTTAATCCTTATTATGAGTCTGTGAAATATTTTCAATATATTTTGCCAAGTCTACTATTGTAGATATTTAAGATCATTTTTAGAATATTTAAACACTTTATTAATTAATATAATATAATAATAATAATAATAATATAATAATAATTAATATTAAGTGATACAAATAAATAATAAATTTTTAATATAATAATAATAATTTTACAATATAATAATAATATATACTCCGTCTAAGCTTCATATACGATTAAACTAACCCAAACTCCAGTATACAGAAACCTTTTAACCCAGTTCCCTAATTCATATTCTATATATTGACTTTGTTTTAGTTAAACAATCAAATTTTCAGCTGTCATTGAAACACACAAACTTTCTTCGTAAAAAGAGATAACTCTTTTTCTTTTGTATTTTGTTTATATATCTATATATTTTTCAGCTCTTGCAAAATTTTCATACAAATTGCCCAAAAAAAAAAAAAATTGATATCTCAATCTCCCGCTGTCCCTCGGCATTTGGCTGCCCTGCAGCGCCTGCTGCAAGCAGAAAGACAAATGTCATGCAGTTTGTTGTAAGAGTCGATGTTGCAAAATGCAACAACAACAGCAACAACAGCAGCTGTCATTGTTGTTGTTGTTATTGGGCAGTTTTGTTTGTTTTGTGTTGGTTTGTCAAAGGTCTGGCCATGTCGATGTGGATGCTGTTGCCGCCTCTTGCCACGCATCGCTGCATCATTATTGACAATTAGCCGCATTCGATGGCATTTATGCCCGGACGGATGTGCGCCAGCAACAACAACAACAACAGCACGGTTGTTTCTTGTTTTTGTATTGCTTCTTGGCCTTACGCAACAATTAATTACAGCCAACGGGCCAGAAAAGATGTTAGTGTGTGTGTGTTTTTTTTTACAATAAATACAAAATTATTAATTGTAAAGTTGCAACAGTTTCGCGTCTAGCAGAGGATGCAAGTCTGCTATAGCATAATAATATCCATTTAAGCGTAAAATAAGGGGCAGCTCAAGTAAATGCACAGAGTGCAATGGGAGCTTGCAGAGGTTGCAAATTGATGGATGATAAATGCAATTTACATTTGGCAATAGGTAAAGTTAAAGAGAAAGAATTTAGATTGGAATATTGAAATATTATAAATTATATATATTAAATTATTATTATATATAAATTTTTTCGTATTTATATTTATAATTTATTTTAAACTTTTTATATATTTTGGAATTTGTTTTCATATTTTTTTTGATTTTGTATATTTATTATTTATATTTAGTATTCTATATTTAGAATTAATTTTTTATATTTATATATACATAATAATTTTTTTTAATATATTTTAAAGTTATATAATTCTTGTAATTATTTGATTTTTTTTTTATACTGATAATTTATTTAAAATATATATTCTCTTAAATATTTTATGTATATATTTTTTTTATTTTATATTCATAATTTATTTTAAATAATTTTTTATATATATATAAGATTAATATTTTTATATACTTTTTATTTTATTTATTTATAATATTTATTTTTTATACTGATAATTTATTTAAAATATATATTTTCTTAAATATTTTATATATATTTTTTATTTAATATTCATAATTTATTTTAAATAATTTTTGTATATATTAGATTAATTTTTTTTATATATTTTTTATTTTATTTATTTATTATATTTATTTTTTATACTGATAATTTATTTAAAATGTATATATTTTCTTAAATATTTTATATATATTTTTTTATTTTATATTCATAATTTATTTTAAATAATTTTTGTACATATTAGATTAATTTTTTTATATAATTTTAATTTTATTTATTTATTTTGTATTCATTATTTATTTTTGTTTCATTATTTAAATTTCTTCTACTAATTTTCTTTATTTTCTTTTCTAATTTTTTTCATTGCAGTTTAAGTTTTTGAAGCCAACCCCCATAAAACAGACACCATAAAATGTTCTCAATATTTGGCTCGATCATAGCGCTCGTATTGGCCAGCACAATATGCCAGGCACTGCCAGATGTAAGTATCTAACCCAAGTGTTAGCCCTGATATACGATAATGCCTTGAGCTATATAGATATAGGCTCGACACGTTTAGCCGCAGAACAACTCATCAATCAATTCAATGCAATTGTATTCGAGGGGCACTCGATAAGACAATGACAGTTAACTGTTTTATTCGGCATTTGAATGCTTACAGAGAGCAGCAGCAGCAGCAACAATAACAAACGACCGCCAGAAATTAAATTCATTGTCATTTAATGGTTCACAGTTGGTTTGTGCGTAATTAGCATTTTTAAAAAACATTTTTTGTATATTAATTAAATTACAAAACTATTTAAAGCGAGCAAAAGACGCGGGGAATTCGGCTATACGAACAGTGAGCCTCTCAGCTGTCTCAGTCTCTGTCTCTCTCTCTGTCTCTCTGTCTCTCTCTCTTTCTGTCTGCTACGCCCTCAACAACGCCCGCAAGAGTCAAATGGCATTGTTATTAAGCATAGACATACATACATATACATATACATATATACATATATACTCACGTTGTATCTGTGTTTGCAGCTCTCATTGAAAAAACAAACGCACGCTCAGCTTTTGTCTCGTAGAAAAATAATATATATTTATATATACATATATATGTTTATACAGAAAAAAAAGCTTCGCCAACGAATTATGGCCAAGGTCAAATGTAAAATGTTCTTGTAATCATTTCGACTGAATTTCGAATTTCAGTGTTTGCCTTTTGATTGCCTTTGTTGTTGCTTTTGTTTTCTTTTTAATTTCATGCTGTGCTACAGACACGCCCCTTTTCTTCCCCTTCACTCTATGCGCGTTCTTTAACTGAAAACAGTGAGAGTTTTACTTGGAGCTGAAAGCTCGTTAAGCTTATTTATGTTTTGGCTGTAGACGCACGCCCAGCTTAAGTTGTTTCAATATTTGTTTAGTCACTGAAAACAGTTAAATCTGTTTCATAATGTTAAATATCTTCTTCAGTTGTTATAGATTTCTATCATGTTGACCTATTTTCTTGGGTTCAATTTATATAGAGTAGGTAATGCGTTAAGGTGAATCAGGTAATTGCAACTCGAATCAGGTATGGCTGTATGTTTTTAGTAGTCTTAGCTAAAGTTTGATTTGCTTAGAAATGAATATGAAATTGAATAAGCTCTAGGCATTGTATTTAGAGAAAAGATTTTTAGTATCTTTAAACCAATTGTTTATGCAACTTACTTTGATATAATACTATAATAAATATCCCAAAAATGTCCAATAAGATATTCTTGAATTGAATTTAGGAATTGAAAGCTAAGAAAAGTCTTTGCTTTAAAAACTATGCCTAGAATTTGATAAATTTCATATTCATTTTAAATTTAAGAATACATATATAACATTTTATATTCATTTATCTTCTATATTCCAAATATGCATTGAACTGATGTCTTATGGTTTCTGAAATAAGTTGTCCATAAATTCTTATATATTTTTGATATTTATTTACAATTTTTTTTTTAAGATTAAATTTATTTTTTCAAATTTTCTTATGCATTATGTATCATAATTTAATTTCTTCATTTAACAACATTTACGCACATTCCATATAAAAGTGTATGAAAACGGATTGAATATAGTCTCAGTGAATGGTGAGAGTGTAGCTTAGGCTGAAGCTAGTAGAAACTGGAGAGACTAGAGCTAGCCTTAGCTGAGAGCATTTAGTGTTTATATATCAATCCCAACTCCGATTTCTATCAAGTACAAGTACAGCTCTCTTAATTGATGCCAACATCTTAACTCCGATTCTGTTTTTCTCAATTCGCTGTCATTTCCTTGACACTACTACTATGAGAGCAATGCTGTACAATGTTGTGTACATACACATATGTATATATTATATGGTTATATTTCAACACGTGCTTGAATATATTTAGCAGCAAAGCCGCTTGCAACATCCACTGAGAGTCAAGACTGAGTCTGAGTATCCGATTGCAACTTAGACTGCAATTAAAGTTGACTTTTTGCGTGCCAGCAGCAGCAGCATCATAAAGCTCTAGACAAAAAAAAAAAAAAAAAAAAAAAAACTATGACGAGGCCCTTCAAATCGCAACGAAGCATAAACAACAAAATTATGAAAAAGCAACTGGCCAAAAGCTGAGACAAGCAGCACGAAAACTTGGCTAGAATTCGAGTCAGTTATGAGTCAGCCAATTGCTGTTGGCTGTTGTTGTTGTTAGTCTATATATATATATATATATATATATCATGTGCTGTCTAGAATTTACAAAAAAAAATATATGAAATTTTCTTCCTCTTCCTAGCTGCAGTTTTGAGCCTTTTAATTGTGAAATCAAGAACTTTGGCGTTTGCAATTTGTGTGGCACGATTTGTTGTTGTTGTTGTTTGTTTTAGTTGTTGTTGTTGTTGTTGTTGGTTGTCAGTCGTTTTTCTTTGGCTGCTGCTTGTCACGCTTGACTTTTATCTCTTAAGTTTGGGTCACGTTCCCGCCAATGCCCAAGCGAGTGTTGTGTGTGTGCCCCGTCTCTGAGTAATTTGCTAAAGATAGCTGGAAGAGTTGAAGCAAGAAATGAAGGAAATTTTCCATGGAAATATGTTGTTATAGAATTGTAAGTTAAAGATCAAAAAGTGCTTAAAATCTCTAGCACTTACACTAAAATAAAAATAATGAGAATAAGAGTTAAGAGAGATAGAGAGTGGGGCGTTGGCATCTCAGCGAATAACTCACGCCTTAGGCGCAAGTCTCTGTTGTCTCTGATGTCTCTGATGTCTCTGATGTCGCTGATGTTATGGCACTCTGAACTTTTCACACTTTGTTAATTTTTGCGCCTGAGCAGCAAACAGACAGAGGAGAAGATTGAAAATAACAACTCAGCTGGCGCCAGCAGCAACATTTGTTAATTTCCGGCGTTTGTCAGGCGCGGCAAGGTCAACAGACGCAGCAAAAAAGATTCCCCCAAAAATAAAAACCAAATGTAGTTATGCATATGACGATTATTATGATTATTATGATTATTATTATGACTATTGGCTTGCCTAAAGTATATAATTTCTTTATGTGATTTGCTTTGGCATAAGGTCGAGTGACACTTCGGCGAGCATTCGTATTGAAGAGAGCCCCATCGATTTGTTTGTTGACTTTGACCGGTGCATGGAAATTGCACAACTCAGAGAGTTAAGTAGTCCTCTCTGTGTGTGTGTGTTTATGCCATAAACAGAGTATTGGCCTCCCCGTGGCCAATTTGAAGCACACTTTTTGCGCTAATATGGCGGCTACACCTTTTACTTTGAGCTGAGTCGCCAGAGTCGCCAGAGTCGCCAGAGTCGCTGTCCAAGTCGCAGCTACCATGCCGGTTATATCGGGCGTATGAGTAATCGCACAATTTCAGTAATTGCGCGCACAAAACAACAACCGGACAACGAGCAGCAAACAACCAACAACAGCAACAGCTACAACAACAACAACTACAACAACAACCAACAACTATACAAATTACAAACACAAATTTCACAATATCCGTCATTGCACCCCGTCGAAAATTAAAGCGCGCGCCGCTTGGACAAATCGCCAGCAGCCGTCGCTGTCGCCGTCGCCGTCGCAGTTGTTGTTGTTGTTGCTGTTGTTGTTGTTATGAGCCATCGATGAATGATTAGCTGGGATTCAGCTCACTGGTTCACAGATCTTTGTGAAGCTGTGTGACATTCAAATGACAACTACTTGAAGTAATCGAGTGATTGAAGCAAGGCTGTCAATTGATTTGCAAATTTAGTCCATGCCCGAACCGAACCGAACCGAACCGAACCGAACCGTTAACCGTAGTTAGTTGGTTAGTGAACAAGGCTTTAAGCCGGATGTAAAACTATATTTTTGGTTTTTTAAATAGCTAAAAGAAAGAGAGCGAGAGAGAAAGAGTATGTAAATTTACTCTTCATTTCACTTTAACTGGATTTAAATTTTACATATGATAACTGACAATTTGTGTGCTACTCAAAATTTGATGTAGTTGAAAATGTGGTCTGAGTGGAAGTCTGTGCAGGAAATATTCAAGTTAATAAATCATAGATTTTAATGGAATTTTTATGCTGTGGCAACTGTTTCCCTGAGAGGTTTTTGTCTATAAAACTTCCAAATAATAAAAAAAAATACATTTAGTTTTAATTAAAATGAGAATACTTATATTCTATTATCATTTATTTTAATATTTTTTAATTTTTATCCAATTCAAAATGGATTCAATTGACTCCAACTGCAAGCTCCCCTTCACTGCTCGTTCAGTGATTCATTTGCATTGCGTTGCCAGCCCTGGATTGGCTAAGCTTAATCGCTGGCGCTGATCTTGTTCATCAAATGGCTTTTGCATAATGCGCTGTTACCTCCCATTAATTGCAATTAATTGGCAGCTAGGGCCTCACTTGCACTCGCTCGCTCAACTGCTGGCCAACTGGCCAAGTGTTGATTGGTGTTTGGCGTCTGGGGTGTGGCCCCATTTAGCCATTTGCATATTGCAAATTGCTGCAGGTGCAGCCAGGAAGCCCTAAGAAACAAACAGAGCAGCAGCAGCAGCATCGTTCCTCTAATAACTTCCAATCAGATTTAAATTCATTTTCAGTTTCACTTTCAGTGAGCAACAAATATTACTCAAGAGTCGACCCCCAGGAGCTGCAGCAGCAGCATCTCTCTCTATCTCTCTCTCTCGCTCTCACTCAGATTGTCTGTGACCAAAACGCGTTTCAAATGAAAGTAAAAACTCTTGTGGCATTGTGTCTGCCTCAGCTGCTCTTTGCGTTTGTTCACCTGTCGCCATTCGCTTCATTTCGCCGGCCGTTCGCATTTCAATTAAAATAGAATTATCATGCTAACTGTTATAGAAGAGACAACAACATTTTTATCAAACAACGAAAAAAATGAAGAAAAAACTAAAAAAAAAAAAACAAACAAAAATTGTTGTCTAACTGAAAATGTGTTGTTTACCTTGTCTTCTTCTTAACTGTTTGCTTGTGTTGTTGTTGTTGTTGTTGCTGCTGTTGTCGTCATTTGCTGTACAATTTGAGCCACCATTTGCGGCTGTATAAAATGCCAGAAATTTGCCTAAATTGCCGGCCAAAACTTTTTTGTTTGTGGCTCGCTTGCAGCACAAGCAGCAAGCAGCAAGTTCGCTGCCTAAGTCTTTTGTTTTTGCCTGCCGGCCGTGTCAGTTGTTGTTAAAGGAAATTCTAGTCTGCTCTGACCCTGTAACAAATTTCGCGAATTGGCGATTTGTTGCCGCCGCTTGGCATCCAAACATGCGGTAAATATTTGAGCTAAAAACAGAAAGAAACAAAAAACCAATAAAAATTGGAAACGGAAATGCGGCTATAGATAGATGTGAGCAAACATATTGTATTGTATATAACCCAGTTAAAAAGGAATATTGGAAATCGAAAAAGCAACGGCTATTTGGCACAACTAAGTGGCTTAAGAGTTTCTTGTTATTTTTGGATTTCACGCTAAAAGCGTGTTAGGCAATTGGAATTGGTTGAGTTGGCGCTGGGTGACGGGGGGATACCCTAGAGGAATGGGGTAGCTGAGAATTTACATGTAAGACAAATAATTGGAAGAAATGAAAAGCAGAAGTTGAGTAAGGCTATAGAATGTGTTCAGGTAGGGCATAATCAGCTGGGTGATACCCTGGAGGAATGGGAGTGACTAGAAGATACCCTGGAAATATGCGCTATACGAGTAGTTATATATGTATAAGTAATTTATGCCTATTTGGTAGAAGTGAGAGGCTGAAGTGAAGTAAGGTTTAGAAACTTGTTCTAGTAGGGCATACTCAGCTGGGAGATACCCTGTATCAATGCTAGTGACTAAGAGATACTCCAGAAATATGAGCTATATGAATGAAATAAAGCTAAATAATGTGTGTTTGTATGCATTATCAACTAGCACTTGCCCTGGAAAAATAAGAATGAATGACTAAGAGATACCCTAGAGGTGTAGACTATACGAGAAGAAACATATATATAAGTAATGTAAGAATATTTTTGAGAAGTGAGGGATTGTAATGAAGTATGGTTAAAGAATATGTTCTAGTAAGGCATATTCAGCTGGGAGATGCCCTGTAGCAATAGTAGTGACTAAGAGATATCCCTGAAATATGAGCTATATGAGTGAAATAAGGCTAAAGAATGCGGTTTTGTATGCAATATAATTAGCAGTTACCCTAGAAAATATTAATGACTAAGAGATACCCTGGAAGTATTGATTATGCGAGAAATTACATATAAAATAAGTAAGCCAGAAATGACAGGCTGAAGTTCTTAACTTTAAGGAATCAAAAATTCTTTAATAGAGGATACCCGACTAGAAGATACCGTGAAAGAATGGGAATAACTTGGAGATAAAGATTTTTGGGCTTGACTACTACCAGAGATAAAGACTTTAAAATAAATTTTATGTGCTATTTGGACTTATTTATGATATTACAATTTTCATTTGAAAAAATTTTTTTTATTAATTTTACTTTTTAAATTTTTTGTTACCTTTAAAATATATAAAATAAAATTTATTATAATTATAATCCAGTCAACTCTTTTAAAGAAACCTCCATAGTTCAGTCTAAACAATACCTTGCATAGCTATAAATAATCTGCACATCAATCTGATCTGTTTAACATTGCGAGCGCAATTGTTGTTAATTGCGTGCAAATTAAAAATACATTTAAAAACAATCAAAACAGAATTTGTTATTAATTCAAATAAACAATTGTTGTGCTGCTCTCAATACGAGTTCCAGTATCTCGTCGTCTACACGCACTGGCGATAACAGTACACGCAAACGGTTTTTAGCTTGTTTATTTGTTTGTTTGCTTCTTGGGTTTTGTTCAGGCGCCTCGTCCCTCCCACCCTATGCCGGCGTAGCCCAAACGGCATGCGACGATCTGACCCTGACCCACTTGCTGAAGATACCGACCGACAAACCTCGACTTGACTCGACTCGACTCGGCTCGGCTCAGTTGAGCGCAGTTGAGCTCCGTTGAGCCCAGCTCAGTCGTTAATCTTTAGACCACTCGAGTGCCCGTGCAAACAAAAAACCGTATTCAACTAGAGCCGTATAAACACTTGTACCCATGGCATGCCTTCATTGCATTGAATTATTGATAATTTCTCAATGAATACTTTAACAATTGCTACAATTTGTTCAACTACTCACTCATTCACCTCTCTCTCTCTTTTTAGCTGCACAAACAAATGTCGCCAGAGCAACTGCATTCAGTTTTCCATGTAGACACACACGATGCCGTGCCGCACTATGAGCTCGTTCAGCTGCTGCATCACTCGTCGCACGGCGGACTCCAGCGCAAGCGTCGCAGCATCGACGAACGCCTCAATGCAGTCAATGCACAGAAGCCGCATCATGTGAAAAAGGATCTGAGCAAGAATGCCTACTACAGCGAGCTGAAGCACCAGGCGGCCGCAGCAGGCGCTGGCAAGAGCAAGAATCATCTGCTTGGCGACGACATTAGCTCCATCAAGGCGCACAATGTGTCCTTCAGCGCCTTTGGCAATCACGTGAATCTCACGCTGCGCGCCACCCAGGGCCTGTTCAAGGGCGCGCCCCACGAGCTACGCATGTGGTCGGTGGGCAGTGAAGCCAATGCCACACATGGCCTGGATCTGCAGGAGATCCTGGATGAGAAGGTGAGTTCAGAACTTTATAGATGAAAGAATGTGAATATATGATATGAAGTGAGATCAAATCTTTATATATGAATGAATATGAATATATGATATAAAGTGAAATTTAAACTTTATATATGAATGAATATTAATACATGATATAAATTGAGATCTAAACCTTATATATGAATGAATATGAATATTTAATATAAAGTGATATCTAAACTTTATATATATAAATGAATGTGAATATATGATATGAAGTAAGATCTAAGCTTCTCAATTTTTAGTCAAATATTCCAAATCCTTAATTTATTTTCCTGAATTCTAATCAGTTTTTGAACACTTCCCAATTAATTTGATAATATTTATTTTTTTTTTTTTATTTATTTATTTATTTTTTATTTTCATTTATTGTTGCCTTTGCCATGCTCTTTTGTGCCTTTGTTATTGATCACGTTTCTGTGGCTACCTTTTTGATTGGTTTTTCTTGAACGTTTCTTGCACTTTCATTGTTACATCATGATTCGTAACATTCGTTTGCTTTTGTTATTTTATTCGTGCTTTGAAACTTTTGGTATGCATTTGTTTTAATACCCTGTAAACTGTAGGAATCTGAAGTAGGGTAATATGGTAATATAGGAGTTATTAGAAGTTTATGAAAGTTTTAATAGAGTGATTTGTATGTCAGTACATCAAATATAATTACATATATATAAGATATACCTATGAGTTATGCCTATAAAATATTCTAAGAATTTTGACTTTATATTACTTTATATTAATAGATATAAAGTTAAAGTTCTTCGTATATTTTACAGGTATAACTAATAGGTATATCTTATACATAATTATATTTTATATACATATGTGTATATTTGAATATTACAAACAAATTTTGTTATATACTTATAATATTAATAAAATATATAATTATTGTATTTATGTGCATCTTATACAAAATTATATTCTATTTAATTTTATATATATATTAAAAATATTTATAAAAAATATTTTGTTATGTTTTTTTTTTACTTTCGTATGTTTATCTTTTGCTGCTCTTCTACGCTTGATCTCATAGACCAAGTTCAAGAGAACTAGTTCCAGAAAGCAATATCAAGAGTTCAAGATGAATGAGATCTAATGTCAAAGAGATCACATCTTGACCGCGTCTGAACTTGCCCTCATAATCTTAAGTTCCTGATCTCTCGTTATATTTACAAACATATATAGCATATATAGCTATAATATAGAGTAGCTATTTCTAGCTGAGCACAAAGAAAACCTCAAGCTTCTTCACTTCACAATTGTCACACAGGGTATTGGCTAGTCTATCACTTTCATCTATCGTTACTTACTTCGTTATTTATTTGTTTTTTTTTCTTTGTCGAGCTTTGTCTTCCGCTTTTCAGCAAGCAGACTCTGCAGCTTATTTTATTTTCTTATCAGCATTAGATTTAGTTGCGCTTCGTTTGTCGTTTGTTGTTTTTGTTTTTGTGCTTTTTCTGCTTATTGGCTGCGAATCTAATCAACGTTAATTGGCCATGTGATAAATAGATTAGAGAGCCAAGCGCTCTGCGTTTGGCCTACTGTTGAATTACATTACTCGTTATGCAATTGGCGGGCTAAAAAAAAATCCGTAAAGTCAAGGACGTGCGGAAATCGGCTTATATATAAAGCAGTTGGCTTGGAGATAAGCGACAATGACAGCTGTTGACACTAAAGCGACAATTGATGGTCTTAGCAAGAGATATATATTATAAATATATATTATATAAACTCTGCAAAGCAATTATTATTAATAGAAATTTCAATTCGGCTTATATAATGTGTTGAATTTAATTAAGTTATGATATATTGATGGCTGTGTAAGACTTTTGCTTATATTCAAATTTGATTAAGGTAAAAAACAGTTTGTTTTCAATTAAAATTGGATAGACAGAGTTACATATACATATATATATATATATATATATACATATGTGTATATATATACGTATATAAATCACAATTTTCGTATCTGTGACTTTGCCATGAACATGAACGTGACTTATTTCAATTATGAGTGCACACTTTCTTTTGCCTTGCTGCTCTACACATTAACTGTTATTTACAGTGGTATACAAACATACACACACACACATTGAGATAATTATATGCCCAATGGCATGGGGCGTTAGCTCATGTGCAAGTGAATTTTTTATTGTAAGCACTTACTAGGTTATTTTTTTGAGACAAACGATCGATACGCTTTACGTTTACGGGCATTTATAAGCAAATGCGAATTGAAATATAAAAAAATAAAAGCAGCGAAAAAAATGATTTTAATGCAAGACACAAACTTCGGAAATGAAAGTGAAATGTCATGTCGGGCGACAGGCGAAAAGAAAAGATTTGCCAGCGCGCGCGACTTCTCGACTGTGCGCCGTGATTTATGTGTGATAATTCAACTCTTAAGCCGCAGAGCAATGCGGAAAAATTTATGTGTGTTTGTGACTGTCATTTTTATTGGAAGATTTTTGGCTTATTTTTATTTTAATTAAAAAATAAAAAAGAAAAAGCTGCGCTGCAACACGACTGCAAGTCTCCCACTCGACAAGTGTTGCCAAAAAAAAAAAAAAATACAATTTTTGGCAATTATTTTTCGATTAATGTTTGGCCTCCAGTCGCAGATACAATTTGATATTTGCTCCATGTGATTTCTGTTTGGTAATGGCGGCACTTGGCCGGAGACCTTCCATCAAGAAACATTTATTCTAATTTGTGGCATGAATTGTTTTATTGTATGTCGGCAATTTTCGTGGATTTTTTTATTCGAAATTAATTTTAAGAATTTGAAACCGCATGCGGAACAAATCTTCTAGATGAGGAGCGACCCCGTTTTGCTGGGAAAACAAAAGACTTAAGCCACAAACTTGACAGGGAAATTTATGTGCCAGCCACAAAATTGCTGTAAATTTTGTTGTTGTTTTTTTCAACTTTCAAAGTTTGTGTTTTAATTGCATTGGTTTTTTTCTTTTTTGCTGGTCGTCTAGTTCTCTTTTTGCTTGCTGATGAAAATAAGATTCGTGCAGTGAAATTTTTCGTACAATTTCTGGACAAACAATGAAGGCAGGCAGCTCGCGTTCGTTTCGTATTGGCAACGCCCCAATAAAGCAAAAGAAAAAAAGGGGGAAAAAATAATAATGGCATTTCTGCTGCCACGAAAATAAAGGCAAACACAAGGCGTCGCACGGCACACCCACCTCCGCATTCAATCGATAGGCCCCGCCAAAGGTCAGGCGCAGCAACAAAAGTGAAAAAATGAAAAAATGAAAAAATTAAATAAAATAAAATACTACGGCATATAAATAAAGGTGCAGGTTTCTGCAAGCGCCGGCCCACTGCAGTGGCAGCCGCCTTAACGGAGCATAGCTAATTTTATTGCCAACAGGAAAATATTTGTGCCAACAAAAAAAAAAAATTAAATTGCAGTCAATGGAAGGTGGCTGCAGTGAACGTCCAGTCGTGTCGTGTGCCCTCTGCCTGATAATGAAAATAATTAAAAGAAACAGAAACTGAGTGTTTTAGGAGAGTATTATTTAGGGTGGGGAAAGGGGGGTAATACTAGTATCAATAATTGTTTATATAATGAATATATGTATATATATAAATATTTCAAAATATAAATATATGTGTAACTAAATTTTTTAAATATCTATATGTATTTATTGATGTAGTTTAAATTGTTTTATAAAATATATTTTTGGGTTCAATTTTTTTTTTTTTTTTTTTTTTTTTTTTAGTATTCACACTTTATTGAGAATCTAATTTTATAGATTCTAAATTATGTTCAAAGTCTATAGTAGCAGAAATATATTTAAAAATTTATGAAAATTATATCATAATTATTTATTCAAATATTCTTTATTATTTTTATTATATATAGTTATATTCATTTATTTATATTTTTATATATTATAAATATACCGATATTAAATATATTTTAATAAAATATATTTATTAAAATTCAAATGGGCAAAAAAAAAATAAAAATATTTATGTATATATATTTGTCATATAGAAAAAAATATTTTATAAAATGTATAGAAATTCTAACTTAATTAGTTTATTCTTCTGGCCATTAAGCAAACATGCAGATGAAAATAGGTATAATATGAGAAATAAAATAATGATATATATCACACAAAATGGCATGCATAAAGCTTCCAAATAAAACCAGAAATTATCTTTTATCTTTTACAATGTTCAATTTAATACAATTTCTTTACATATCACTCTTACTTGGTCAGCTTAAACATTTCGTCTCTCCAGCAGCCTTGAAACTTTATGTTATTCATATGTAACAAATAACTGTAAATGTATATGTATATATATGCAAATCAGTCCACAGTGCAGTGGCATGCCTTATATGGGCCAATGCAAAAGGCAGAACCCAAGCCCCAGTCCTGGGCTTGGCTAAGCCGAACCAAGTCGCGCCGCGCTGCGCCAAGTCAAGCCGGAGTTAAAAACAAAAGAATTGGGTAATAAATGTGCACTACTTCTCGACTCGTGTGTTGCGAGGCGCTTCATTCATTCTCAAGAGCCGTGCCCACATAATTGAGTTTTCAAAATGCATTTGATTTTGTATATATATATATGTATTGTATATACATATATATAGATGCCACAAGCGCTGAGCTTATAATTAAAACGCTATTAAAGCAATTGGTGCATATTTCACAAGCAGAGCCACTCCGAAATGCATAAATAAATGTGTGTGTATATATGTACTATATGTGTGTGTGTGTGTGTATGTGCAACTATCTGGAGTACTTGCCGCTTGTCATTGCAAAACGACTTCAACTTTGCTGCCCATTTCCATTTAGACAATTTTTTTTTATTTGAAGCGCTGCACTGGCGCCGAAAGAGCGCTTGATTAATGAGCCAGCGCTTTTGGCAGCTGAATGAATTTCAAATTAGCTCACTGTCTCTCCCACTCGATAGAAAGCAGCTGCTGCTCTCCCTCTCTCTCGCTCTCTCTCTTTGGTTAGTGCAATCGGTTGCATAATTCGTTCATGTTTGTGGCACGACAGCCTTTGCTGCTGCTGCTGCTGCTGTGTGTTGGCCGTGCTCATGTTGCAGTTATTGTTAGCGGCTGTGCGGCTTGTTACTTTGTAGCCAAGCAACAACAACAACAACTACAACAACAATCGGCAAACCAACAAAGTTGATCTCGCTGCAGTCGAGGTTGTTCATTCCCTTTTTGTTTCATTTTTGGTTTTTGCACTACAAAAGTACGAATACGACTTTGAGCTGGACGTAACGAACGTCTAACTTTTTCGCTTATCTAGCGGCCACAAGGGAGAAAAAAAAACCTCATGAAAGTCTAATGCAAGCGCGGAAGTTTTCAAATTTTCAAGTAATCTTGCAGAAAAAATCACTTTGATTATGATAAAAAGTAGTTTAAGAAAATTTGAATTGCAGAGGCTAAAAAAAAAGCATTTCCAAATCTTAGCTAACATTTTCAAGGAGTTTGTGGAACTTAAGAGAGGTTATGGAATACCTTAAAAAAAAAAAAAAAAAAACTCCACTCAGCTCACCCATTCATCATAAATATTTTTAGCTTACCTTCAGTTGAATGAGTTGATCTGTGGCGAGCGCAATTGGCTACGACAGTTTACGCTGAGCCGCTAAGCTCAGCCCGAACAATTGAATAAATCAGACATAATCATAACATTGATCATCGCTGATCGATTGAAATGTGTAATTAGCCAAATAATGGGCAGACAATGAGACTCCAGTTGCCTTGGCATTGTGACGGCCAGAAGACCAAAATCAAAACAAACAAACGCAAAGAAAGAAAAAAAAGGCCTGCACTGAAATCAAGTCAACTGTGCGGCTTATTGTGACTGGAAGCGTATCGGCTTATGCATAATAATGTAAGACAATATACAGATATATATACATATACATATATATGTGCGTGTGTGTGTCTGCATAATGGTGCGTAATAAGCACGCGGAGCTTGAAATCTCAGCGATAAATGGAAATCATTATGCGCGCAGCCAACGCGTCGTATGCGTAATGACGCCCACACGGCCGCTGCCGCTGTCGCTGTCGCCGTCGCTGTCGATGTCGCTGCTAATGCGTTAATTGTCAGTTAGCGTGGTTAAATGACTTGTGGATTTATGTGCGTAGCAGCAAGCCCAAAACAAACAAAAAACAAACTCTTGGAGCTGAGTGGGCGTCATGGGACGCTGGGGCTTTCGTTTGCAACAATAGCAAATTAGCTGCTCGACTACGCACAGTTTTCAAACTCAAGTAGCTTTTCACGTTTTCCGCCAAAAAAAAAAGAAGAAGAAAAACAGAAAAAAGCTAATTTTCATTTCGTCAAGTTGGTTGCCTAAGTCTTTTGTTTGCCTGTGCGCCCTTCTTGCCTGCCTTTCTTTTACTATTTCTTTCTCTCTCTCTCTCTTTCTCTCTCTCTTTCTCTCTTCATCTAATTTGCATTTGCAAAATAAAGATCGCTGCCCGGAAGTAGTTGCGAGTGAGCGTTGCTTTTACTTTCCTTGAGGCAATTTGTACTCTCTTTTAGGCTGAAGATATAGTACTTGATTCATGAGTCTTGGCAATTGTAGGTAATGAAATTTTGGTAAGGGTAATCAGAGCAGATTGATTGAGATTAGCTGGAACTGGAAGGAACATGATTAGTAAATAGATATTGGACAGCATATGGAAGGGAGTTGATACACTATCAAGGTATTAGAAATAAGCTACAGTAGAATATGTTGGCTTATAGTTCATATTCTCGTAGTTTCTGAAAAGTATGATAAAGTTTGAGATTATAACATAGACAAGTTTTTCATTTTTTAAATGGAATTAAATATTCAAGTAATATGGCGTCTTTAACTTCTCCATTTGTACATATGAGAGCATAGAATAATCTTAACTTCTAGTAATTTCTCATCTCTAACATCTCCATTTGTAGAGTACTTATTTCGCCTGCTATAAACTGAAATAATTCCCTAAAAACAACGCCCACGCTGCCAGCGACAGTTAGAAAGCAAACGCCTTAAATGACTCCATATTATGGCCTACAATCTTTTATTTAATTGCTCTGAGCGTATTTCTCTCTCACTGCCCCATAAAACCGTTAATGAGGAGCAATTTATAAAAATAATATGCAAAAAATAGTGTAAAAAAAGAGATACAAAAATCTACTCATGTAGAAAGGCGGGAAACAAATTGTCTGGCGCCAATTTGGCTAAAAAGCCCTTGGGCCCAGTCGGCCACTTGGCCACTCTAAAAAGTATTTTAGCCGCTGAATTGAGCTCAAGTAATTGAGGTAGCCCGAGTGGACGATGTGAGTAGTGTGATTTACATAACCGCCCAACACGCAAAAAAGACTCAGTCCGCTCAGATGACTCGACTCGCTGTGAATCTGTGGGCCGCACATAATCTGCATAATGTCTTGTAGCCATTTGTAATTAAAAATTTACGATGTCGTTAATAAATATAAATGAATTCAAATGAATTAAAATGCCGGGCACCAAATGTGCGACAGTTGACAATGCATGGCTTCAAGTGGGCTAATTAAAACTGCAGCAGAACGGGCACAATTGTCAGCTAACGAAGGAAGTGGCTTCAGCCACATGCAAAGTTGCTTCAAGAGCACAAAAAAAAAAGAATATATAATAAAATTAAAAAAACAAAAACAAAATTTGGGTGCTTGTTACTTGGCTCCGCGATAAGTGGCCGGCGGACACTAACAGTTCATAAATATGGCCAAAACACTTGGCCAGCGCTGGCTGCAACGTTGACAACAAGCAAAAAAAAAACTATAGACCATAGACCATAGACCATAGACATAGACCATAGACCATAGACAACAAGTGCCTTGATTCTTGGCAGTTGGCAGCTGAATTAGAAATCTACAGAGAAATACTGAAATGCTGAAGTATGTTGTGTACGTGCGCCATTTGGTGTGGGGGTCGCTCTTGTTGCTTTGAACTTATTTCCACAAGGTCGTTAGCCAAGACATGTCAGCCAACAGCCCGTTAACAACAACAAATTAAGCCATAAATGCTTGTTGCACATGAAAATTGCTTTTTATTTGCTTTAGCTGCTGCTGTTGCTGCTGCTGCTGCTGCTGGTGCGTTTGCTTTTGACTTTGCCTTTGCCTTTGCGTGTCAACACGTTTCGCGGTCAACAGTCAGCGGACACCCCGTTGCCACGCCCACTTTTCAAATGGGCAGACAGAGTCAGTGATTTGATTAATCGCCTGCATATAATTTGTAAATATTTGCAAGGAATTTGTGTTCAAAAATGAGAAAAATCTTCTTTTGGATACAAAAAAAAAAAAAATTCAGCTAAAATGTGCAGATGAAGAGATGTTGATAAAAATAAATTTAAAAATTGTGTTGATTTTTTAGGATTACAAATAAATTTTTTTTAATTTTTGTAGACTTTTTTTAAAGTTAAAAATTTTTAAATTGTAGATTTATTAGAATTTTTAAATAAAATTAATATTATTTACATTATATTACATAATATTAGTTTCTCAAATATTTTTTTATAGTTTATATTTTACTGTGGTATTTTAATACATACTTATTTATGTATTTTTTATATAAAATAAAATATATGTAATAATTTGTGTTTGTATTGAAATTTACCAAAATATATTATATAAATAATAAATATATAAATTATAAAAATATAAATTATAAAATTGTTTTGTACAAATATACCATATAGAAAATATATAAAAATACATAATAAATTTTGATTTATAATTTTGTTTAAGAAATTGTATAAAGTATTTTTATAAATTGTAAACTCAGTATTAAAATACTTTATTTAATTTAATATATTTATGTAATAAATTGTATAATTTAATTAATATATTTATAAAATAATTTCTAAAATATATTTTAATATAATTTTATTTTAATGAATTCAAAAATGGACCTAGTCTATAGCCTGAGCTGGATCTAGAGCTTAGAGCTAGTCTTTTCCTCTTGCCAAATTTACTTTAGTGTAACTAAATGAAATTTAATCAATTTTAAAAGTACCTCTGACTTCATGAATTTAGTTCTTCATCTTTTTCTCACGCTCTAAAAAACTCTCCATATATTATTTGGCAATTCTTTGTTAATATATGCCATAACATTTGATTGTCCATTGCGTGCAGTTGTTATTATATTCAATTAAATATTTTGACTGGTCAAATATATCTATATATCTATATGTATATATCAATTTGTAAACCACATCTTCCGTTCCCGGCCGATTGTTCGCTTAACCTCCGGCTGATTTATTGCCTATGCGGTTGCTCCGGCGCTTTCATCGCATGTGGGCAAATTTGTGGCCAGTGGCTATTTGGTCACTTTGCAGTGACTTTGATTTTGGCACTTGGCTTAGTTTTATGGCATATTGCGAGTACATATATATATATATTGATACATATACATATATATATATAGATGTTTATTTGTGCTGAGGCCAGTTATGAAAATGATTTATGCTTGTAATTTGATAGAGCGCCGCGGACAAGTTTTGCGGCTGAGATTTGGCCGGGCCGAGTGCTCGCCATGCGATACGCAGTCAATGCCAAATGCTGATGTCAAGTGTCAGATTACATTTATTTCGATATTTATTACAGAATTAATGGGCAGGCGCAGCCGGCAATTAATTTAATTAGTCGCACGCTTGATTTCTGCGTGTCGCGTAAGCAAATTTGAAGCCAAGTGAAATACTTTGATATGCTAATGCAAATCAAATGCATTCCTCAAATTTGGCCAAAAAAATACATAAGCACATAAACTTGTAATCGCGGTTGCCTTGAGTCTCAAATCAAATACAATGCGAATGTCGATGTCGATGTCAAAGGATTTGCCAAAGAACAGCTCTGAGCAAACTGAAACCAGATCAACAGCCAGTTGGCCAGAGTTGGCCAGAGTTACAGTTGGCCAAATGTCAAAAGCTTAAGCTTTAGTTAGAGCTGCAGCGCCGCGTCTTTTCATGGTCAGGCTGCGCAGGCAGCAGCAAGGCAACAGCACGGCACACACGGCGCATGAGTGACGTGCATGTTGAGGCGTCACATTTGCTGACCAACTGCATAAATCAACAAGTAAGAAAACTCTAGTCGGAGGTGCCCGACTAGGAGATACCCTGAGCCCCGTCCGATTTGCATTGCTTAATACGCTATATAGCTTGCATATAATATTACATTTTCCGAAATTAAATTATAATTTTGAAATTTTATTCAACTAGAATTTATGCAAATAAAAAATAAATAAATAATTAAATAATTAATAAATAAACAAATTATAAAAAACAAAAGAAGAAGATAAACAAACATCACCGCACCTGGACTCGAACCTGCATATATTTACTACATATGTAACGTTAAAGCGCGTCATCTCAACTAGCACGACCACCTCATGTTTATAGATTTAAAAAAAAAATTAAAAAAGTTACGCTGTCGTCACCGAGTTTCGAACTCGGGACCTCTCGTTCACGCGCTTCGCGTCTACCCACTACACCACACCAGTATTGCGGCGCTTGTTGGCAAAACGCAAAGTAGTACTACAAGGGCGATATGTGACAAATACAAAACTAAAGAAGCAGATCAATCGCAATTGTAATTCTTAGAATATGCTGAAATGCGCGCATATGAACGTATGAGTATGTGTACATACAAAAACGGTGGTCTGTTTGAATGTATGCGTGTAAAGGGCGATATATGACAAATACAAAACTACAGAAGCGGCTGAAAATGCACAGAAGCGACTGTGCATATGCATAAGCAGACGCGCTTGCACGCTTCAATGTATGTGGATGTGTAAATGTTTTTTTCTGCGCGTCGCTGCTTGCCACGTGCGTGTGATTGGCTAAACGTTTTGTTTAATAAATCGGGACTGACTTAACGGAATTTGATGAAACTTTCGGCATATGATTCTATTGAATTTTTTACATTTTATAAAAATACTAATTTATTCGCATGGTTATATTTGGAACAGACTCTCAATGGGTCGATTAGGAGAGGGGGGGGGGGGTAATTGATAAAAAGAGCCGGTACGCAAAAAATAAAAAAATAGAAATTGCATAAAATTCACGTGAATCTATATGCAAAATTTGAGGAGTCTAGCTCTAAAGGTGTGGCAGATAGAATTTTATAACCTATTTTCGATAACGTTTAAAATCGATAACAAAACAACCAAAATAGATATCGTTTTTTGGTAACAAACTTGACCTGCGCGTGCTATCCACGGACCCAACAAAAAAAAATTCAAGTCTCTAGGTCAACTACGTTCTGAGATCGACGCGTTCAAACATACGGACAGACGGACAGACGGACAGACGGACAGACGGACAGACGGACGGACGGACAGACGGACGGACAGACAGACGGACAGGGCTAAATCGACTCAGCTCGTCGCCCTGATCAAGAATATATATACTTTGTGGGGTCTGACACGCCTCCTTCTGCCTGTTACATACATTTAACAAAACCATTATACCCTGATTTCCCATTTTCAATGGGCTCAGGGTATAAAAAGCCCCGCTGCCGCATATCCCACGCAGCTAACAGCTAACAGCTAACCGTGTCTCTTAATCTCTGTCTCGGTCTCTGTCCATTGTTGCCGTCTCCTTCTTTAGCTGCTCGGCGCATTTAATTAATATACAGCTGCCTGACCACACGGCTTTGGCTTTGGCTTTGACTTGACCAGCAGAAACTATTTTTTTTTATTATACCCTGAGCCCATTGAAAATGGGAAATCAGGGTATAATGGTTTTGTTAAATGTATGTAACAGGCAGAAGGAGGCGTGTCAGACCCCACAAAGTATATATATTCTTGATCAGGGCGACGAGCTGAGTCGATTTAGCCCTGTCCGTCTGTCTGTCCGTCCGTCTGTCCGTCCGTCCGTCTGTCCGTCTGTCCGTCTGTCCGTCTGTCCGTCTGTCCGTATGTTTGAACGCGTCGATCTCAGAACGTAGTTGACCTAGAGACTTGAATTTTTTTTTGTTGGGTCCGTGGATAGCACGCGCAGGTCAAGTTTGTTACCAAAAAACGATATCTATTTTGGTTGTTTTGTTATCGATTTTAAACGTTATCGAAAATAGGTTATAAAATTCTATCTGCCACACCTTTAGAGCTAGACTCCTCAAATTTTGCATATAGATTCACGTGAATTTTATGCAATTTCTATTTTTTTATTTTTTGCGTACCGGCTCTTTTTATCAATTACCCCCCCCCCCCCTCTCCTAATCGACCCATTGAGAGTCTGTTCCAAATATAACCATGCGAATAAATTAGTATTTTTATAAAATGTAAAAAATTCAATAGAATCATATGCCGAAAGTTTCATCAAATTCCGTTAAGTCAGTCCCGATTTATTAAACAAAACGTTTAGCCAATCACACGCACGTGGCAAGCAGCGACGCGCAGAAAAAAACATTTACACATCCACATACATTGAAGCGTGCAAGCGCGTCTGCTTATGCATATGCACAGTCGCTTCTGTGCATTTTCAGCCGCTTCTGTAGTTTTGTATTTGTCATATATCGCCCTTTACACGCATACATTCAAACAGACCACCGTTTTTGTATGTACACATACTCATACGTTCATATGCGCGCATTTCAGCATATTCTAAGAATTACAATTGCGATTGATCTGCTTCTTTAGTTTTGTATTTGTCACATATCGCCCTTGTAGTACTACTTTGCGTTTTGCCAACAAGCGCCGCAATACTGGTGTGGTGTAGTGGGTAGACGCGAAGCGCGTGAACGAGAGGTCCCGAGTTCGAAACTCGGTGACGACAGCGTAACTTTTTTAATTTTTTTTTTAAATCTATAAACATGAGGTGGTCGTGCTAGTTGAGATGACGCGCTTTAACGTTACATATGTAGTAAATATATGCAGGTTCGAGTCCAGGTGCGGTGATGTTTGTTTATCTTCTTCTTTTGTTTTTTATAATTTGTTTATTTATTAATTATTTAATTATTTATTTATTTTTTATTTGCATAAATTCTAGTTGAATAAAATTTCAAAATTATAATTTAATTTCGGAAAATGTAATATTATATGCAAGCTATATAGCGTATTAAGCAATGCAAATCGGACGGGGCTCAGGGTATCTCCTAGTCGGGCACCTCCGACTAGAGTTTTCTTACTTGTTTTTATTTTATTTTTTTTTAAAAAAAATTGCTTTACATTTAGTGTATATTTATTTTTTGGTATGCTTGGAATGCGACCATAAGAAATTGATTTGTTTGTTAATTGAAAACAAAGTAAAAGATAAAGTAACTAATATAACTTCTCTTCTTCTCCCTTGCAGCATCACAAGCATGAAATTGGCGAAGTCTTTCAGGATGAGCAGAATATGGCAGCAATCTTAATGCGCCGTCATATGGAAACTGGCGACTTGATAATGGTAAGTGCCCCAAGACATATACATATCTCAGAAGGTCAGCACAAAATCTTTGACTGTGCCACAAGAATTTCAATTAGACCGCCCCTCGCCGTCGCTCGCTGTTATGACAGACGGCTATTGTTATGGTCAGACTTGACTGTTGCGGTCGGCTTTGGCTGCTGTGGGCCGCACTTGGCGCAGTTACAATTAAACGCCTGCCACTTGCCGATAATTTGCGGATTTAGACAATTTCTGCTGATTAAGCATTAATTTATATATATAGCGCAATATCGCGCCACGCTTGGCCACCATAATGTGAATTGCATGTCGATCGACATTAGACATTGTCAAATGGCCAGCTGCAACAACAACAGTAACAACAACAACAGCAGCAGCAATAGTAACAACCATAACAAAAAAAGAAACATTCACGAATTGTCGTCACAACCAAATCAAGCACCTTGACCAATTTGCTAAAGTGAAAACTCAGATGGAGCAAAGGCGATATGCTGCAAATGGGTCTTATAATTGTCTGTAAATGCAAGAGATATATTTAGAAAATATATTTAACAAATATATATATTTTAATTAGATTTTTTGGATTGGTTCGGTTAGTATATCTATTCAGCATTGAATTCTTTTTATGAGAACTGTTAGATATATAGATATAGATAGATTTATATGTGAATAGATAGATAGATGTATATAGAAATATATTTATGTATAAATATACTACTATATGCAAAGATATATCTATCAGTTCCCATATTAGCATGGCATCTATACAAATTCTTCTTATAGTAACTGTCTGATATATAGATATAGACAGATATATATAAAGATACAGTACTTTAAGTATAGATCTTTCGGTTTTCGTATTAGCATTGCAACTGTCTGATACTATATCTATATATCAGACAGTTGCAATGCTAATACGAAAACCGAAGGATCTATACTTAAAGTACTGTACCTTTATGTATATCTGTCTATATCTATATATCAGTATAAATACTAAGGCATCTATACAAATGCTTAAATGCTGCAACTTATGATAGCCATTTATTTCTGTATTTACTTCTTAGCAGATCTGTGCACATTCTAGTTCACAGTGTAAATGAGTATAACAGTTGCTGCATAACAGTTGATTCATTACTCATTCTTGTCAGTCAGTAGCCGCATTGCAAACATCGCCTACACTTAGATGATAAATGCCTTGTCTACTGACTTCTCATTGGAAACAGAAGCTGTTTGCATCTTATCTATAAAGGAGTATCATTACTCTGAAACTTTTCAATAGAAACGTTATGATGTGTGATGAGCTCTAAGAACCAAATTAAAAATATATAGAACACATATTTCTTATGTTGTTTATTTCAATATGTGTCTTTGAATCAATTTTTATTTCTAAATTTTTTCTTTTCTAAAGCATAACAAAAATAATAATGAAAAAATTAGTAAATATTGTTTTTAAAATAAAATACTCTAATTAAAATTTTATATTAAATTTGATCAGTCAAAGAATTTAATTGTTTTTTTTTTTCGCGAATGGTTGCTTATATTTAAAAGAAATAAATTGGAATGTGTTTGCCGAGCCACCCTCAATTCAGGCAAAGTAGTTTTGCATGTTATTTCCCTCTTCCTTTTTCTCACATAAAACATTCATCAATTATTTGTACATAACTACATCAGATATTCATATTATGCAACTACATACATACACACCCACATAACTACATAACTACATACATACATACATGATTAATGCAATACAGTGGTAAATGTTCTTTTCGCTTCCTCACATCACTGAACTGAAGGTCAATCCGGCTGCCGACTCAGACTCTCATTCTTTCATTAACAACTTTAGTATTTTTGCAGATAATAAGTTGCTGATAAATTGCTTCAGCTTTTAATTATAACACAATTGGCAATTAACATTTAACCTGTGGCGGAAATTAAGCGCTAAAAATACAACTCACAATTCGCACGCTAAGTGCAAATATTTGTTGAAACGAGATCGCAAATGTAGGTGGAACGGCCACTAAACGTCTTTAGGTCTAGGAAGTGAGTTCTTAATTCGCTTGGGAAAATGGCCAAGCGAATAAACGAACAAAACTCACAAGCGCAACGAATGAGTCAAGCAACCACTTGATTGAGTCTGCTTAGATATGCACGAAGATCAAAGCAAATGTCACAATGCCAAAATTTAATAATCAATAACGAGCGGAGACAACAAATATAAACAGCAATCGGGTCAATCAAAACCAATCAACCATCAGCCACACAAATGGCCAATAAACAAGGCTTCCACTGTGCCGGCTGCATCTTTAAAGAGCCAAAAATAAAATACAATACAATATATTTATTTTTTGGCAATTAACTGACGTGTGTTCATTTTTAATTTGTTAAACAAAAGTCAAAAATGTATTTTTGATAATAATTACACAGAGCGAGAGAGAGACAGAGAGACAGGGAGACAGAGAGGTTAGCCAAGCAGCCAGCCAATAAAAGGTCAAACTGCAATGTCTGGGCCCGGCTTGGCCGACTTGGCCGTCTTGACCGACTTGTTATGGCCAAGTGCGAGTGCCGCACACCAAAAAATAGAAAAATTGAAAAATTTTACAATTCATAAATAATATGTATGTAGAAAATCTTTGTGCCCGCTGACATTTTGAAGTGCAAAATGGCCACAGAAAAAATAGCTAAATTTCGCAAGCTCGCTGCAGCTGTTCATCTGCAGCCATTTGGCCGGCTAACCGGCTGCCCGGCTGCCCGGCTGCCTGGCTGCTTGGTTGCCTGCCCGGACAGGCTTCCGGCTTAGCTTTGACCTTAAACGGCTAAGAAAAATAGCAAAAAGCCGACTTGTAATTAAAAATCGACAGAAGATCTCGCTGGCAGCTAGAGTTACGCAATTCATCGCTTAGCGAAGTCTTTTAGCGTTTTTATGGACATTTAATTAGTCCCGCCGAATAGTTGCCACCATAAAATGTGCGTAATCCTTAAGACACAGCCGCAGCGTAATTATTGACCGCATGCAGCCCAATCAAATCTCTTAGACATTTTGTATTCACTTAGCGATTGCCTAACAGCCGCATTCTCGACACGATATGTCATACAGTGGATTGGTTTTTCGCAAAAAAAAAAATAAAAAAAAAAAAAAATATGCAGAGGTAGATTCGTTTTATATGTTTGCAAATTTTGATAGGTTTTGCTTAAAATAGAAACAAACTTGTTGCTAATGATTTTTATTTTTATATATCTTTAAATGTGTATCTAAAAAAATTTGTTTTTAAATATTTATATATTTTTAAGTTTATATCTTAATCCTTTTTTTTATAAATTTTTAAATATCTTTCACTTATTATATACTTAAATTTTTATATAAATAAACATTTTTTTAATAAATTTTTATTTAATTTGAAGATATATAAAAATTAATAAAATTTTTTTTTTTGTAAATATTATAAAATATATAAAAATTAAAAAAAAAAAATATTTATGTAAAAATTAAAAGATAAAAAAATTTATTTTTATAAATATTATAAAATATATAAAAATTTATAAAAAAAAATATTTTTATAAAAATTCACAGATAAAAAAAAAATATTTTTATAAATATTATAATATATATAAAAAATTTATAAAAAAAAAAATAATTATATAAAAATTAAAAGAGATTTATTTTTATATAAATAATTTTGTTTATCAATTTTATATATATTTTATAATTTTTATACAAATAAATTTTTTTATTTTATTAATTTTTAAATATCTTCAAATTTATATTTTCCATTTCTGCTAAAATTTTTCTGAAGATAAATAAAATTCTTTCTGGTACTTCGAATGTTAAACGAAGGACTTAAGGCATGCACCTGTTTGTATATATTATATATCGTTATATTCTTATTTTAATATAACATATATTAAATTTAAACATCTTAAAATTCTTTTTTTTTCTGTCATTCAAAAAACTTTTATATAAAATTACAGATTTATCTGGTTTAAACCCCAAACTAAAACAAAAGACTTAAGACACAAACTTGTCTAAAAACATGCCTATTTGGACTGCTACAAACTTTTATTATGCCTATTCTGAGTATATCTCCCTTAAAACTTGATTTTTTATCAGTTATTTGTCTTTTTTAACCACAGTGCAAACAAAAGACTTAAGGCACAAACTTGCTAACAAGCAAATTGCTCAAGCTTGCAGCAAAATATAGCTCAGCGTGCTGTTGCTCTCGTTGCTCTCATTGTTGCTGTTGTTGTTTTTGCAGTCTAGGCTTATTTAATTATGGCACAGCACATAAATTGGCACAGCTCTTGGCACGCACTATTTGTTATTGTTGTTGTTGCTGATTTAATTACATAAAAAAGACAGCAACAACAACAAAAGTTACAGAAATGGTGCCGCCAAAAGCCCTGCCTGGCACTGGATGCTGTGGCGCCAACAACAAAAAAAAGCACACACTTCAAGCTTCGACCGTTAGGCTACCCGCTGGGTGGGGCAGTTGAAAGGGAAACTGAGTATCGGTATCGCCCCAATTTGGCCAAGGCACCTTGCCAAACGTAGCTCTAGGCAAACAGACAAGCAGAGATTGTTAGCGTGTGGAAATCGCAAAATAAAAATAAGCAGAAAATGAAATTGTGTTTCGAAAATGTGAGTAAGAATACAGTGAACGTAGGGCCCTTTTGAGAGCAGCTGATTATAAGGCAATTGGTTAGCTCGTTAATTGTCAGCTAGTTACATTTGCGTTAAGCAACTTGACATTGAAATATTCGCTCGACTGCGCCGATTCACACACAATCAACTGCGCTGCGATATGAAAACAATTCAATATTCATGGCTAATTAGACGCACTCTGCGCCAACTTCGTTTTGGGCGTTTGTTGTACAAATGTTCGGCAATTAGTTGCGCAAATAAACAAATTGATGACAATTACTTTGGCTCTTGGTTGGCGTTCGCCTGGCGCCTGTTAATTGTTTAATATTAAATTACAAAGTGCATCGCACTGTGGCAAAGTGCGTTGAAATTAATCAAAAGACGAAACGAGTTCAAGGACAAAAGCAAAAAAAAAAGACGTCAATCAACATCAGCTCCAGCCATCATATTTTTCTTTGCTTTTGGCAGCGCTTTACAAATGGCCTGTGCCATTTGCTGATAAATAAAGCATCTTTGGGGCCAACTGCAAATAGTCGGGCTTGATTAATGCTAATTGCGCCAAATGTCAGGCCGGCAACAACAGACCTACAGCTGCCCGCCGCATTTTGTTTAAACAAATTATTCAAAAGGTCGCACAGCAGATGCAGCCTGGTTCTCCAGCCGGCCTCAGCTTGACTTGAGACTTGTCTAACAGCGCTCGTCCACTAATTAACAGCCACATAAACGTATCAGACAATGCACTCGAATGATCTTGGTTACCCCAAAGTGCTTTACACGGCCAGAAACTAGATTCCATGAAGCTGCTGCGTCTGCTAGATGTTTTACTAGCTTTTTTTATGTCCGAGCTGTCGATATAAAATTGTTGCTATAAAATAATGTGTTAATCAAGAAACATCTCACATAAAATTTATGACATTTTTGTATGAAATGAGAAGTCAAAGAAGCTAAGTAGTTATATTAGCGAATTATTGCATTTGGTATAAAGTTAACGTTCTGAAGATGTTGGTAGACGAAATAGATTAATAAAATATGCAAAAATCTATCTAAAATAGAATAAAATCTGAAAGACGTGTAATAAGTGCAATTAGTTAGTTTTCAAAATTATTTATTTAATATTTCAATTTATACAAATACTTTTATTATCAATAAAAGATATATTCCTATCCATCAAACTTCTTTTGCACATATTTCCAAATTTATATTTAATTTTATAAAAGTGCTTTTCATTTCTGTGAAAGGTGTCTTTCTATCCATCAAATTTCTTTTGAATATAATATTGTCATTCCAATATAATATCGTCATCATAGTCGTATGTGATATATATCCAAATTCCAGATCAGGAATATATATACTAGTGTTTCATTATCAATTAATGTTAATGTTAATTTTTACATATATAAATTTATATATTTTAGTATGTGAATATTATCATTA
Organism: Drosophila meridionalis; assembly: GCA_035045145.1. NCBI lineage: Eukaryota > Metazoa > Arthropoda > Insecta > Diptera > Drosophilidae > Drosophila > Drosophila meridionalis. Next base: position 4,707,361 of record JAWNPG010000025.1, read on the forward strand.
TATTCTAAAATCCACATCGGAAAAATATTTACTAAAAATTAATATTGACCAGACCTGACCTGTATATATGTATATATGAATTATTATATTTACATTTTTTCCTTGACTTAAGCTGAAGTTCTCTACATAACTTTAAAATACAATTTGAAATTAGTAAAGTCTGAATGTCACTTGAAATTGACTAATAAATTTAAAAATCAATTTCAATATGCATAAAGATATTTAATTATTGTATTTGCCTTGACTTTGACAGACTGTACAACTATGTGGAACAGAAGGTTTGCTCTGCAGTTATGTATAAAGTCATATAAAAAAATTTACAAATTTTCAATTTTACACAGTTTTGAATACTAAATAAAATTAATATATTCAAATATGCATTAAAGCGAAAAAGAATGAAAATTGTACTGAAAAAATGTGAGTTTGAGGCAACTGAACTCATTTCCATTCAATTCATTTTATTTCAGCCCTAATCCCTTATTGATAGTGCTATTAATAAATAAGAATACTAGCATGGTCATGAGTAATCAGCAGTCGATAGCAAGGGCAGCTGAAACTAGAACCAAGGTTTTTTTTTATATATTTATTTATATCATATATATCATATTATGCCCTCTCCCAATATATGAGCTGCTCAGCAATGCGTTAGTCATTCATTAAATGAATCATTCGTGCAATCAGGATTTTCTTGCGTCATCAAAATGAGGTCAAACTCTACTAAGATTTCATTTATTACACAATGCAGTCTCTTAAATGAGTTTTTGAGCTCTTCCTTTTTTGTTTTTATTGCAAATGGCATTCAACGTTCACGCCTTTGCCTTTAGCAGCGTGCAGCAGCGCGTTGCCCTTTGCATTCACTTTGGCATTTGGTCGAGTGCAGCGCCTAAAGATCAAAATGTATGTGCCTCGGGTATTTATGCCATTTGATCAAATAACAAGTGAAGAGAATCAACAACGAGCCCAATTATTAGGTAGTCGCAGCGACAGCATTTTGCCATTTTGGACACGGGTTTCTGGCGTTTTGGGCAACTCTATTAGATACGCGACACAACAGCAGCAGTCGCAGCAGCCGTAGCAGCAGCAGCAGCAGAACGAACAACATCAGCTGTCGCATCAGCATCATTAAGAAGCCACAGGTCTTTCGGCACCACAAACAAGTTTTTCGTTTGAGCTTTTGAGCTTCTTCATCGTCACCTTCTTAACAAATTGTTTACTTGATGCTCGGCGCTGCAGCCTTGATATTTACACAGAGTTGAACGTGTCTGTTGGCCTAACAGTTTCTAAGTATATATTTAAATATCGCGCACACTTATAGACAAACTGGCCACTGCTTTGATTTGCATCAGATGCGGCATCAACGTGTTAAAAACAGTAAAATTTATGTTATTTGCTCTTTTGGGCCGTTTCAGACTCCGACTCCGACTCCGACTGGTCGCGCGCGAGTTCGTTGTCTAAGTCTTTTGATTTGACATTCGCCGAGACAAGCGTCTGCTGTAAAACACATCGACATTTATGCAGCGACATTTACAACGTTTCTGATTTTATGGTCTTGGCTCTTACGATTTAAATAAACTTTATTTGAAGTGAAAATTGCTTAATTTTTATCTCACGAAAATCTCTTAAATATTTCAATTGAAACTTTCAATTAAATGCATTTTTTTATGATTTTCAAGTAGTTTAAAGAATTTTATTGAATATTTTTTTAATATTCTTTTTTTTTTAATTATATGAATATATTTAAATTAAATATATATATAATAAGTAAAATATACATTTAAATTTTCACATATTTAATTTCTTTGAAATATTTAATATATTATTAAAATAAAATAAATACAATTTAGCATGAAATAATATATTTAAATTAAATAAAAATTTGCTCTTTTATACATTTAATTTTTAAAAATATTTTATATATATTTAAAAAAAAAATTAAATTAGTTTAAAATAAAATATTAAAATAAAAATTGAAATTAATTTGCTTTTTTATACATTTAATTTTTAAAAATATTTAATATATATTTAAAAAAAAAAATAAGTAAATTGAAATTAGCTTAAAATAAAATATTAAAATAAAAATTAAAATTAATTTTGCTTTCTTTTTAAATGTGAAATGTATTTTTAAAATTAAAAATTCATTTCACATGAAATCATATATCAAATTTATATATATATATATCAATACAAAAATATTATTTATGATAACTCAAAAATATATATTTTATTTTACAATTCATTTATATAAAAAAATTGTAGTTTAAAATAATATAAAAATAATTTCTGATACCAACCAAAATTTATTATATAGTGAACCCGTTGCATTTTTTTTTTCTCTAAATTCAAAACTTTTATATTCATTGCATAAATGATCCATGAAAATGTCAGTTGACATAAAACTTCAATATTGTTGTTCAGTGTTAATTTTTGGGTGCATGTAAAACATTTGCATCTAATGAGTTGAGTAATTCGAACCACCCGTCATATTTCCTACATGAAGCTATTAATTTTTGTCGAAACTAATACATAAATTTGCAATTTCACCATCCTATCGGTATCATATCAAATGTGGTGGTTTTTTTGGCAAATGCAAATTTAGTTGCTCAAGTTTTGGTTTTCGAGTTTCGAGTTTGGTCAGTTGCTCAGTCGGCTACTCGGCTAGTTGGATAGTTGGATAGTTGGCCATTTGGCAGCCACTTGCTGTAACAAAACTGAAACAAAACTGATCCGACATAACGACAGGCGCATATTAAGACCTGGGGCGAAATTGCACCAAAACTACAGTTGCAATGAATGCTGCTGCTGCTGCGAAGATCAGCTGCTGGCGATCTTTACGCATGTTGCACGATGGAGCATAAAGGATTAGCTGCGCTCCACTTAAGAGACTTTTCAATTATGCGCTAAAGAAAGAAAAAAAATAGTTGCACTTTATTATTATTTAATCAATTTGGGGCAGTGTCTGCTATTTCCTCATGAAAAATGATTTTTAATTGCTCGCCACAATGGAGGTGGCAGAGTGGAAGAGCGGGAGGAGGTGAGCTAACACCCCGCCTTCTGGCATATTGCATTTTAATAATACTCTGTTTGAGTTACGTGATATAAGGCGATGCCATGAGGCGATTAGGCGCCTGTCGAGGCAATTTTCACGCTGTATGGGGAAAGTCGTGTCTAAGTGAGTTTTAAATGCATTTAAGCTTATTCAAATTAAGCTTAGTTTCAGTTCTTGGCTAAGTATCGCAGCCTTGATAGACCTTCACTTTGGCACACTAAGTGCAAGGATAACTGCAGCCAGTTGAGTTGACTTGTCTTGATTTTGACTGTGGCTGACATTGACATGCAACTTCATTAAGTGTCTGGCTGCCTCACTGTCAAACCCCCCCTCCAGTCACTCAACCTCAGCCTCTGCTCTGTCATGCGAAGTTATTGGAGCGGCAAACTATAAAGCGCACTTTGACTTGGCCCGTTCGCATTGAACTTGTTGGCAGCAGCCAACGCATAGTAGCCAAACACACACACGCACACACGCACACACTGCTTAACAAATTATGCCAAAAAAAAAATAAGAAATAAGATATAAGATACTGCTGCAGAGTGCGTTAAGCATCTAGCTGTTACATTTTGCCAAACAAGCGAATGAGCAAATTAATTTTGATTGCATTTGATTTGATTGCCTTGCGGCTCAGAACGTCGAGAGGCTGTGTGGGCCATGTTCTTGTTCTTAAGCCACTGGCCATAACTTGACCATGGGCGGTGCCTGCTGTGTGTTTTATAAATATTCATTGAGCGAACTCACACACACATGGCTGCTGCATTAGCGCTGCCCGAAGGTGGGCTCAGTATTCCTAAGCTATGATTTTTCTTTATTTCTTTTTCTCTTTTTTTTTTTTTTTTAACGAGCTGCTTTATGTAAACAAACTGTTAACACTGCTGAGGCTGAGGCTGAGGCTGTTGGCTGTTGTGTTGCGCCTTCGTTTCTTTTTGTTTGTATTTTCTTGTTCTTACTCTTATTATTTCGATTTTTTGTGCTGCTTTAGTTTATGGCTACATGCGCTCGTATTGAGCAGTGATCTTAAGTGCCGATTAGATTTAACCTTGACCAAGATGATAACAAAAAAAAGAAACATATATAGAAATCAGAAACAAGAATTACAGCCAACATAACAACTCACGAGTTACTTTTAAGCCACGCTATTAAATTGCACTCAGGAGGCGGCGGCTCTAACTGAATTTACTTGTCTAAACTTTTCAATGAATCCATATTCATTCAAGTGAGAAATAGTATTTACAAAACTGAAATCTATATGGTCTATATATATTTTATTTGAATTTTCTATGCAAACGCAACAAGAGTGCTTCCATTTTCAATAACTATATATTTCAGCAACTGTTTGAGCTGTCCATAATATTGAGCTATTGAAAACTTAATTGAGGCTTGCCATTTAATCATAAATTGTCTTAGCCTGTCAAGTCTGTAAAAAACAAAATCATTTTCAAATTGTAACAACTGAAACTTCTAGCTCATTTGTATGCGAACTTCGTCGTGTAGGCTGTTGACATCACGAGCTCAGCTCAGTTGAAAAGCTTGAGCTTCTGATCTCAGCATCCAGAACTTGAAAAGTTTTTGAAGTTCTGTTGATTGATAATTTAATTTGGAGAAAAAAGAAGTTCAAAATGAGACGCATATAATAAAGTAAAAGATCTGGTATATGATAAGTATATAAATAAATAAATTTATAAAAAAATATATAACAAAAAATAAAAATAACTAAATAAAATGATATATAATTATATATTTATATTAAAATAATATTTCTATATAAATTATAACTTTAATATTAATTTTTCATATATTTTTACTTATGTATAATTTTATTGATTTATTCATATTTTTATATTTATACATTATATTATTATATATATAATTTGTTTTTTATTATTTGTTTTTTAATATTATATATTTATAAATAAATTATGTAAATATAAATATAAAAACATAAAATATATAAAAAATATAAAAAAAAAACAAAAAAAAAAATATTATATACATATAAATACATAATTATATTAATATAAAATCTATAAATTATAAATTGAATATTAATTTATTTAAATATTTGTATTTTTTTTTAATATATAATTTTAATTATTTATTTATATATTTTTGATTTGATTTTATAATTATATTTCCTTTTTTTTTTAATATACATATGGACATTAAAAATATATAAGAATAAATATGAAATTATAAAATATATACATATTTATGTACATAATAAAAATATATATAAATACAAAATAAATAAAAATGTAAATCAAAATAATAAAAAATAAAAATAAATGTGTATATAAATAAATTAATATTCAATTTATATTATTAAATAAATTAGTAATTAATTTATAACAAGCAGCTGCTGTCTTATACTTTCATTGATAGCAAAAAATAAATAATTAAAAATATATTCACATAAAAATACTAATTAAATTTATTTATATTAATTGTATAACTAATTCTTAAACAATACAATAGAGCTTCTATTCTTTTATAATTCTCATAAGACAAACAAAAATATAAAAATAAAATATTACAATTCAATCTGCCTAGGTGAACATTCAGTTAGCCAAGTTAACCATCAGTAGAGTTGCCTCCGCTGGCATCCGTCTAATGCTCGTGTCATGAATTTGCACAAATTATGCTAATTTCCAAAATTACAAACCACAAAGTGATTTTTGTTTTCTAACGATTTCTTTTGTTGCTCTCCGCTGGCTGTCAATTTTCAATATTTGCAGAGGGAAACAGTGAAAAAATAAAATAAAATAAAAAATACAAAATCAAAGCCAACAAAAGCCAGCAGAAGGTGTTAATTGTGATTGTAAGTTCATTTCAGAGTCGCCGCGGCTGCAGTTCAGTGAACTCTGAGGCGGGGGCAGCGAGACGAGGTGATGGACGATGCAAACAATTGAACCCAAAATAATAAAATATTAAATTATTGCTGATGTGTGTTCGTTATGTGAAATTAAAAAGCAATTAGGCAACCGAATGGCAGACAATGAGAAATGCCAAATATTATTATCATCGCATCCCAAATCCTTCACAGCATCGCCAATCGATTGCTATCAGTGCAGGGCGTGGCCGGCTGGCCTCAATGGAGTTGGGGTTAGCAGCGCACTTGTGCAGGTGCCACTTTACTGTTCGCTTGTCACACGGACAGACGGACAGACGGACAGCCAGGCAGTTCGCCTGACTGACAATTGTACAGAGTTTGTATGTGAAAGTCTGAGAGCAGTCTAAACACGTCTGGGATTGCGTTGAGGCTGTAATAAATAACGGCGCCTGTCGCTGCAACGGGCAACAAGATATAACAATCATGTTGTGGGTGATTACATAAACTAGACAGCCGGTCAGCCGAACAGCCGGACAACTTTATTTGCCATGGAGCACCCAAAAGCCAACCGATTGCTGTGCGATTTGAAAGCAATTTGCTGTTTTCCCTGTTTGCAAGCCGATATTTTAACATTTATATCAAAACATAATTAACTAAGTAGCACGTGCTGCTAACGCACGTTCAATTAATTGAAGAAAAAAAAACTTGGGCCATGCGCTGCATTTCAACACACACGCAGCACAAATAAATAGTCTAGTAATTTATTAATTGCACTCTCGCATAAACAGCCCGAGCTAGACATATTTTATTTATTTTCTTAAATCACAACTAGCTGCATTTTCGAAAATTACATAATAGGCCTCGTCGTCGGGCTGCCCAAAGAACTCCGCTCAACAATCCCAAATAAATTTCAGAGAGCAACATAAATTTTTCAAGAAAAAACACCAGAAAAGCGCGTTGAGCGTGTGTGAGTGGTCAGAGAGATACCCTGTATAGAAGGCTGAGTTGCTGCTCAACAAATTTCTGCCTCTCAGAATGATGCTGAAAATTGATTAGCACTGTTGATATTATTATGAAATTATTGTGTTCTAAGCATGGGTAACAAGTATTTATTAGTAATATTTTGATTTTCTAGAATGCTACGCCTATTCTTCTAGTCTTTCTTAACCTATAAAGAATACATATACTAATTGCTTTTGCTTTAGATATTGTATAATATTTACATATCTTACATATCATATTATATAAAAATAAAATCATTTTAAAGTAATATTTAAAAAAGTTTTCTTCTATTGCAAAATCTATTTGTATTGTGCTTATTTGATCAATCTGTGTTTTAAGCAGCATTTAAGAATATTCTTTGCATATAAGACCTCGGCTGTATTGCTTAACAAATATATTTGTATTGCGATTATTCGGTCAATTATTGTTTCGAGCAGCATTAAAGAATAATTCCTCTACATAAGACCCTTAGCTATATACCTAAATAGATACAGTCAACTATTCTCACTATACAATTTCAAACAAAAAAATATATAAATTTATATTTAAAAAAAAAAAAAACAGAAAATAAAAAAAAATTTAATTAAATAAAAAATAAATAAATAAATATATATATACAAATTTTATTTTTTTTTTATTTTTTAATTTTTTTTTATTTAATTTACTGGTTGTGGTTTAACAATAAACATATAAATATAATAAATATATTTAGAAATATATATAACTTATAAATATAAATAAAATTTAAAAAAAAATAAAAAAATATATATATACTAATTTTATTTTATTTTATTTAAAAAAAAAAAAGAGTATAAAAAAAATTAAATAAAATAAAAAATAAATAAATAAATATATATATATATATATATACAAATTTTATTTTATTTTTTTTTTATTTATTTTATTTAATTTACTGCTTCCAACATTTATATAAACGTAATAAATATATTTATAAATATATAAAACTTATAAATAACAGTCTTAGAGTCTCTTGCTTAGTATATATTTATATACCTAATTTAAAGCATCACACCAACCTTCTCTCTATGTGGCAAATACTTCCAGCTAACCAATATACCCTATTTCTGCTCAGTTTCAATGCGCAGCCAAGCATTAAAATAAATAAATAAAAATCAACGCGGCACACGCCCAAAAAAAAAAAAAAGAAAAAAAGAAACGCCTCGGCCAGTTGAAGCAGTCAGACAAATGTTGTTGCAACTGCCACAGTTGTTGCTGTTGTTGTTGCTGCTGCTGCCCGAAAAGGCGGAACACATGCATATGTAGCATGTCTCTTAAAGTAAAAAATTAAAATAAAATAAAATAATAAAAAAAAATACGAGCAAACGTTGCGCCTATTCGATGGCGATACGCCTGTCCACTGCACACGCCAACAAAATTATGCACACGCGCATAAATTATGACAAATATATATATATGAACAAATATATATTGATATATATGTATACAATATATATTTATATGATTCTTTATAGTTAAACAATCAAATGAAATTTGCATTTAATTTATGGCTGCGCAGCCCTTCGAGGCATTCACCTGTGCGCACTGCAAACCCGCTTTCAAGTTGAATGCCAGCGCCGCGCCGATGGCTTCGCTGACACATTTATCATACGCACCGTGCGCCAAAAATAAAATAAATAAAATGTGGAAAAAAGTGCATTTAAATGTCGCAAGCTCAAGCATCTCTCATAACTCAAATGGCCAGCTGGGCTGCAATTGGCGAAACGCACTTTGGAAATTTTGCAATTCAATCGGCATTGAAGTCGACTTGACGCAAGCCATAGTCAAAGTCGCAGAGGCAGTTCGCAGTCGCAGTCGCAGTCGCCGTCGCAGTTGCAGTCGGCGTCGCAGTCTTTGGCTTGTCATCAATGGCAATTTGTTGCTTGGCAATTTGTTTTATGGCACAGCACAAAAATGTTGCCGTCTGCGAGGACATTGAACTCTGGCGTTTCCTTTGACATTTGCGCAGAAATCAAGTCTGGTTCTTAGCACAAAATATAATTTGTTTCAAGCTCTTAGTTAATGCATCAATTGCGTCTTATGCTTATACAGCTATAGCCATATTTATGCATACATAAATCAAGTCAAGACTCAGTCAGCCACTTCGGATTACAGTCACATTTCCGTTTTGCCCAGTTCGTGTTTTGGGCACATTAATAACACGAGCTGCCGCTGCCGCTGCTGCAATAACTGCTGTAATTTATATTTAATATTTTAATTATAGCACATAGAATCGCAGTGGTTGCTTTGAGCGTGGCCAAGATCTAATTGGTCCATATAACCGCGGGGCGTACTCGAGTGGGTGACGCTTGGCCCGATGAATCGGCAAAATTGAAATAAAACTAACTCTAAATAGATTGCTTTTAATTAGCTAACCTTAGTCAAGGTTAAAGCCTCACAGACTATTTGATTTTCAATTTTCTTAAACATTTTTCTTTTTTTTTTTCATTCTTTTTTTTTTTTTTGTATGCTGTTAATTATTGCAATTACAGAGGCGATAAAAACCGTGGTACGGCAACACACAGTGAAACCGCCCAAGAAACATTCTTATCTAGATCAAATGTTTTGCATAAACTGTGCAGCTATGCAAATCGCAACTAATTTTTATGACCGCTCTGAGGCAACTCATTCATACGCGACTCAGAGCTATACAAAACAGAAGTGCATATATGTTTCATAAAAAAAATAGATTTATACTAAGGCGCAGCTAGCTTTTGTGCACCTGTCAGAGGTTATGGATAAATATTTATACAATCATTCCAAACAAACATAACAAATTATATTTTTTAAATAGAAAAAATATATATATATAATTGTTATATATAATCAAATAAAAGCATATAATAATCATTAAAGTCAGCAATGATTCACAAAATAATTATAAAAATTTAGGTTCAACTTAGAATCTTTTAAGAGTTTTAGTCCCACATTAAAATGGAGAAGACAATAGACATAAAAAGCAACAACAATTTGTTAATCCACCTAAAGAACTAATAACTGAATAGTACTAAAACTGAGCTAAAACTGAAACCTTTTTGCTTCCATCATAAGCTTAGCTCATTTTCGTTTTTCGTTTTTTACCATTATTTATAAGTTGCCATAAATTACGTCTTTCAATTTGCTCGCTTATGACCCAGGTATTAACATAGATTTCTTTTTCATTTGAAACTCTTTTGCAGGAGGGCAGCATTGGTCACGATCTGGTCATTAAACCTTTGCCACACGAGCTGAGCCCCAACAAGGAGCAGGCCCATCACATTGTCTACAAGCGTGCGGCCTCCGCAGCCGAAGATCAATTGAGTGACTTTGGTAGGTATCCAAAATAGGTCTTAAGTCTTGATATATGACCCAGAAGCAGTCCGAGATGCTGCATCTATCATCTATTATGATTTTCCATAGCATTACCTTGGCCTGGCATTGATCCCCGTCATGCGTAGCATATCACTCTTCGCTCGCTGCGCGCTTATCGCCAGCTGCATCTGTGTCTGTGTCTGTGTCTGGGTCTGTCTTGGTAATGGGCACATTGAACTAGAAACCAGCTCTAAGCTCTAGCATAAATCTGTCCGTCTTCGGAGCGCGAGATCGACGTGCACATGATTAGCATTTCCTGTTCGCTCTTACGGCGGGTTCAATGTAAGACTTGAACTCTCGACTAGTAATCGACGTTGTCCTTCGACGGATGCATTTACCTTTGAGATGCGCCGGTGGCGCCAAAATACCAACGCGTTAATTCGGTTGACCAATAAACAAGGCAACTTTATGGATGGTATTTCAGCATTTACAATTGCAAAAACCATTTCGCGGCGTCTGCCTGGGCCCCAAAAAATTAACTTTAAATACAGTTAAATGTACTGCTACCTGACTTGCTCAATAATAATAAAAAATAATTAAGCTATTGCCCTGCATTTTAACCTGACTATCTCCCTCTCTCTCTATCTCTCTGTCTCTCTCATTGCAGCATTCATGGAGCCCGACGATTTGCTGGCTAGCGAAAAACTCGAACGTCTGCAGCGCCGTCAGCATCGCAGTCGACGCAGCAGCGGCAGCAGTCCCGACTTTGAGGACCTCAACGATGAGGACGAGGGCCAGCTGGATGCCGAGGCGGAGCCGGCCGAACCCCAAACCTCAGAGTCACGCGTGCGCCCCAGACGCCAAGCCCCGTACGTCATCTATCCCGAGGTCTTGGTGATTGTCGACTATGATGGATATCGGCTGCATGGCGGCGACAATCTGCAGGTGCGTAACAGATGAAGTTGTCAATGCTTTAGGTTTGACAAAAAAAAACTCACACAATCCCTGTTCCAAGCCCAGACTGGAGATTTGTAAAAGTTGTTTTTGTTTCTGGTGATTGTTGGATAGCAGGCGACGTGTTTCTAGAGAACAGGCGGCACATATTAATTGGGCGTTAAGGCACGAAATAGAATACAAAATTTTACTTGAGCTCGGTTAATTGACGGAGCACGCAAAGCACCTCAAAAGCATTTGGATTCTATATATAAATGTGGACAACTGACTTCATATAAATTGTGCATAAAGTGGTCTAGGCAGAGCGAGAAGCTTACGCTTGCCCGATGCTATCACATCACTTTAGACACAGTTCTTAGCAGCTCCAACAGTTCTCTCTGCTTTGCATGCACATCACTCACGCGCGAAGATTAATGGGGCTGCTCGGTTTGGGTGCGATCTTTTTATGTGGGGCCATAAGCAGCTTAGATAAAAGATGAAACCAAGCGACAGCTGCAGCAATTTGATATATATACATATATATATATTTGTCTTCTTATTTACCAAATCTCTTTTTCAGGTCAAAAGATATTTCATCTCGTTCTGGAACGGCGTCGATTTGCGCTATCGCCTGCTGAAGGGACCTAGAATACGCATTAGCATTGCTGGCATTATCATCTCACGCGTAAGTAGAGTATTTGCACAGTCGTTAGACAATATTTAAGTTTCATTAAACAACTAATTGAGTAATCCGTTTGCCAACTCTCTGAACTCTGACCCTCAGCCAAATGGGGGGCTATTGCAAATCGGAGCAAATGTCGGCCGCAGGCAAAACAGACAAACTTTATCACGATTCGGTGGCCAATTGTGCGGAAAGTGGGAGTTAGAGAGAGAGAGAGAGAGAGAGAGAAAGAGAGAGGGAGAGTGAGATATACATATATACATGCAACGCATGCGCTTCGAACTCGAACTCGGCTTCGTTAGAAAAAATGTGAACAATCAATTTGGTTATTTGCTTGGGCCATAAACAAAGCAAAGCTACAAATTTTTAACAAGTTTTTTTTAGAAGTAAAATGCTCGTGTGCAAAAAAAAACAACAACAATTTGTTGCTAAATGCCTAAGGAATTAGCAAATGCCGAAGCACGCGAACAAAAGACTCAGGCAACGAACTTGCCGCAAATAGAAATGTCGATTGGCAGCATATATGGCTAGCTAGTTGGCTGTCGCTCCGTCTGCCTGTCTGTCTCTCTGTCTGCCTGGCTGATTTGTTGCCGTTAAGGCTTGATTGTCATAATTCGCGCACAACATCCTTTGGCAGCCCATGCAGCGTCTTCGAGCGTGCTTGCATAACGCGACCATAAAACACTCTCGACAACATCATTGCCCAGAGCTCGTTTTGACTTTCTCACACATAAACACACACACACACACAGAAGTCACAGTTCAGGAAGAGGCTAAGACCCACTCATGTGTGTGAGCGTGGAAAGTGGAAAATTGGCGCACATTTTGCCATGACTGGCACCTGCATCAGCCTGCATCAGGCAGCCCACATGGCAGCACGGCTTACCCTAAGTACGACGCGTCACACATGTAAACAACAAAAAATTGCTTTAGACAGCATAAATAATGCAGTAGACGCAGTTTGTGGCGGCTGCTGTTGCTGCTGTTACTGCTGCTGCTGTTGCTGCTGCTCTTGCTGCTGCTGCTGTTGCTGCTAATGTTGCTGCTGCTACTGTTGCGCTGCTGTTGCTGCTGTTGCCGGTGCTGCTAGTTACAGTTACATAATTTAATGGGCAACTTAGTTGAGACTTAGATTTCAGCCCAATTTCATGCAGCGACTTCCTCTTCTATATATAAATATTTTTTATTTATTTTTTGTTTTTGCCTATCTTATTACAACTGCATCCGCTGCTAAATGTTTTTCTTTAGCGCTAATTAATGTTGAAATTTATTTTGCTGCCCATAAACAACAAATTCGAATGCGAATTTATGACACGAAAATAGTAGAGCTCAAGTCGGATCGAAGTCGCGCCAGTATAATTACTCAGAATTTATGATATATATCCGATAAGCTGCTGAAGTCTGTTTGCAAATATGCAAACGCTTAATGGAACTGAAACAAAGTCACGCAGTACAGCTGATGAAAGAGGTGTGAAGAGAGGGGCAGCTAACAGATGATATATAGAATATGTTTGCTGATATACTTATTTATAAATATGTATATATAAATCGAGATGCTTGCATGGTTTTTTATGAAAGTCAATATTGTGAACATTCATTCACTTTTGTTTATAATTAGTCTATACTCTATAAGCCCAGATTATCACTCTGTCTGATATACCACATCAACTGAATAAACTTCTGCCTGCTGCTTATGCGTGCTGCAATTAGAGCGCCAGAGCACCTACATTAATCAGCTTTGTTTTTCTGATTTTTCCTGATTTTGAGCTGTGGGCAATCATAACAAGTCGTAGCTTCAGATTTATCGGGACGCAGACACAGAAACTGACTGAATGAGATAATTAAATGAATTGGCGTGGGCAGTTGACGTCGTGTGTGTGTGTGTGTGTGTGTGTGTGTCGGTCTGTGTTGGTGTTGGTGTTGGGCTACCGTTGCGCATGGTCGACCGATTGAACTTTTATCTGTGACATTTAATTAACATTTTAATTAATTGCGGGCAACTTTCCGTTAGAATTGAGTTACACCTGCCCAGAGGCGGGCAGGCGGGCGGGTCGACTTCATATCGCACAGCCGCCAGTCGACAGCGGACAGCGGACACTGGACAGCTGTACAACGTGTCGAACGTTGCGCTTGCGCCACAAACATTTTTCAATGCGGCAACGTTGCGTATACGCAATTTATTATGTGCGTGTCGAGCAAGAAAAAATACAGAGTGTGTGTATGAATGTGTGTGTGTGTGAGTGTGTGTGCATTTAATATAGCAGCAAATTGTAATTTGAGCGCCGTATACTAACTGGCCTACGCTCGATTAGAATTTCAGTTTAGCCATAAATTGAAGTTTTTGATGCATTATTAAGTTGGCAAAAAATAAAATAAACTAGGTTGGCAGCCAAGCGCCGAGCGCCAAACTTATTGTTGCCCCACTCTCTGGGGAGGGGCTGGGGCTGCCAGCTCGATTCAGCCTTGCAGATATTTTGTATTATTTTATATTTATTTCATTTGATTTCTGTGCGTTTTGTTGTCATCGATTAATTGCGCAAATTTAAACAACACAAGCATTTTGCACTTGGCTCTAAGTAATTCTGCTGGTTATTTGTCAGCCACTGATTAATTTATGTGTAAAAAACTGAACTCGAATGATAAAATATGGCTAGAGTCGGACTAGAGTAACTCCTGCCGAGCATTGGGGTCAAGCTTAAAATGGTTTGTCCATAAAGACCTTGAGTATCGACTGTCTATAAATCAACATGACAACAGGCCAAAAGAAAGTATTTTGAGTCGCGAGACGCACTTTGAGAATTTGCATTCGCAATTGCAACACTTTGGAGGCTGCCAATCAACAATCTCCACTCAGGCTTATCTCGGCGAATTTATCAATGTTTCGGCTACGGAAATGCTAAGTAATGCATTTGGCCACACCCAGACCAGATCCAGATCCAGATTCCCATACATTCGAGAATTACTATTTCGGCTCATAACATATGTCATAACAAATTCCTAACTAACGAATTTTCAAAATTCAAGTAGCTGCCAGGCCCAGAGGCCTAGGTGTCCAGGTGTTGGCCCCAGCCACATACATATGTCACGAAGCGGCTAGCTGGAAAGCTTATCGCCGGTAGCTGAAAATGCAAGTGCCACAAATATACACATAAATTGCCGTAGACGGGGGGACAGATGTCTAAAGGAAAAGTATGGCCAGCCGGCTTGACCCAAAGGCACAATATATACATATAAGATGGAATTCCACATAATGTAACCCAAAGCCGACAACGCCGTGGGTGGTGTCCGAAAGTAGCCACCGGCTGTCGCCCAGTTCCATTCCCCAAAAATAATAAAAACCGAAATCCAATGACTGTGTGGGCGCAGCCGTTAGACAAAAGTCAAAGCGTTTGTCACTGCGCTGGAAGTAGGAGTTGAGCCTGTAGCTGAAACTCACTCTGGAGCTGGGTGGGTGGGTTGGCGTGGCGTGGTGTGGTTTGGTGTGGTTTCGAAATGATAGAAATATAAGCAACTAAGCATGCGATTTGACAGTTTTTCTTTTAGCCAACAAGATTTATGCGCCCTGGAAATTAAATTAAAATATTAAGTCGCCAGGCGGCAGACTTTACATTTAATTACGCACAAAAGACATTGCAACATTTTCAACAAAACAAAACAAAACAAAATAAAACGAAATCAAATAAAACAAAATAAGACCACATCCATTTTTGGGAAAGGCAAACCGGTCTCCCAGTTGCCAGCCTGGTTACATTTTAGGTACTACTCGATCGCATTCGCACTCGCACTCACACTCATACTCACACTCGCACTCGCTCACGTTTCTGCCAAGCTATTAATGTGAGCCACCCCAAACACAACTCACAACTCGCCACGCGGGTCGTATGTGTAATATTTCTAATGGCTGCAGCCACACAAATTAGATTACTTGACAAATCAGTCTTGTCTAATCGAATGAAATATTCGCACAGCTTGCAACATATATAAAATATATATATCTATATATATGCATATATTTACTGTGAGTGCAAACCTGTGACATTTGCCAGACTGCTGAGCGCGCTTCAATTGCGTAATCCCGGTCTCTGTCTCAGCTTCCAGATCCCAGGTCAAGTCTTCTGCGGTGCTCACTGAATGTGCAGCAGCTGGAGTCAAACTCTTTTCAAACAGCTCACTTGAAGCTTATAGATTGTTGAGTTGATTTATATTTTATGCAAATATTTAATAATATTTCTTTATTTTAGAATTAATATATTGTATAGTTATATTGATATTTCATACTTATTTCATAGATAGAATTTTAAAGTATTTAAAAGGCAACAAAGCCTTTGCCATAAGCCACGCTATAGAGTATTACTCACAAACACACAGAATTCTCTCATCGAACTGCTATTTATTTGCCTTCGATTAGCTGCTCTGCCATGAACGATATCTAGCTCAAGTGCTCATCGCTCGGCGCAGGCCTTCGAAGATGCGCATCCACTTCAACTCGGATTTAACCAATCGTAGCAGGCGTCGCAGCAGCTGTAATAAACTCATAATCTCGCATCGACTGCGCTAGCTGAGCTTGGGTATAATTTGGCATATAATTCGATACAATTTCGTAATTCCACATAATTCCCAGCAACGTGCGTCGAACGTTGCCTTTTACCAAAAAGCAATTGCCCAAGGTCGCCAGCGAAACATTTAAAATTCTTGATAGTTTTGCTTAGACAAAAAAAGAAAAAAACAAAAATAAATGAATAAAAAAAAAACAAAATTAAGAAATAGTTTCGTAGCTTGATATGGGAGACGTGCCCGCACTAACAATTGATCAATCTGTCGAATTGTCAATTATTTAGTCGAAGATAAAGTAGATCAAGACAAAGAACTAAAGAGCTGGAAATATATATAGACATATATACAAACATACATATATATGTATATCACCCGAATCGCCATATTATTCCTGGCCAAGAAATTCTTGTGAATATATGTATATCTTTATGGCTTATAGATTTATTTTGACTGCAGTTCATAAATGTCGATAATGCGAGTATTATAAACAATCTTAAAGTCTATATAGAGAAAATATATCTAAACATATTCCAGACTTCTGAGTGAGTGGAGCAATATATCAAAAGCATTGGCGCGACACTCGACGATCAAGCGCAGTCAGAATGTATCTGAGTATCTTGCGGATACATTTGTAACGCAATGACAGCTAACTTACTTTTATCACCTGCACTTTGGGGCCTGTCGAACGGGTTCCATAGCGCAGATTATGGCCCGGTATTAACATATTGATTAGCCCAGGGCTCGACATGATTGACAATTGTGTTACAATAATTTATGTAGCTGTCACTTCAGACACAGAGAGAGAGAGAGGGGGAGAGAGAGATGTATACTAGATACTGATAGCAACGCCCCTGAGTCACGAAACACTGAGCCAGCAGATGCAACTCGAGCCGCAGTTTTAAAATTTATAACGCACAATTGCAACTAGTTTGCTTCTCTCCACACGATTTTGACTTTGCCACAGCGACACAATTTCCATTTCCATTTCCATTTTCATTTCGATTTTCAGCTTCCACAGCATCTGTGTATCTGTGGCATCGCCGTCTTTTTGCTTGGTTTTTTTTATCGACTCAGTCGCATCGTAGCACGTTTTTCACGTTCACTTGTTTCCGTTTAGCTGACAGATTCCGCCATACTCCATTTAAATGTGTCCCCCACACACACACACACACACACCTGGCAGGCTTCCCTGGTGGCAACTGCAGCTTGGTTCCTGCCTACGCTCAAGTGTTTGAACACTTTTAGCGCTGAGTGGGCCATAAATTTCGGTTATTTCCCATTTGTTTGCCACATCTTGTCAAATGCTAAGGCGATTGCATAACAAATCCACTGCGAGTACTTGATGGGTGATAGTAATAGTAATAGTTATTTTATTAAAGGCTTAAACAGGCTCAGGCATAGGGGATAGTTAGGCAGCTAAGCAGCTGAGTTTGCACTTTCAAAATTGGGAATTTTCAATTTAAAAATTTATTAAATTAATTAAAAAACTGTTCTACTATACTTTGCTAATGCTACTGATAAGTTTATTTAGTATTAAATGCTAAATATTAGCTAACACAAAAAATAATATATTTAAAAAAAAATTATATAATTATTTATAAATTTTGTAAAAATTTCTTTTGCTTTCGTTACAAAACTAATCGAATTTCAAACTTCATCTTACCTTTCCAGGGTCGCGATGCCACGCCCTATTTGGAACGTAATCGTGTGGGCCGCGATGCCATTGACTCGGCTGCCGCCCTGACCGACATGGGCAAATATCTGTTCCGGGAGCGTCGCCTGCCCGTCTACGACATCGCCGTGGCCATCACCAAGTGAGTAGAGGGCTGTGGCCAGCAGCCCGTTAAGCGGCGAATCTCTTGTGTTCTTGCAGATTGATGCAGCAGCAGCAATGTTTTGTTAGCAGACCCACAACTACACCCCTTTCTCTTTTAAATCTACTCTATACCCCATTTTGAATTTCTCCCACACACATATACATATATATAATGTCTACTTATGCGCAGGTATGATATGTGTCGCAGGCGTAAAGGCGGCCGTTGCACCAAAGGCACAGCGGGTAAAAGAATCTATACCAAGCTAAATATTAAAGAATTTTAAATACCAAAGACCACACACCACACCATACACACACGCACACACACACACAATCAGACGTGCAGTCGTACAAAATGTCATGTGGTTATTTAACATCTCAAAGCTGTTAGTTACAATAGTTTCTAGTTTGTTGCTACATTCTCGTAATTTGCACTAGAAAAAACACTTAACCAAGTTGCCTAAAATGCGTGTGGGACTTAAAAAAAATACACACACAAATCACATTTACATACACACATTACACACACACACAACTACTCAGGCATTGAGGTAAAAAAAAAAGAAACGAATTTTAGTCAAATTCGAGGCGTTATTTCATCTAATTTGAGGAGCGGGTCGGCCATAAACCATAACCGGTTACAAGTCCACAGTCTGCCTTAATGCTTGCTGCATTTGGCCAGCTACATTTATATGCATAAGTTAATTTTATTTGTTTATTATTTGGATTTTGACATTGAAAGTTATTTAGTTATAAAACACATTTATCGTATTATATTGATCGAGATATCTATTTAATTTTAAGGCCTAATTTTGGAAGGGTTACGATTGTTGCAATTCTCACTGAGAAGTATAACAGTAGTGTATAACAGTAGAGTATAACAGATGAATATAACACTAGAGTATAACAGTGGTATTTATTTTATTAAGAGTTAGAGATATTATTTTATTTTTAAGGTCTATCTTTTTTAAGGTATAACTGATTTAGTTGCAACTGTTAAAGTATAACAGTCGAGTATAACAGTTTGATAGTAGCCTTAAATTTATTTTGTATTTGGTCGACTGTGCTAATAACAATTCAATATACTGTTTATATGTTTTGTATAACAGTTCTGTATAATAGTCGAGTATAACAATGGAATTTAATATTTAGAGGTTATTTAATACTTTACAAATATTAAATGCTACAGCTATACCAAAATGTTATATTCGACTGTTATACGAATCTTTGCTTAATAATGTAGTATAACAGCGGAGTACAAAAGTTCATTACAATTGTAGTTAATAATATATAATAGTAATAAACTTCAATAATATTTATAGATTTTATTCTAATGTTAGTATAACAGTACAGTATAACAAAAATCGTTACTGCATTACATCTGAAGCCTTTGTAGATTGTAGATAATATAATTTGACGGATTTATCTCGACGGTTGCAACTGTACCTGTTAGAGTATAATAGTTAACTTTAAAGAAATTGCTCGATTCAGTTGGCATTCTAGGACTTTAAGTAGTTATATAGATTCAAAATTCCTTTGATCTAGACATTCTCTAATTTTTCACCCATAAATATACATATATTTTATATACTTTTTTCCTATACTCTGAAGAATTCTCGTATTTTCCTTGACCCAATCAACCAAAAAATTCCATTTTGGCTCTCAAACTTGATGTTGTGCTGCTCAAACTGTAGTGGTTGGCTCTGCTTCCCCATACGCCCAACAATTGTTGGGCACGCCCCTCTAAAGACAAAACAAAAATCGAAATTGAATTGAATTTCTGTATATATACATACTATATATTGTGGTCCAAAATGTTTTGGCATCAAAGCAACGAATCTATACTCAAATCTACGCATTTTGAAACATTTTCGCCCGCAGACTTGATATGTGCCGTCGCACCTCCGCATTTGGTGAATGTAATCGCGGTACCGCAGGTAAAATATAACAATTTTGTTCGCTGACAATGTACAGATAAATGCGAAAATAGCAACAAAATAAAAATAAATAAAAAAAAAATAGCATTAACATTAAAGGCGGCAACCGCCGAACCGAACCTAAAGCGTCGCTCCATCATCTCAAAAATCAAGCCAATTTAATTGAATTTCATGCACGTCTCTTTGTCTCTCTCTGTTCCTCTCTTTCTATATATTTGTTTCTATTTTTCAGTATTCTTAATCTCAACTCTATTCACATTAAGTGTGAATTTTGTATAATTTATGTTTTGTGTTTCGCACGTCTTTTGTACAGCAACAAGAACCAAAAACAACTCCCAGATAGGAGCTCAGTTCGAACAATGCGTCTCAAACTGTACAGTTGTATTATGTTCTCTCTCCCTCTCACACTCTCTATATATATATATGTCTTCTATATGAATGTATGTGTACATGTATATTTGTATGTTTGTTTTTTCGCTGAACTTTTGCTTGTATTGAAAACTTTTCTTCTCTTCTTCGATTGTTTTTTAACCACTGTGCATACGCATGTGATTGCATTCTATTGCCTGCCACATGCATCTTTTGTGATATATATGTATAAATTTCCGATTGACAAAATATATTTTAAGTTTTACTTTTCAGGCTGAATTAACTGAAGCTGTGAGTTTATGTATATATATAAAATAAAAAATAAAAAATTATGAAGATCTCTAGATCCTTAAGATTATATATATTTTAAAATATAATACTCTTAAATACCTTTATATGTATTATATGTATTTTTTAAATATAATACATGAAATCACCTTTATATGTATTATAATAACTTAATTTTAAGACTAATCAATCATGGTTTTCGGAGTACTAACACTTTTGGTTTCGGCTGCAATTGTGACTAACTTTTAGTGACTCGAACTAAACTCTCTGAATTGGTGTCTGGTTGCGACACATCCATCAAGACTAATATTAAACAAAACCATATAGCACACGCTTCAGACTCAGATACACACAGTTATATGTACATATAGACATCTTGCAAAGGCAGTTATTATATAAAGGAAAAAAAAGAGATAAACGCCGTTTAGGCCACATCGAAATTTCGAAAGTAAAACCAAAATTGCAAAATTTTAAGGCGGCTTTTATTTTCTTGTATTTAATAACTGCGACAACGAGCAGCAGCAGCGACAGTTGCTGCTGCTGCTGCTGCTGGTTGTTAAAAATCGTCAACTTCCTGTTGGCCAGGCCAAGAGCTAATTGCCTAATTTTCAACGTTTTCTGTTTTTCTCTTCGCCATGCGAATGTGGCCCACAGGCTTTGCCTACGTCGGCGGCGCTTGCGTGGTCAACAAGCGGCTGGAGAAGGTGAACAGCGTCGCCATCATCGAGGACACCGGCGGCTTCAGCGGCATCATTGTGGCCGCCCACGAAGTGGGACATTTGTAAGTAAACCAAGGCGCCCTCTCCAGGCCAGGTCAGGCGAGATCAAGCCAGGCTAAGCGAGACGCACTCAATATCATTGCCAGACAGCCAAACGGAACTGTTTGCGGTTTTTTTATTTTAATTTTTTTTTTTGCATACACTCCACTCCACACTTCCATAAGACACATATAACTATATAGTATATCTATATATATCTCTCTCAAAAAAAGAAGCAAATCAACTGCGCCAAATTTCCGGCGCTTGACCGCAACTGGAGTTGAAAACGTGTTTGCATTTCCGTTTGACATCATTCGCCTGACAATTAATTAATTAACATTTTTCTCATTTTCACGCAAACGAATCGAATCGAGTTGTTTGACTCATATATAACTGTTAAACTAGTACTACTACCTTGAATACTACTACTAATTATACAATTCACCAATAACAAATAAATACTACTATTGCAAAAATAGTATTTATAATACTACGAAAATTAAAAAATTCAACTTCTACGATTTCCATAAATGATATTTCTGCAGCAACTACAAAAATCTATTTCAGTAATAATATAAAAATCTACTACTTCTACAACGGAATTATATTACTACTGCAGAAATGTACTACTACTACGCATATATCCTCTACAATATAAATTTACTACAGAAATCTACTGCTACTAAACCAGCTACAGAAATATAATACAGCTACTATAGAAATCTACTACTACAACTATTACTTATACTATTACTAAAATCTACTGCTACAACTACTAACTATAATAGTCTCATACTTATATTATTTATAAAATCTATTACTACTATAAAAAAAAGTTACTACCATAACTATTAACTATACAAAAATCTAATATTTCTACTACTACTGTTGCTATTACGAGTTTGTAGAATAGTAGTAGAAATATGACATTTTTAAATTAGCATAAGTATAGTTAATATTGTTGTCGTAGTAGTTTTTTATGTAGTAATAGTAGATTTGAGTAGTAGTATAAAAGTATTATGTTGTTATAGTTATTATTTGAAGATTGCTCTTCACCTTCAACTACTACTGAATTTTATATATAATACTAACACTTCAAAAATCAACTATAACAAATACTACTAATGCTACTATTACATTTCCGAATGCTACTACTAATACTACTACTTTTATCGCCAACAACTACTACATTACGACAACTACTACTCCTACCAATTTTAATACTACTACTACTATTCATCTAATTACTACTACTACAAAATTACTAATTCTACTACTCTTATTACTATTAAAATACAATTTTTACATTACTACAAATCCTACTACTATTACTCCCTTCCATTCAGATTGGGCGCCGTGCACGATGGTTCTCCACCGCCCAGCTATCTGGGTGGACCAGGCGCTCAGCGCTGCCGCTGGGAGGATGGCTACATTATGTCCGATCTGCGTCACACAGAGCGCGGCTTCCGCTGGTCCGCCTGCACAGTGCAGAGCTTCCATCACTTCCTCAAGTGAGTAAAGGCCAAAGTAGATCGAAGATCAAGCTTAGTAATGATTCCTTCTACAGTGGAGACACCGCCACCTGCCTGCACAATGCGCCGCATGAGGACAGCGCTCTGGGCCGCTCGCTGCCCGGCACGCTGCTCTCACTGGATGCGCAATGCCGGCGAGATCGCGGCACCTACGCCTGCTTCAAGGACGAGCGCGTCTGTGCGCAGCTATTCTGCTTCGATGCCCAGACGGGCTACTGCGTTGCATACAGGCCAGCAGCGGAGGGCTCAGCGTGTGGTAATGGCTACGTAAGTGTGGAATATTGATGGAAGCTGCGATAGTTCTAACATTTTCATATCTCTTTTTTTTGTTGTACCTTTAGCACTGCCTCGATGGTCGCTGCTCGCCGCTGCCGTCGAACATAATACCTGACTATGGCAACAATTACCGTTTAGTATACAAGTAAGTGCACGCATTTATATAGAAAGTATATCGTAGTTGGTTGTTCAAGTTTAGAGTTCGATATAAACTATATTTATTTTTGAGTACAATGAAAACACACACACGAACAAGAATAAGATACATATTTTTAATATGCAAACCTTTTACACCTTTACAAATATCAACACCAACAACAACAACAACCACACACCGACAACACAAAAATTAATTTAAAAAAATAAATATATATATACACACGAAACACGCACCGTAGTAAAATCAGCCAGACTAAAAGCGATGCGAACCGCCAAACGGGCGAAGACATTGAAAATAGTAGTGAGGAAACCGATTCCCAAGAAGCTGAAGATGAGGCCGAAGAGAAGCAGGAACAGGAGTCGGAGCCGGAGCAGGCGCCGGACGACACTAGTAGTGAGGAGCAGCAAGACAATAACATACAGCAGAGCTCTGCTGCGGCTGTTGCTGCTGCTGCCGCTGCTGCTGCTGATACAACGACAACAACAACAACAGCAAAATCGACGACTGAGACTGCAGCGCGAGCCAAATCATTTGAGTATTTGCGTAGACTTTTCAACGCTGACCGCACTGATAATTTGGCATTACACAACACTGCATCCGAGTGGCTGCAAAATGGTGGCGTTATGGTTAAAACACACACCAGCAGCAGCATTAGCAGCAGCAGCAGCAATGGCGCACATTACACAACAACAACAACAACACGAAAACCAACAACAACAACAACACAAACACCGAATCTGTTTCAAATTTATACACATGAACTGCGTAAACAAATTGAATACTATTTTCACTTGATACAAACACAACAACAACAACAACAACAGAAAACGCCACATAAACAACAAGAACAAACTGTAGTTACGCCCAATGAACATTTCTCAATACCCTTGGTACAAAAACAAATTACAAATTATAGTGCCACCACCAACAGCAACAACAGCAGCAACAATGGCGCTAAAGAACACAATAGCAACAGCAACAGCAACAACAGTGAGGAAGGAAACAAGCGACAGCAACAGCAGCAACAACAGCAACAGCAGCAACATCTAGTTGATGAGGAAAACGAGGCCAATGCCGGCATTGAGATCAATGAAGCAATTGAGCGGCAAAAACGTAAGTTTCACATACAGCAACCCAGACACTTGACAACACTGCAACAGCAACAATTGGCAACACCAACAACAGCAACAACAACAACAGCCGCAGCAGCCAAGGCGACGCCAACGTCAACATCAACAGCAACAACTAAAACAAAAGCAACTTCATCGATATTCGATGCATATTTTAAAAAATTTCAAGCACTGCATTTACCAACACTGGACGGTGCGGTTACAGCCACCACAACATCGGTGTCCACCTCCGTTAGTTCGACAGCAACAAAAGCCAGCAGCACACAACAACAGCAACAACAGCAACAACAACAACAGCAACAACAACAACAACAGCAAAATTTTGATGGCAGTCAATTCTTAAAACGTACGCTAAATCGCAGTAGTAATTTAACAAACAAAAATAGTAGTAATAAAATTAGTAGCAATAGTCATAACAATAGTCAGCAACAACAGCAACAACAACAACAACAACAGTTGACATCGCCCTCATATGTGACAAATTACATTGGCGACAATACCAACAATTTGCCAACGGTGTTGGACAATCAGCCAAGCACAACAACAACAACAACAACAACAACAGCCATACAACAACTCGAGCAACAGTCAGAAAATGGCAACACAACAACAACAACAACAACGCTCAGAAAACCCAAAATCAAAACACAAAAGCTGATAAGACGCACACGAGTCATGTGAAAGATACAAAAACAAAACAAAAAGAAAGAGCGTCGGCAACACTGCTGATATTTCTACTACTATTTCTGCTACTACTAAATATACGCAAGCAACAACAACACAGCCAGCGCTACCAGTTCGTAACTGTAACTCTTCAAACACACACACACACACACACACAATTACACACACACACACACACACAGAACAGATTTACAGTTACACGCACACAAGCCAAAATTGCCCTCTCAACGATTCCGATTCGATTTGTTACTTTGCTACTTCGTGCGGTAAGAACACAAAAAAAGCAATCCAAAAACTACCCAAAAAAATACTAGTTAATTCGTAGACTAAAAAAGCTTCGCAAACAAAATGAAGGGAATTTATTCTAAAATTGTTTAGTGGTATTTGCTGCCTGCTATACATACATATATATATATTTACATATATATTTATATTATAATAGCTATAATCGGTAATTGAACGGCTTTACCAATTCGCATTCGTAATTGGCCATTTTAGTTATAATATCGAAATTGTATCTTAAGCATGAAACCATTTATTCACATTTACAAAAACAAAATAGTAGTATTTGGGCTATATATATAGTAGTGGCCCAAGCAAATAGTAGTATATATGCTTGCAACGTAGCTCGTAGCATGAACAAGTAATTGATTTTTCTTTTATTAAAATAAAAATAATTTGTAAAACTAAATTTCAAGCAGTTAAATATTTATTTTTTATAGTATGCTCTAGGGAATGCCCATATATGATCTATAATAAATAGTCTGCATTAATTTCATGAAGCTGATTGAAATTGTCATCGGGCCTCACAGCTATGCCAGTTATCTCTCATCAACTCAAATATAAAAAAAAAAAACAATTCATTGCTGATATAAATTCATTAAAATAAAAAAAAAAAAAAAAAAAACTCGCTGCGGCTCCTGCTCTCACTCTCTCTCTCACTCTCTCTTTCTCTCCACAAATTACATGCAACACATACATAAAAAGCAACCAATACAGATACAAATTGGTAACACACACAACACACACACACATAGATATATTTCCACACACACACACACACATACAAAACATGCATCAGTATAGACAATTGTAGTACTTAAGTTAGCTATTTGCTCCACATTATGGAACACACTCAAAATGGCATGGCGTAAGATTCGACTAAACATAAAACAAATCGCATTCTGCATACTAAAATAGCAACAAAATCAATGCAAATCAAAGCAATTGGAAACGCATGGAATGTGGAACAGTAAACAGTAAACAGTAAAAGCTGATTTAAAATTCAAAATGGTGGCACATGGTACACACAGCAAATCACCACAAAAAAAAAAGTACAAAAACAAAATGGCGTCTGGCGGCGTCGGCAAAAACACAAAAAAAAAGATAAAAACTTTTCAGACAATAAACTGCAAACATTGCTCACATATTGCACGCCTAACATTTATTGCACCTTAAATAAATTTGATTTTTATTAATATTTTTTTATCGTTGTTTTTCTATTTCATTTTGTTTAGTGGTTAACTGGAAGCTGTTTCCGTTTTAGAGCACTGCCAACCGGAAAGAAACGTTTGGAATTGGCCTGGTTATTGCCATTGAGAAAGTTATAACAAAAAAAAAACAATACTTATGTATATTTGCAGTTGCAGCAAATTGTGTTTTTAGATAGAATTTTTTATATTATTATTTTTATTTTTATTTTTATTTCTTTATTAATATTTTTAATTATAATTACTATTGATTTGTTTTTAGTTTTAGCACAGACTAATTTAATACAAAAAATTATTATTGTTGTTAAAAAAAAAAAAAAATCGCACCCAATCAAGTGAAAGTTCTTTTCCAAACATATGCATATATAAAGCAAAATCTGTATAATATTTTGTACATAATATATATGTTTCTGTAAAAAGCTCATACATAGTAAATGCATTCATATTGGTATTAAAAACAAAAACAAAAACAAAAATGAAAATGAAACAATTTGATAAATTATTCCTAAAGATTTCCAATTTTCCATTGTGATAAAAGATAATTTGTATACTTAACTAACAAAATATATTTATCTTTTTCTTATTTTAGAAAATTGCTTAAAAATGTGTAAAAAGAAAAAAAAACAAAAAAAAACGAAAGCCAAGAACAAATTCTTTATTTACCTAGCCGCACTTTGCCTACTAGAAAACAATTGTAATTCCAAAATATTGTTGTATTTAAAGAGTAGAGAAGTTTTTCATTGTTAATGCGATGGAACATTTTTAAAAATTGCATTATCTTTTAAGCAGTAAATAGATTAATAATAATCATGAATTAAGATTTAGCTATAAACAACTGGAAATCATATCAAGTGAAACTGTACATTTATCACACACACACACACACACAGAGAGAGAAAAACATATACACCACACACACACACACACACTCACACATGCACACAAACAAAAATTTAATTTAAGATATATACATATATTAAAATAAATACATAAATATATAGTTTAAACGAATTTGTTGTGTTTGTCCTTATGGCGGGCGTGGGAGCGGGAATTCAAATAAATTAGAAATCAATTTTAATATCGATCTTAATCGATGTCATGGGCTTGGAAAATATCATCTCTGGTTTGAAGTGAACCACTAACCATAAAGCATGGTTAGTGAGCGAACCATTTATGATGCATTTTTGTTTAGTGAGCGAACTTTAATTGCTAGATGTGGAACTTGTTGAAAGCTAAAAATGTTATCGATGATTTAAAACGAAGTTAGTTTGATAGAGATGGAACTGTGTAATAATTGCAAGTGCTTGCCTCCTTTTACACACACAAGACAGATCTATATGTATGTATGTACATATACATTAACACAAAAAATATATATGTATGTATGTACATATATGCATAATTACCTTATATTATCAGACATACCAGCTTCTGTCTGTTTTACACAAAAACTGATGTCATGCAGTATTATCCACTATCTTATCGTAAATGCCTACCTACTACTGCAACAACATAACTCATAACAATGATTCGTCATGCTACAATAAATATGGTTTAAGCTCGTGCATTTCTCAGTGTACAAAAAACAAATGTTTTAGTTTAAGTACAAAGCAAATAAAATTTATTATATATTATAATGCATACAAATATAATTGATACGCATGAATGTTCCGTTTACAGGGTATCTCATAGTTGATAGTGAATAATCCAATTAAATTCTCATAAGTCCGTAAACCACTTAAACTTTGAGTTGCACTCCCAGGAAAATAAAAATAGTTTTTTTAGAAAATCTCTCGGCAAGTTTAACAGCAATCCAGACTTTGTTGTTGTTGTTGTTTAGGCGCCCTTTGTAGGCAACGGCAAGTAGCGATTGTATGTGACCAAGTTCTTGACCAAAGCTGCCATGGAAAGCAAGCAAACCATTCCAGCTGGCATCATCTTTCCAGATCGATTCCAGCGCGCACCCATTAATCCGGCCAAAAAGAGCGAAGTTCCCAACTGAAGCAGCGGCCTTGGGGGATCTTGGGAGTTTAGGTGAGCGCCATAGCCAAGTAGCGCACCAAACGCAACGCCTGCTCCAAGCGAGGGAATGGAAGCTGAAATTTAATTACTCTCAAATTAGCAAGTTGAAAAGCTAACAAAACACAAACAATAACCAACCTGCCTTCGCATAGCCCATTATTCCACCAGCGGCAACTGTTGCAGCGTATATATAACCAAACCAGTCCACAGGCATTTTATTTTCTTGTTATATTCAACGCTGCCGATTGAGAACAAGTTTGAGTATATTTATAAGTTCGTTATTTATATATTATCTGCTTACTTTAAGAAATTGTCAAGTAATTCTTGTGCGAACCCAGCTCAGCTGTTGTTTTTTGTTAACACACAAAAACAATGGGAATATACTGGGAATATTTTGTAGTTCATTTTTAGTAACTCACTGAAATGAGCACACAGCTCAACTAGTTCATTCTGCATTTCGATATGTTGTTCGCACTATTGTCAACTAAGAATATATTTACTAATCTATTGTAACATAAAAAACTGGTTTGGTATATAATATTTATTTCATTTCTAAGTGAAGGGTAATTTTAAAAATAATTATTATTTTTAAACAGACGGTTAACATATTATCGATTGTTGATCAAATATAAATATATAGTGTTGCAGCTCTAATTATTTTTAATAATAATAAATATTTGCCATATCAGTAATTACACTTGTATTTTCAATATTTTAGTCTTCAAAATGTTTTAAAAGTTTTAGATTTAGTAGTTTTATGTTAACTTTCTTTCGAAACAGCAATGAATTGGTTGAAGCTATCGATATTTTACAACCACAACGCTAAATAATGTTGGAAAACGTACGATTAAGTGTTAAAAACTAAGCATCCCTATGTACGCATTTTGGGGCGCATAATTTTCACCGAAAAAAAACCAAGAAAGCTGAAGTTGTAGCGATAATTAATTTAATAAAATATTAGTAATTGCTTTACTACTGTGTTTTTTAATACAAAACTGACAGTGAGGTAAACTTTTAACAAAGAGCCTACGTAAGAACACGCCATTCCGGCTTCAGTGCATTTGGTTATTGAATTTTCCAGTTGCACGTCGTCAAGTTGCGTCGGTGTTTTTGTGCGAAAAGTGCGGGGCGTGTACTCATTAACTAAAAAAAAAAACAAGAGGCAATCATTAGCAACTGAATTTTACTCTGACCGAAGATATTTGCAAATATGAGTGACTTTCAGACGCAGCAGGCGAGTTTAAGTCAATCGCAAGCATTGGCAGCTGCCATACAACGTGCCAAGCAGGTAAGAAGAAGCACGGCGAAGCATTGCCCTGAAGAAATTCCTACGTTACATTCGGAGAAAAAAGAAAGATGATTTTTGGAAAAACTAACTCAATTAATTCTTTTATGTTTGCACAGATTGCCGCAAAAATACAGCCAAATCAGCAGCAGTCTCAAGGAGGAGGAGGAGGCGACTCCAGTGGACCCGCCTCTGGCGGCGGAGAACGGAGCAACAGTTTTAAGCGTCATATCGACGATGGCGATAGTGGACCAGAATGTAAACGCTCCTTTGGCAGCCCTGACTACGGTCAAAATAACTCAAACATGAGCAGTGGCAGCGGCGGCGGCAGTGGCGGCGGCAATATGACTCAAGCCATTGCGCAAGCAGCCGCTGTGGCGGCTCGTCTGACTGCCTGGCCGGCGTCCACGTGTGAGGAGCAAGTGCGCATACCCGAGAGCATTGTCAACGCCTTCGTGGGACGCAGCGGCAGCGACACGCTCAGTCATCTGGAGGCAGAGTCGGGTGCCAAGCTGGAACTGATGCAAGATCAAGAGCGAGTAATAACACTGCGCGGTACCCGGGAGAGCTGTACAAAAGGACGCGAAATGCTGCAGCAGATGGTCAATCGGAATGGTGGGGGCAATGGCAACTGTGAGGTGTTGCTGACCATCAATATGCCGCCGCCGGGTCCCGGAGGCTATCCGCCGTACCAGGAGATCATGATCCCTGGCGCTAAGGTCGGCCTCGTCATTGGCAAGGGCGGTGATACGATTAAACAACTGCAAGAAAAGACTGGCGCGCGCATGATCATCATTCAGGACGGTCCTAATCAGGAGGTTATCAAGCCACTGCGCATATCCGGTGTGCCCCAAAAGGTCGAGCATGCCAAGCAGATGGTCTTAGATCTCATTGCTCAAAAGGATGCATTGGCTATGCAGCAGCAGGGCGGACGCAGCGGTGGCGGCTCTGGTGGCAGTGGATCTGAACAAGGCTTTAATAACTTCAACAATGGCAACGGTGGCGAGAGCGTTGAGGTCTTCGTGCCCAAAATTGCCGTGGGCGTGGTCATTGGCAAGGGCGGCGATATGATACGGAAAATTCAAACTGAATGTGGCTGCAAACTGCAATTCATCCAGGGCAAAAACGATGAGATGGGCGACCGTCGGTGCGTTATCCAGGGCACGCGCCAACAGGTGGAGGATGCCAAACGCACCATCGATGGGCTTATCGAGAATGTGATGGTAAGAAGCAGACTTGAGTTACACTTAAGTTGCCATGGGTAGCATGACAAACCGACAACCGTTCCATCTAGCTGGCCGTTTCGTAGAAACTTGACGTTCGACGTTATAGAGTGTATCGATGATGTAGAAATTAATTCATGAAAGTCAAATCAAATAAGTCAAAGTTTATAGTTTAGCAATTCCTAATCACTTATGGCGTTTATAGTTTGTCGCGTTTGTATTATATATTCTGGGTATAACAGATATGTGTTTGATTCGCAGCAACGCAACGGAATGAA
This sequence comes from Drosophila meridionalis, assembly GCA_035045145.1. Taxonomy (NCBI): domain Eukaryota; kingdom Metazoa; phylum Arthropoda; class Insecta; order Diptera; family Drosophilidae; genus Drosophila; species Drosophila meridionalis. Next base: position 4,738,968 of record JAWNPG010000025.1, read on the forward strand.
TCGCAATGGCAATGGCGGAGGCGGCGGCAACGGCGGTGGCGGCAGCCAGGGAGGCGGTGATTCCAACAACTCCAACTATGGCTACGGGTATGGCGTGAATCATGCCCAGGGTGGCCGCGAAGAGATTACGTTTCTGGTGCCTGCTTCCAAATGTGGCGTAAGTAAATATCAACTATCTTGCACTGAACGCCAACTCACAGAAGTCTTTACTAGATTGTTATCGGTCGCGGTGGTGAGACGATCAAGCTCATCAATCAACAGTCGGGTGCCCACACAGAGATGGATCGTAATGCCAGCAATCCGCCCAATGAGAAGCTATTCAAGTCTAAAGGTACCACCGATCAGGTGGAGTCTGCGCGTCAAATGATATCGGAAAAAATAAATATGGAGTTAACGGTGCTCTCGCGAAAACCCATTAGCGGCGGAGGCGGTGGATCTGGTGGTGGTGGCGGTGGCAACAACTCGCATCACAATCAACAACCCGGCGGCTACGGGGGCAACCAAATGCAGAGCGGCGATCCAAATGCCGCCGCTGCAGCCGCCTACCAGCAACAACAGCAACAGCCCTGGGGAGCCTATGGGCAGCAGGGCAGCTGGGATCCCTCCGCTGCGCAACAGCAGCAACAAATGGCCATGGCAGCGGGTCAGGGCCAAGCAGGTGCAGCTGCTGGTGTTGGTGGTCAAGATTACTCGGCACAGTGGATCGAGTACTACAAGTAATGTACATCACTCAATGCAATCGATCTTTATACTAACTTGGTTTTCTTTCGACATCGCAGGCAAATTGGTTGTCATCGAGAGGCAGAGATGATAGAGCAACAGATGAAGGCAAAGATGGCGGGCAATCCAACGGGTCCCAGCCAGCAGGCTCCGCAGCAACAGCAGCAACCCCAGCAACAGGCTGGCGGCACTGGTGCCGACTACAGCGCACAGTGGGCAGAATATTATCGCAGTGTGGGAAAAATTGAGGAGGCAGAAACTATTGAAAAGACGCTCAAGAATAAGGTAGAGCAATAATTGTGGGTTCAATGAATTGGAGCGTAAATGAAATAATTTGATTCGTGATTATAGCAAAACGGAGCCGGCGCTGGCGGTAGCAGTAATGCACCCAATCCGAATCAAGGTGGCCCCAATCCCAACCAGCCGCAGCCAAATGCTGCGGCTGCGGCAGCTGCAGCAGCAGCCGCCGCTGCGGCGGCCGGTGGCTATGCCCAAGGTATGACTCCTAGCCAATATGCACAATATTCACAGTATTATGCTGCAGCGGCTGCTGCGAGTCATCCACAAGGAGCGCCACAGCCCCAGGGCGCCGGAGCTGGCGGTGCAGGTGGTCAGGGTGGTGGTCCACCAGCTGGATATCCGGGCGGCTATCCCGGTGGCGCCTACGGAGGCTACCCAAGCGGGCCCTCAGGCGGCCCCGGACAACAGCAGCAGCAGCAGCAGAAGGCGCACAAAAACGATAAACATTGAGGGGTCTGATTGGAATGCGGGTGCCTTGAAATGGTGAGTAAATCCCTCGAATCGACTCGAATATCGAGACACTATGCAGTCTGCAGTCTGCAGTCTGCAGGCAGCAGCTGCGTTTTGAATTGAGCTTCCTTGATTATTTTTGCTTTCCAATTTGCTTTCCTTCTATTGCCTATCTTGTTTATATTTTGATAAATACTTTGTGAATTTTTTGATAATATGATACACCTATGTATTTAATTACCTGCAAAACTATGTATGAAAACCTAACATAATCTTGTTTACCATGCGTAAAACTCTTTGCAGTGAATCATTTGAATTGTTCTACTATCCTATGTCTTTTATCCCCAATAAATTAGCAAAAAACAAAATGAAAAAAAAAGTAATAAAATAATAAAGAAAAGAATGCAGTAATTGAGGCGCAATGGGCTGAACGAGATGATAATTATAACAACGATCGCCAACCGTCAAGACAACCATCAATCAATCAATCAAATCAAACAAACAGTCAATCAATCAATCAATTTGCACACAGCTTGAAGCGTCGCGCTTTGCATAATTGTAAATTTATTATATATATATTAATAATATGCCAATTACATTGGTTTTTTTTTACTTATAATTTTACTCTAGATCTTAAGTAACTTTGCCAGAAAAATTAATATTCAAAGACAAAAAAAAGCCGCAAAAAAAAAATAGAAAACTAAAATGAAATGCTATTGCTGTCCAGGTACAGATACACACAGTCTGGGACAAATTACAAATTGCTATTTATATATACATATATATCTCCCAACCATATATATATATCTATGTACATGCAGATAATTTCAGATGCATACAATTTCGTTCGTCGTCAATTTAGGCAACTCGAGAGCAGGTCCCGACAGCTGCCAACTAGCAAATAACAAACAAATGCACACGTAGAACAATATCCACGTTGGAGTGTATTGATTGAAAGACAACAACAATATATACTATATATAACATATATATATATATATATATATATATATATATATATATATATATGAAATTGAAATACCTTTTGATACCACAAAACGTTTCCCTCATACATTTTAACATAACTTAGTCTAAATATATCCATAACATTAACTTTATATATATATATGAAATTACACAATACTACGATCAACGTCTCCACTGATCTGGTAAGAATTTTAACCTGTCAAATTACCAATGGTCTTATACATATATATACATAACTTGAACATAGAACAAAAATATTATGTCCTAGAAATATGTTATTTTCGTATTTTGGATGAAACTGGTTTGTCGATCTGATGATATTTTGTTTCCTTATAACAGATAACACCTTTTGTTTTTCAGTTGAACATATAATACTTTTATATTATACTTGCATAGTACTAAGACTTAATTTTGATTTCAGTTCGATTGAGAATTATATTTTGGGCCGCAATCCCAATGCAAATTCCATGCTCTCTATCAGTAAAGGCTTGTCCGGTCAGAATAATTGGATATATTATCTTCTAATTTTTATTTCTATTAATTTTTTCGGTAAGATCTTGAATGGTATAAAAATAAATTAGCTAATTTCTATTCTATTCTATTTCAATTATAAATATATAATAATAATAAATATTGTGCAGATGCAAACATATATGTATGTCATTTCAGAGGGCATCTTCAAACCAGTTCATAGCCGTAATCCCTTATATAAACCAATATAAATGAATTATAATAATAATAATAATAAATATATATAATATTTAATGAGCAAAGAAAGCGTGCAAGAAACTTGGTAAGATCTTTTGTTGTTATTTGTGTATGTCTTACAAATCTTACAATTATTGAAACCATAAACATTTTAATGCATAACGTAGGTCTGCAATTATGAAACATTATAAATATATATTTATATGCAATAAATAGCCTAAGTTTTATGTCTCCCCAAAATGAATATGAACTATTAAATGATGATGATGATGATGATGTGCACCCACTTTCCAATTGATAATATCATAATTTGTATAAGAAAGTGGGCGTGTTGCAAGATTTACTAATCATTTTCGCAGCAGCCTTCGATACATTTGAATAAACACATAATATGACTATAATATATATATTTTATATTTATATTTATATTTATAAAAACCAGATATTACGACTGTCATGCGGCGCACAATGTGCGTTGCATGCCATTTATGTGTTTCTATTTATTATATTTTCAGTTACTGTTCTATTGTTTTGATTTTTTAATTTTACTCTTTGTTTCTTTATGCCATATATGAAAATCGTTTTTGAGCGTATTTTCAGAGGCGCTGAGAGTTGGATGGTATCTAGGGCCGGGCTTTTGCTTTTGTTCAGTGTTGCTGTCGTTCTGGTTGTTGGGTATGTAGCAGGTCTATCAATATCTTTTATATGCCTACTTGTCTATACATAATCTTGTATCTTACATTGACATATCTTATTATGCACTTGAACTCGTAATATTTTGCCGATATATAAACATACATATATATATGTACATATATTTTGTACATACTACATATATATAACCATTCATACATATGTGACATACGTGTATATACAAATATATATATATTTCTCTATATATTTCAATAGCCGACCACAGCGATTTTCCCACGATGTTCAACTTCCCAAATGAGACTTATAAAGAAACCAGAACTATATTGCTATTTTGACTATATCGCTCTATATTATACTATATAACAAAGAAAACTCGAAATCTCCACGATTAATAACCATATATTAGTATGTTCTTTCATCAGATATCATTTGTTTGCGATCTAAGCGGTTTATATCATATATATATATCTTTAAATTACGAGTATTATATACACCAATATATGTATATATATATAAATATTTTTTATACTAATATATTGACAGTCGAATAATATGTATAGCACTGCGAGAGGCAAATTTTTTGGACATTTTCTCAGATATTTTTCGCTTTGACTTGGCTTTAGCTATGTTTTTTCTTGTTTCGGGAAGTTGTTTTCAAATTCTTTCAATTTCAGCAGAAGGCTATTTGAGTATGTTTTCCCCGATTTATGGTAAGTATATGTATATCTATATATGTATATCTACTTTTATAGAACCCATTTTGAAATCCATTTGCGTTAAAATTTTTGGGGCAATGTCAAACCGTTTATTTCGCAATCAAATGATATTTTTGAAATTGATATATGAATATATTTGTTTATATTTGATTTAAATTATGTGCTTTGATCTATTTCCAGGCCTATTGAGAAAAAATCACTAAACTAAAGCTAAATCCGTTTATTCTATTCAATGCATTTTAATATTTTAAACCTAACATTCATTTGAAACTAAACAATCTTGTTTTTGATATCCTCAAAATCACAAATTGATCTTTTTAATATCTGTATGTTTACAGCCTTATATCCACGTGATCCACTTACCAGTCAAATTGATATTTATATATATCTATATATTTACCTTTAATCCTTCATAATCATAAACTACATACATAAGTATATTGAAACGATTATTAGTTTAACTATTGCCTAAATATTGCATTTATCAATTTATCGATTTCTCAATAAATTACTATCTGAAACAAAAATAGAAACGGTTTTTTTGTTTGAAGGTTAGAATAATACTAAAACATAAAAATCATAATTAAAAACAAAACTAAATATAGATATATTTATAGATGGATACAACCATCAGCCCAATATTCTATACTTACTCTATTTTTTTTAGCCCAATAAAAACAACGCATTTCCATTTTATTTTCGCGCGATATATATTATTGATATACATACTTCATCCATTTTTATTTCCTTCGAGAAACATTTAAAGATCAAACAAAATATCAGTTTATATCTAGGCATCCAAGTGCGATGCATGTGATTTAAGGATAAGTTTAATTTCTGTTTTATTTTAAGGAGAGCGAACGTTCAATAAATCTTTATTTCCAACTGTACGATCCTCGCTAAACTCATTCATTATACTCTATATACTTCAAATCTGTATATATATACTTATTTTTGTTTTGTTTTTTAATTATTTTATTTTTTTTTTACTACAAGAAACGTACATTGAGATGCTTGTGTGGAGAAGTGCTTTCAAAACATTGTGTTTTGAATCCTGTAATTTTTGTTCGTTATTTATTTTGTTTAAAATGTACATACAACTATTTCGCAAGACTATTCTTAGTATTTCGTTAAACATACATATACGTGTATATATATACCTTTATTTCTTCTTATTTTGGATGTGTATGTGTGTGTGGTGTGGTGTGCTGTCTGCTCCGCTCTACAAGAGAAACCTGCTTTAGTTCTGTCTTTAATCTATTATCAAAGCCAAATTCAAGTGAAAACTAAATTATAAATAGGTGTATAATTATTATAACAATCGGTTGACAGTTTGTTAAATTCCAAGCTCCCTCGAAACCGAAATGAAATCATAAGCAAAAGATATATCGGAAAAAATCCTTCGTATTTTACAATTACTTTAAAATTCCTCAAATTAATTCCCGTTTGTTTCTGAAAAACAGCTTCCTATATATAGGTACTATTATCATTCCAGTACATTCGCTTTAATTTACTTTTATTTTAACCCCCCCAAAGTCCAAATACTTTTATCATTTTTAACATAGATCAAAATCGTTTCAATATTATCAATTTTGAATTTTGACTTGTTTTCCATGCTTCATTTATGTTTTTTTTTTTTTTTTTTGTACTGCTGCCAGTGTGTGAATTTTAGATATTCTTTTTGTTTTTTATTTATCCTCTTTGCTTAATTTAAAATACATAATTTTGAACGTCAAATCAATCAGCACTACATTTAAATGTATAAATTGTGTGTATTCTGCTTTAGGTTGTATGTTTTCTTTTCTTTTTTTTTACAATGTTCTTTTGCTATTTCAGTTTGCTTAAATTACACACTTTTCGTAGAGCCGTTTGAGAGCGCAGGTATTCATAAAGAAAATGAATATTAAAGTGTTTAAAAATTACGTTTACATATATACATTATTCACATGCATATATGGGAAAAGGACATAATCCGTTTAAGGTTGAGTTTTAGTTAGTTTTAAAGAGTACAAATTATACGCTTATAGGAAAACTAGATATATTTCTTTGTTGTCGCAGCAGCTCTCAAAAAGTGGCAAAATATTTTTGCTTTTACGGTCGCTTGTTGTATTGATGTTGCTGTTGTTGTTAATGTTATTAGATACAAGATCTGCTGCTTGCTGGCCCATTCCAAAGCTTTTTCTCTCTTGTGTAGTTTTATGTCGCAATTAACTGAAAAGCAACAGAGGATTAAACAAAAACTCATTATGATAGCCAACTGCACCACTTACCGCTTTAACTGTGGCTTTTATGAAATCCTTTTTATCTGTTAAATCAAAATCTGGGTACTTAGCATAGACTTGTTTGCACACTGTTTTCATGGTAATCTCTTCGAGATTGGCCTTATCTAATATTTCTTTGACATAGCCGCGTATTTGTTCGTCCTGTGATCGATAAAAGAAAAAGATTTAATATAATTGCAAATTTTAACTTGGCTTTCTATTTTACCGTTGGGAATGCCAATTTGCCCTTTTTGGTCAGTGGCTCATCTTCATCGGATTCATCTTTGTCATCGACATCTTCCTCCTCGGACGTTTCCTTCTTTGATTTCTTCGGTCGACCAGCGGCTGTAGATGAAAAATATAACTTTAGTAAGACCATCCACTTCAATTCTATCTTCGATGCTTACATTTTCCAGCTGGCTTTGACTTGTTGTTGGCTTTGCTATTTTTCGCAGGCGTTGTAGGCTTCTTACTCTTTTTGGGACGTTCCTCCTGCAAGATGAAATGTAAATTTGGTTTATATAATTATATGCAAGATCTTCTTAGTCTGTTCCAAACAAACCTCGCTTTGATCGCTGCCAAAGTCTGACAATTCCTCCTCTTCTTCATCTTCTGATACTTCTTCCTCGTCACTTTCCGAGTCCTTGCGCTTTCGCGCCGAAGCGCCTCGTCCACGTCCTCGTCTGCCAGCTGGAGCGGCCGCAGCAGATCGTCCACGCTTGCCAGAAGTCGCTCGCTTGCGCTTAGGCACCTAATGGACAAGAACAAATCTTATTCTAAAACTCTTCGATTCAATAAATATGATTCACATACATCACTATCGGCATCTGATAGTTCAGATTCTTCTTCGTCCTCGGAATCGGAATTTCTTCGACGACTTTTGCGTGCTGGACGCCCTCGACTGCCTCGAACGCCGAGCTTGCGGCCGGCTCCTGCTGCTCCACCAGCACCGCCACCGCCACGCCCCGCATCAGAGTCTGAATTTCCAGAAGGATTGTACTGCAAGAAGATGGGAAATATGATGACTTGGGCTAGGGAAGAAGTTCGTATGACGACTTACATCTGAGCCGGATTCAGAATCGTCATTTCGTCTCCGCTTAGCCACGGTCACTTTGTGCTCGCTCTCCTCGGAGCTTGATAAGTCTACGTATGCGGACATTTCTACAAGTACAGTAAAGCATGTCAATGAAAGACTCAGCTCGAATGAGTTTTTGTGCAATATTTACTTTTGCCCGCCGTTGAACGCTTTGGACGTCCAGTGGAATTGCGAGCTGAGCCTCTGCCGGCGCCGGCGCTCGTTTTACTGCTCTTGCGCTTCTTGTCGTCTTCGCTGGCAGCATCATCATCGTCGTCGACATCTTCATCGTCCACCTCCTCCTCTTCCTCCTCACCCTGTTCAATGCAGAGCGACTCATCCGGCTCCATTAGAAATTTGAGCACACGCGACGCGATCTCGTCCTTGCTGCCCTTGCGATCGAGCGTGAGAATTTCGCAGATGCTACGCAAGGATTTGTTATCCACCTTCTTGATGGATTCATATTTCTTTTTGTATTCCGACGAATCCTTGGCAAACTCGAACCCAGCAAAAGAACGCAGATTCTTTTTCACCACATTATTCTTTCCTTGTGCGCCAAAGCAGAGCTGCATATCCAAATAGTAAAGGGGTTCTTTAATCTTGTTAGCGCTTGCTCTCAATCTCTACCTACCGAATGTAGCACCTGGAGACCATCCACTCGTGTCTTGTTAATATTCTCATTGATGCGATCGATCTCGGCCAGAGCTACAACATTCTCGTCATCCTCGGCCACCTCGTTGTTCTCATCGAGACCATCGCCTTCGCCTTCGCCCTCGTCGTCATCGTCATCATCTTGTTTGTCCGACTTCTCCACCTTGCCATTCTTGGCCTTGGCTTCAGTTTTTTTGGCCACCGCCGACTTGTCGACTCCAGCTGAGCCTGGCTTGGACTTGGCACCATCTGTTGCATCGTTTTTCTTCTTCTCCGATGTGGCTGTCGGTTTCTTTTCCTCATCACTGACATCGTCGTCCTTCCCATCTTCCGCCTGATCATCCTCACTGCCCTCCTCGTCCTCGTCATCTTCCTCCTCGTCTTCGTCAGTCTTCGCATTCTTCTTGGCGCCATTATTAACTTTCTTTGCTGCTGGCGGCGCTGGCGATCCGGCCTTTGTGTCCTTCTTGTCGTCTGGTAAAAAATAATATTTGAAAAAAATAAATATTTGTTTTCGATTTTTTTTATAGTTAAAATAAAATTAAACCCTGTTTAATTTATATAAAAAGAAATTATTAAAATATATTAAAATTTGTATTCATGCTTGGGAAGTCCAATGCTAAGTTTGTTTTGGGAGCGCAGAGAACTATGAAAATTGAACATTTGATTTACCTTAGCTTTTACTACACAAAACCATATTGTTCAGGGTTCAGTATGAACAATAGCTAAGGATATTATTTTTTTTTTATACAAATTATTTTTTTTTTATTGCACATATAAGCGCGAAGAGTTTTAGAAAGAAAATAACTCCTCTCCCTCACCTTCTCACACACAACTAACTAGAAAGAAGCAGTTTCAGTACGAGTTCGAACTCACGCCACACCGACACGCGAGAAATTCTCGCACATTACACACGTTCGTTCGCGGCATTTTAGACAGCGGCGCCACAGCCAACGCAGCAGCGAAGACGGCAAGAGACGTAAATGTGTTGAGCGCGATGTGCGACGTTCGATGTTATTCGCCGCATTTTACGAACGCGCGCAAAATTCATTTTATGATTTTTGTTTTTCTCGCTCTTTCTTCACGCAAACATACATGCACGCACACATGCTCAAACCACCAATGTACATGTATGTGTGCATACGTGTGTTTCTTTTATTTACCTGCATCCACTGTTGGCGCGGTCGCAGCCACTGCGTCTCCGACAGCTTTTTTATCAGCGACGTCATCAGTAGCGGGTGACGCTGCTGCATCGATCTCTTTCTCTACATTTTTAGTTGCCTCAGTTTCGGTTGCAGTGGGCTCCTCTGAATTTTCTACCGCCTTCGACTCGATTACCTTATCAGCGGCATTTTCTTTGGTCGCCGTCTCCGCTTCTGGCGTGTTGGCATCCTAATGTAAATAAAAACAAAAGCAAAACACAATTTTGTTACACTTGCAAATTTTTGGCGCCGTTCACACTTAGGCACTACCACTACCATCAGATTGTGCGTTGCTCTGCCACTGGTTTATGCGTTTCAGTTAATTTTTTTTTTTCAAATGTTTAGTGCACACACAAGTTTTCTTTTGAGCTTTGCGTTTGTGTATGCGTGTCTATGGGGGCATTCGGCATGCACACGTTGTCCCGCTCACACGCACCAAAAACTAGACACAAGCAACATACAAACGCAACGACGCCATGTTTATACACATAAACGAATGGTCGAAGGGGAGAAGACCGATTTGTCGAGAGCAATATTTGTTGCGCTTTAGTTTCGTGGTAAACATATTTGCACTGATTGTTTTTTTAATGCGCGTTTATAACGTATAACTTTAACTTGATTTTAATACTATTTGCAGTATTTTACATACCATATTTTCAATGGTTTTATCTTTTTTTTCGTCAGCCGACATGCTTTTGCTTATGTGTGTGGCGTTAGGGATGAGTAAATATATCGATGCCGTTGCACTAGCGAAATCGATAATTGGCGGCAATATAAATTTAATCTCTTACAAGAGTGTACTACAAAATTTTAGCTTATAACTGATTACTTATAAAGTTGTTGTGTTCAATTTTCAAATATGATTTGCACAGTTTTTCTATTGTAAAACATATTGAACTTTGTTCCACCAATTTTCATCTATCGATATACACACAAAATACACTGCAGTTAATTGACACTCACAGAAAGACGCGTGCACAACATTTGCAACGAAAAGCGCGCGTAGTGTATTCATCAGGCGAAATCATATTAATAAACAAATCAAGAGAGACGATCAACACACAATAAACAATAATCATGGGAATTTTGGGTCTATCAAAGCTTATAGCCGATATGGCCCCACTTGCAATACGTGAAAGTGAAATAAAAAACTTTTTTGGTGAGTTTGATCCGCCGGCTTCTGGGCAATTGAAACTAAATTCAATAACTTTTTGCAGGTCGCAAAGTAGCTATTGATGCTAGCATGTGCTTGTATCAGTTTCTGATCGCGGTTCGATCAGAGGGCGCCCAACTGGCCACAGTCAACGGCGATCCAACCTCACATCTGATGGGCATGTTCTATCGAACCATTCGGCTGCTCGACAATGGCATTAAGCCGGTCTATGTCTTCGATGGAAAGCCGCCAGATTTGAAGGCTGGTGAGCTGGCCAAGCGTGCCGAGCGACGTGAGGAGGCTGAAAAGGCACTCAAATTGGCCACCGATGCTGGCGATGAGGCGGAGATCGAGAAATTCAATCGTCGCCTCGTGCGCGTCACTAAGGAGCACTCGAACGAAGCCAAAGAGCTGCTCAAGCTGATGGGCGTTCCTTATGTGGACGCGCCCTGCGAGGCAGAGGCCCAGTGCGCTGCACTGGTGAAGGCAGGCAAAGTGTATGCGACGGCAACAGAGGATATGGACGCTCTAACCTTCGGATCTTGCAAGCTCCTCCGCTACCTCACATACAGCGAAGCACGCAAAATGCCCGTCAAAGAGTTCAGCTACGACAAGGTGCTGCAGGGCCTGGAGCTAACGAGCAAGGAGTTCATCGATCTGTGCATTCTCATGGGCTGTGACTACTGCGACAGCATCAAGGGCGTCGGGCCGAAGCGCGCCATAGAGCTGATCAAGACCTATCGGGACATTGAGACCATACTGGAGAATATTGACACCAGCAAGTATGCGGTACCAGAGAACTGGAACTATAAGCGAGCGCGCGAGCTGTTCGTTGAGCCAGACGTCATGGATGCCAGCGGCATTGACCTGAAATGGACCGCTCCCGACGAGGATGGCCTCGTGCAGTTCCTCTGCGGCGATCGGCAGTTCAACGAGGAGCGCGTGCGCAATGGGGCCAAAAAGCTGCTCAAGTCGAAGCAGTCACAGACCCAGGTGCGACTCGATAGCTTCTTCAAGGCACTGCCCAGCTCGCCCAACGCCACAGCGGCAGCCAAGCGCAAGGCCGAGGAGATCAAGAAGAGCGCCAACAACAAGAAGGCGAAGACGAGCGGCGGCAGCGGCGCTGCCCGCGGCAGAAGACCAAAGTAACGTTTCCCAACGGAGGAAAATACAAATTTCTTTAATTTAACCACAAAATCATATTGCTACACTTTAAGCTTAGAAACTAAACTCGTACGATTACAAAAAACTTTTTAAGCTTAACTCTAATTGGTCTTCTTTGTGGGCTTGGTCGTGGATGTGGGTGCGGATGTGGATGTGGTTGTGGCTGTGCTTGCAGTTGGAGTTTCTGGCGAGGATCGGGTGGCCTCGCCCGCAACTACAGCAAATACTGCTTGGCCAGGGCGCGCAAGAAGCGCGATTTGCGAACCATGGCGCTCTCTCGTTTGATCTCCTCATTGTTGTTGGCATTCAGCTCCAAGGTGCCCATCATTGAGATCTGTGAAGGAAGAAAAGAAATATAATGAGAGAGATTTTTGGGTTATTTTGAAGCTTCACATACCGCTTCCAGCTTGCGACTGTGCTCGCCTCGCTTGGCATGTAGATTGACAATAAATTCGAGGAGCGTCGTGTCCCATATGCAGCTGTAGTAGGCATCCATGGCGTCTGTGAAGTTGGAGCACTTCTCGGTGAGATTCTTGAAGACGATACCATAGTCGATCTCATCGAGAAACTGACAGAGCACGGTGGCCTGCATATGGCAGCCCAGGTTGGCGGCGCACCTGATCATCTTGCGGATCACATAGTCGTCGGCCACGTTGCGCTGCAGCGGCATGGTGCAGTAGTCGGTGCCGGTGACCAGGGCGTTCACATAGCAGCGCATCGCGGACTCATTGTTGCCAATGGCCAGCTCCAGGTCACCCTTCATCTTCAGCCACGACACCGTCTGCGGATAATAGCTGAGTGCCTCCGTGAGCAGCCACTGGAGCGTCTCACACACACTGCGCAGGCTGTAGCTATTTGGACTGGAAAGGTGCATCAGAAGTGGGTTATATAGATATACATCTAAAGCTGTATCCACATCCACTCACTTGTTAATGCTGGTGGGCCAGAGCTGCATGTACTCGCAGCTCAGATCGTGGTTGGGATCGTCCTTCAATATGTTGTGCATTTTGCCGAGCACGGATATGGCCAGCCCGAAGACACTCTGGTGCCGCACGCGCTGCAGGAATGCCTGGAGCGAGCTGCTGCCGGCGCCCGCAGAGGCCGCCCGCTTGGGCACATTGAGGAACATGCTCAGCATCAGCTCCCAGGCGTCGCGGCACACTTTCTTGGGGCCCTTCATCTTCTCCATTTCGATGAAGGTGGCGGCGAAGGCCAGCGGCAGCTCCAGCTGCTGGGCCCGCTTGTCGAGGTAAAGGAGTGGCGGAAAGTCAGTTAGATTAAGCAGCATGATGGCGCAGCTCTCCAAGATCTCCAGTCTGGGCATCATGGAGTCGCCCGCCTGCAGGGCGCCCAGGCACTGCTTGCAGCGCGTGCCCAGAGCCTGCAGGTCGAGTGGCTTCTGGTGCCACTCGTCCAGGCACTGCGTAATCTGTATGTGCAGTATCTCCCACGTTATCAGCTTGCACATCAGCTGCGCGCTGCCGCCCAGCTCCTGGCGCTGTGTCTCGGATTTGAGCACGCTCAGCATCGAAACGGCGTCGATGTAGCTGCCACGTGCCGCCAGCTCCCGGGCCTTGCCCAGCAGCACGTAGCTGAAGTCCTGCAGGAAGCTAACGGGCATCGCCATGATCAGCGCCTTCAGCGGCTGCGGTACATCCCAGCTGGGATTGATGGCCCACAGCGGCTTGCCGGGTGCCGTGCCGCACAGCTTGACCAGCAGAATGCGCACGCTGTTCGCATTGGTGCAGCTAATCAGCTGGCGCTCCAGGGCGGCCACATCCACGCGAGTCACTGAGAGCAAGAAAATGAATTCGGATTAAAAATGAAATTAGCTTTCCTATATCATCACTTACTCTTGGAGTGGCAGATCCAATCGTTAAGTGTGGCCAACGAATTGCTGAGCACTGGCAGCGATGCCTGCACCAGCTGCTCCTCCAAGTCGACCAGCTCCTCGCTGGAGAAGATGGCCATGCCGCGCAGCGTCTGCAGCAGCTGACGGCTCGGCTCCAGGTGCTGTTTCTGCTGCTGGTGCAGCACGCAGTCGATGAGAAAATGCTTGAGTACGGACTGCTCCGCATGGCTGCAGTAGGTGAGCGCGTCCTGCATGGCCTCCATGATGGGCGGCATGTAGTCCAGGTCGTGATACTTCTCGAAGTACTCCACGCTGCCAAAGATGTTGCCCCACTCGAAGACGGTGCGCACCACATTGAGCGCGGCCACATGGAGCAGCACCTGCGACGTCTCCTTGAGCAGCCCCGTTGAGATGGCGCCCTCAATGTCCAGCTCCACGTTGCGTCGGCTCACCAGCGGAATCTCGCGTGCGCGATTATCCTGGCGCAGTATGGAAACAATGTCCGCATAGCTGTTGAGCAGGGATTGATGGAAGCGCTCCAATAGCGTTTGTTGCTGCGCACTGATGCCGCACGCCTGCAGCAGTCCCTCCAGCTCCTCGGCACGTATGTGGCAGAAGAAGCGTGTCACTCCGACGGGCATCGCCTGGAGACTCGCGTTGCAGGCCGCTGCCGACTCGCGGGCCAGCACATACTGCTTGGTGTGGAGGTAGTAATGGGCCAGCTCGTACTGCAGCTGGGCGCGCAGCTCCTGTGGTGTTATCAGGTGCATCAGGTCGTAGTTCTGAGCCGTGCTCAGCGTGTCGCACTGCAGGGCCACGAAGCTGTCGTAGTGGAACACATAGAAGGGCTTGCTGGCCGCCGCCGGCGAGCACAGCTGCTCGAGGTATTCGATGGAAGGCTGGGTGGGTGTGTCCAAAAACTGCTGCAGCTGATCGACGGTCTGAAACCTGAGGAAGAGAGCAACAAAATCCACTCAATATAAAGATACTCATAATATATTTATCCAAGACTCACATGAGTGGACGTGGACTCTTCAGTGCGCTGTCCTTGATGAGTTGCAGCCGCAGTATCATCCTGTGGTAGATGGTGAGTGCGAAGCGCGCGGCACGCTCGTTGCCAGTGGGTGCTGCAATGGAGGTTGCTATAATGCATATTGTACATAGTCGAAGAGGAACATACAAATCTTTAGATCGAAATCACTGAGAAATGGAATGCTGACGATGCGGCCGTAGCTAATGGTACACAGATCACGCAGCAGACCCAACTGCATGATCACGGGCAAACCCTTTTCCAGTGCATCCAAATCCCATCTCAGCCATGTGGCCACCTTTAGCTCCAGTATCTTCAGGGCCAACTGTTTGCGTGTCAGCTGCAACTGTTGCTGTTGCTGCTGCTGCTGTGTTAGGAGCGGCACATTGAGTGCCGCGGAGGCAGCCGGGGTGGTGGCATTGGCGCCGACGCTGGCGCCGCTCAGATTCTGCAAATCGCTGCCGGGCGTGACTACAGTGGACGCTATTGCCGTGTCCGGCGTCATGCTGATGAACTGCATGATCAGCTCCACGGCGCTGGGCTCTGCAAGAATTCAGTCAGATATGAAACGTTTGGATCAGATTTCACTGTATCCACGTACCGGGATTTTTGCATTGCAAATGCTCTGTGATTTTATGTGGATCGAGCAGAAATTCAAACCACAATACTGTCTCTGCTGCCAGTGGCACTGGCTTGGGCTTCAAAGGGTCTTCCATCCTGTTGATAAATTAAGTCCCTGATTCTTCTTCGTCAAACATATGTTTTCGGCATCAGAAAACTTAACATTACGCTGAAATGTTATTAACAGCAGCCAATCGACTGTAAACGAATAAACATTCGCGTGTTGAATTAAGCCAGAATTTACATATACATTATTTAAATATAAAACTGCATTAGCTTATCAATGCAAACGTTTAAATATTGTTGTAGCTAACAGTTATGAATTTTATGTTACTGGCATCATCAACGTCGTCATAACATAAAAATAACAGACTGCAACTGTTATTCAAATTGAATGATTTAGTTTCTTATAAAGTATAATGAGCGGGATCAGAAATTTGAAATTAATGGCGCAATATATATAATTTTCTATATTTACAAATTTAAAAA